>OU744316.1:92423882-92946741 GCA_916610145.1 Eristalis arbustorum | reverse complement strand
GGATCTAGTCCAAAATTCATCTTTACCACATCACAGAAGACTGTTAGAAAAACAACAGCGATCACCAAATGATTGAGCGTCTCGGCCATCTTCCGTTGATACACGGACTTGTGCAAGCTTGCCAACGACTGAAGGACAAGCAGCACTCCAGTTGTCACCTAGATACAATAAAACACACTGTCATATATTTGTGAAGATACTTTATTTTATTTTATTTTATATAAATATGTTCTAAAATGTACAGCTATGCGATTTGATTGACCTAAGAGTCTTTGTCATGATTAATAAGCTTTAAGGGCTGCGAAGAGTACTCAATGCCGAAACCAGATATGATCACATTGACAATTGAAATGAGAAAGATAGTCACTAGGATAACATCGTTCAGTATTATCGACGCCGTTTGATCTTGTTTTTTATTGAGATTCAAACTTCCAATGATGACAAAGAAAATCCCAACCAGAAGCTAGAAATGTACAAGAAACGTACAGAAATATGTTGAATATTTGTTGAATGTTACTTTAAAAGTGTCTGTTTTGTGTGTCAAAAGATATATTGTTAACATTTTAAATAATATGACATCGTATATGAATGAGTAGGTGTCAACGACAAGTTAGCGGACTTCAAGACTAAAAGCTTTGGTGTTAAAATTTCTGTCTACTGTGGTGGGAATCACTCGCCGGGATAAAGTGAGAAACAAAGTAGCACGCGAGGAACTTAATGTTGAGCCGCTCTTTGAATGCAAAGGGCTATGCTGCGATTTGGACACGTGGCACGAATTTCCCCACCAAGCGTGTCTTAAATGCGACTTCATCAGGAAGGTGACCCCAGGGCAGACCCAGGAAAGGATGGTTGGACTAAGTTAAAAAAAACTCGACTCGTTGCGTTTAAGCATAGGTAATGATGAGTTAGAATCGATGGCGAAGGATCAAGAGGTCTAAAGCAGGGAACAAATTGCAGAGCCTAAAAAATGAAGCAATTTGGCTGAGAAAACGATGTACACCTAATTCTGTTTTCACACGGTATTTTTTTACACGGTTTGAAAATAAAATATTTATAATTTTTTACACGATTTTATTCCATTTAGCACGATTTAAAATTGTTTGTGCTTAAATTTTGTTTGTCAAATTTAGTTTTTGCGAAGTATGTTAATATCACAAATCTAAGGGAATTCAATTTTTGCGCGTGCAAGCAAATTTACTGGTCAAAGTAAATTTAAATAGCACACATTTAGGGGAACTCCCAATGACTTTTTTACACGGTTTTTTCTGAACCAACCTACCGTGTAAAAACAGAATTAGGTGTATTTAGATAAGTGTATTAACAAAAATGTCAAAATAGTCTCAAATAGTTAAAAAAAAACTCCTTAGCTTAGTAGATGTTTATATTTTCAAGACACAGGTCTATGGCGCAGGTGAGCCTATGACGCCTTGGTTATAGAAGACGTCTTACAGAATGTGGAGCATTTTTGCGAAGATATATGTATGGCCTGCCTACGCACTGAGAAGTGCTCCGTCAGACGCACTGAATATTCTCCTCCATCTTCATCCACTGGAAATATTCGGAAAAGAAAAATTAGCCTGTCCAGCCTTGAGACTTAAAACACTCCGACTGTGGTCCGAGGTCAACATCGGCCACTCAACCATTCTCAAGGAATTCAACTTTCTTCCTAGCGACACTGACCGCCTAACACCCCAGGCTATCTTCGAGAAGAAATTCTCGATCAGCACTCCTGCCAGATCGCACTGGATATCTGATAAGCAGACGTTCGATTTTCAAGGATGGATGGAAGACATACGAAGGGGTGGGTGCGGGTGTCTATTCCCAAGATTTCAACATTGTTATCTCCTTAAAGCTCCTTGATTAAAGAGGCGTTGTCATGGCTGAAAAACAACGTGATATCAAAAAGAGATATCACCATCTGTTCGTACAGTCAGGCCGCTATAAAATCCCTGGATAAATCACTGTGACATACCAGGAAACTGCAAAGCCGATGAACTCGCCAAGTGTGGTACAACCTCATCCCGATCATTAGCAATAGTATCACCTTTTATGTCGATCGCTACAGCCTGCCATCTCTTAAAGATTCACTCAATTACAACCACCAATGACAAATGACTAGAAGGTACCACCTGCCCTGAAACAAAATAAATCTGGCCATCACCTAAAACGGTCACTCAGTCTACTTAGACTCAGCAGGCACTCATTAAGGACTCTCATAGGCGTCATAACCGGGCACTGTGCAATTGGCATTCATGCCCGCAGGTGGTGTTCCATACAATGATTTTTGCACAAGCTGCGTGGATGAAGAGGAGGTAGAAAACACTCATCACCTACTCTGCTCCTGCAACGCTCTGGCTAATCGTAGGTGCCTACACTCTACTACTACTTCAGCGGCCGCAATGACCTAAACAGTGCCAGCATAGGCCAACTAATTTGTCTCACTAGAAGCAGCAACTGGTTCCAGTATTAGGAGAAGTCAATCCGCGTGGTATCATAATGGGCCTATTCTGGCCGAAGTGTTACTGCCCTTAGCAGTGTAACGAAGTAGAAATAAATTGCTACGTAGCAAATGCATGCAAACATATGTATGAAGTAAACTCTCATCTCTGATCAGGGAGCTCTACTGTTTGTTTCATTCCCCCGAAGACTTTGGTGGATCATTCGGCTTCTGATGATAGCCGTAGAGCTATTGCTTTGAAAGAGAGATCGATCAGGCTCAACGATCACCAGATTTTTTTCCATGATTGAATTGTCTTAAACTCTTAACCCCTAAAAGAACTCCGGGATGGCGCAATTGCTTGAGTGCCTGCCCTTGGTTTAGGGGTGTCAGGCTCGAATCCCAGTGAAATTAAAGTTAATATGTCTTTATCTGGTTTCCTCGACAATTTCGCTGGCAGCCCAAAACCCTATCCTAGCGATATTCCCGTATTCCTCATGAAATGGGAATGCTACAGGTTAGGTTATGTTGTTAGTGGCATTTAGTGGTGTACGTGGCCAAAAAAGGCCCTTTGCACTGCCACGTGGGTCAATAATAGGAAACTTGGAGTTGGTGTGTTTTCTATGACAGCCAGCCAGTTTAGTCAGCGAACTTTTGTTTTAGTTATTGCTGAGTTATAGTCTTGCTGAGGTCGCTTAGATTTTCGAAAAAATATGGACCTAATGTGGATCGAAATGCATATAATAGCTAACTTTTCACGATTCTTTTCCAACAAGGAGCACCATGTAGTTTCTATACTCACGAACCTTAAAAAATAGTCGACAGTCAATCACATAATAGTAATAATATAATATATATACTATAATAAAATAAAAAAATCTGTAGGACTTTTAGAAAAAACCATAAAATGCCCATTTGAGTAACCAGTAAGATAATGAGGTAAGTTCTGTGAACTACATATGAACAAGGAAAGATCTAGAAGTTAATGGAGACTGAGTGCTTCTACGAACCGCCTTGTTGAAAATTGTGGTTTTCTTTGTCATATTGAGAATTAAAGAAACTTTTAGGGACAAGGTGGTATCACTGGTTCATGGAATCACTCTTGTTACAGTATTGATTTCTAACTCTTTCAAATTGGCTAGCATTTAAAGAGTCTTCACTGAAACCGTGAAAACCGCTCTCAGCAATTGGCAAACTTGCGAGTTGGATGTGACAAATATCAGAAGTATTAAATTCATATTTATCATCTAAATAATCTTGAATTATTTTTAAAAAAACCTGTCCTTACAAAAAATAAATCTGAAATATTATATAACCGTAGATGAGGCCATATGTTCACTAAGGAACCACTGGAAATATTAGTACAAGCGTAGTGTGTCTCATTTTAAGAGATTTTTGTGCAATAATTCAGTTTGGACTTTACTCACTCAAGCTTAAATGAAAATCGTGGCTAGTGATTCTGAACAGTCACGTACAGACATATAAAAAAGTAAAGATGCACATATCATTGTGTCATTAAATACAAGACTGTACTCTTTCCGAATTTCACACGTCTTCAAAATGCAGACACAAGTATGATTTGAAATAAAAGACAGCCACACATTCGTAAGAACATTTATTAATCGCACACTTGAAGTCATACAATCCAAAAAAAAAAGAATGATGTGAGTGAATAAATACTGTCAACACATAAATTGTAGCTTAAACATTTAAGTAATCTCCTCGTGAGGGTGGTATGCGAGAATCGAAAGCTGATATAAACAGATTAAGCATTGCTGTACGAATGTGGTTCATAAAATTGGCCGATGCATGAAATTCGGGCCTGTGAAGACGGCAGTCACGTAGAAAGCTCAACGACAAACTGAGGACACCCGAAATGATCTGTCCATGAATAAATATTAAAATGTTCGAGTAAATACTTCAAAAATAAATTTTGTATTTTCTATAAGTTTTAGTTCCAATCGGAAAAGGTAAACGGATTGGATTGTTATTTACCTGTAGGAAAATGGAGAGGCTTATAAGTATCAGCATCAGCTTGTAAAATTGATGTTGTTCGCCAACCTGCAGGATATATTTCAGTTGAGACGCATTTGCTGTTAGCAGAGCGATGTCAAGCATGCCCTGAGCAATAGTCTTTTTTGTGGCATAGCGATTTGCATCCATTGTCTTCATCTGTAAAAAAAAAATGAATGAAATGGGGGTTTTGGTTACAAAATATTAAGTATTGATCATGAGAAAGTTGAAATCAAAATTTGAACACAAAGCAGTAATTTAATGGTTTATTTATTGCGAATATAAATTATTTCTGTGCACGTACTTATTGGCAACGTCATTTGAATGCCATAGGAGATGAAATTGAATTTATAAATTTAGGCAACATGACTAGTTCTCGCTTGCAAAACGACCAATAGCGTAACGACAACAAATATTAGCACCCCTAATGAAATGTCAACTTTGATAAACTAGCTAAATAGATGGGTTTGTAAAATTAAGTGAGGCTTTAGGGAGATTAAGGATCCAGTTTACAATGTCGGAACTAGCAAATGTAACAGAAGAGGAAAATTGATGTTGGATCCAAGCAAAATCCTGTAAGAGAGTGAAACCCACATAAGCATTACTTTCAACAAATGTTTTTTAGATAGACCCTTCCTTTTCAAATCAAACTCAAAATGCAGATGTACAAGACTTAGGAAATCAAAAACTGAACATAAATTTTTTGCGTTATTCTCATTGACCACAATTTAACCAATCCCTTGATAGATTAAGTTCACAGTTCATACAATTTATGGAGGAGCCTCGAACATAGGGGACTGCGATGGTAACGAAGTTGAAACCTAGAAAGTAGACATAATTTTGTTTTGTTTATGGACAGCTCTCAAAGAAACGTTTCCTGACACTAAGAATTGTGAGTGACTCAAAAGAGGTGGAGTCACTTACACAACCAGTAAAGTACTTGACACTGACATATTTTTAAGAACGTTGAGAGATAAATTATGGTAGAGCGAAGGAAAATTTTGAACTCCAGTGGAGCGCAGGAAAGCATAGCTATTAAATGACAACGCCACTTATTTAAATTAGACTCGCCTTTCGTCGAAATTGGACAATTAGCTTTATATGTATACGTGCTAGCCATTGCTTATTTTACTATTGACTTTCAAATGCGAGCAGGCTTGAAAATATTTTTCAGTCAGTAAGCTATGAACGTTAAGTTTTGAATGGCGCAAAATTATAGTTAGTTAATCCGAACTAGTTATAAGCAACTTTAAACTTAAAAGCATGCATTAACTTTTCTTCAAAAATAGACGCTTTTTAACCAGTTACTAGTCTCTACTTTGCAACGTACTTATAAGTAATTTCACTCAAACACTCCTAGAAATGACAGTTCCGATAAATAAATTTGACCAAACTATCAACAAACGTATTTTCGCCGCTGTCATTGGCTTGTTTTGGGTTTTTTCTTTGTTTTGCCATATCTTAAATACAATCGGAAGAAATTAACATAAAGGTGTAATTTAAAATTAAAAATGGCAATGAAATCAAAGTATTAAATTGCAGACTAAGTAAGAAAATGAGTAGAATTGGGATCAAATAATATAATAATATAGTATAATATGGGTGGCGCTACAGCTCATAAGGGACCAGAGCCTAGCTTCTCAGCAACCACTCGTGTTGTGCGTGCTCACGAGTGGAAGGGACCTACAGTTTTATGCTGACTCCGAACGGCCAAGTTTGAGAAGCTTTTTCTAGACAGGAAATACTCTTTGAGCATTGTCAGTGACTGGAAAGAGGTGGGGTCGTGAAAATTATCTTTGTCGCTCAGAGCTGGAATCGAACCTACGACGTCGAGGTTGGGGTCGACGCACATACCCACAACGCCACGGGCCACCTCTGGGATCAAATGGATCTTGTAATTATCAAAAAAAAGTCACTTGAAAGAAGCCAGGTGCTGAAATTCACTTGTTGCAAGTGCGTCAAACAGAAGCTGCCTATTTAAAAGGAAAATATTGAACGTGTCAGAAATATGCATACACTGAAGATTGCACAGCGAAAGGAATCTTACATATGAGACTGAGACTGAGACTGAAGGGTCTGAAAATGAAGCAGCAAAGTTCGTGCATCTGCAACCAAGATTAACCATGTTTTTGCATTAAAATAAAATCTTCAAAAATATACAAATCTTCATCTTCTGAAAACATCGATTTCCTTTTACTGAAATTCATTGACATATAGACTTAACTGCACGTTAAATATTTCAAATGATGCTTCGGGTGACTTTAACTCTATCACGAGGTGATAACTATATATTGTGGACTTTAAGTCGACACTTTTTTAAATGCTAAAATAATTGTGTGTGTACTTTTGCCGTATAATTTTGAGCCAATATCTTGTAAAATAACCGAATTCTATGCGCGTGCTTACCAAAGATCAGCTCAACCGCTTGTCAAAAAACGGCCCCTTACGCTACATAACCTTTCCAGTGGTTTAAGTATCATGCCATTTGGTTGAGTAGATGTACTCTCAGGACAAGAACCTGCATTGGGACATCTATCGATGGCCCCAGAATAAAAGAAGAGGTGGTTTGACTCTCCAGGATGTAGACAAACCAAGTGCAGACTCTCAAACGTCTGCAAGAAATCCGCGTTTATTTTGTTATTTCTTAACAGAATTGACAGCAGATAACTTATCGGCTACTAACGGGCCGCACCAAACACCTTAATGTGCTGAAATGTGAATGAACGCGAGACAGCCTCGCCTTTGCTCGTTCAAGTAATTCTAGGTTGCTGTATGGTAGCACCATGGATCAGTTTCTGACCCCAATGCAGTGCTAAAAACCTCCGACAAAAAAAACGTACGTTTATTCACGTGCATTCAACAGATAAAAAAAATTTAACCTATTATTGACAAATTGTATCGTCAAAAACAAAAAGGCGTGCCGTGAGATTGTAACATTATTTAACACCGTTTTGCTTTTATGCTCATGTTTCTTTCATCATTGATTAAGAGTTTGTTCAAGTCTTGTCAAGTGAAACTAGCTTCCTGATGTACATAGTGCCGACTCAAGTGTGTGACGATGGTGATAAGAAAACGTAAGAACTAACGAAATATGTTTGGTTGGCTCTTTTTTTTAAATATTTGAGTACAATTGTTGGCTTTTGCACATTTTGAAAAAAAAAAAAAAAAACTGAAATTGATGTGAACAAAATACTTGCTTGGGTGGAGTATTCATACCCCCCTGGAATTAGCTTCACTTTGTTTAGATTCATATAAAACCGCAATACGACTGTGTTTCCTTGGCTTCTCATTTCTTCATCTTTTTATATCGTTCATTCATAAATTAGAAGCAAAAGAAGGCAAAGCAATAATATGTACAATTTGTCGTTCGTCTGTTATCATCCATAATATATCGTATTCAATATCAAAAAAATGTTTTGGTATTGTTTTGCTTAGAAAATGAATCACTTTTTGAAGTGGGAATTTTCCTGAGACCTAATATTTTGTTCGCCATGAATATTTTATCTAATTTTTTAATCGCTAAAATGGACGGACGTTACTTGGTTAGCAAGAACAAAAGCTGTAATGCATACAAATCAATAATCTATATGAACTTTGTGTGATGATAAAGAAAATATGACTATTGTAAAACTTCAAAGCGGTCAACCATTTCGTCATCTTCGTCATCATGACCATGCCTTCCAGGCAGATGTCATCGCGATTTAGGAAGCACGTCGTCTAATTAGATCAAAGGCACACAGGCTCAATACCTACATAGGATATCTATCCTAGCCAAGCAACCATTAAAGCTACAGAATGTATCACCATATCCCTAAAAATAATTCAATTTGCGGGGCAAAAAACTCTATTTTAGAAGAAAGATTCAGGCTAACCATTGCCTGGGTTCCTGGATAGAGAAATATAACAGTTAATGAGAGAGCCGACGAACTAGCAAACAGCTTGTATGCTATGGAGGTGCCTATATCATTAGAGCATACCAAAGCTAAAATCTGATCTTTGATGCGCATAATCCAGGAAGACATGGTTGGTATTTAATAGTTCACGTATTGAGGATCTTCACGACGGATCACTGGCCGATGGGAGACTACGCAATCAGACTAACCATTCTATGCAACTCACATTGTAGCATCTGTAACGACACTTCAGAAAATTATATATAGCATTAACGCATTTCCTGTTCAGCTGCCCGCGCTGACTAGAATCAGATAGTATGCAATCTTTTTTCGAATCCCTAGCTGAAATTTCCAACAAAACCCTAGAGGACCTAAGTAATTTTCTAAATGCAGCACGATGGTTGTAAGGGAATTATAACCGCCACCCTACGCACACATCCTTTCGAAACTTTGTACACAAAGATAGTTGGTATTTAAACGTGACACTTGAGTTAAAAACATATAAATATATAATATGTATTTAAAAGCGGCGTAATTGATTTCACATTAATATTTAAAAAGTGAACTGGAATATTTGAGGGATGAGAAATGTCTTCCAAACGCTGGTCCAAACAGGGTTCACCTCATTTGGATACCGGACACAGCGGTAACAGACGAAATGAAATGCAAATAATAGGCCTGCTAGCCAGCCACGACTGTAAATTAACTGGCTCAGGGACATGATCAATCATTACTGGACACACACGGCAAGTAACAGACAAGCCAAAATGTTCCTACCAACTACATCCCCTAACGAACGAAGCAACTCCTCAGGCTCACCAGAAGTCAGATTTGTATAACCACATGCTCTCCTTCAGAAAGCTGCCCCCCAATACCATGGGTTTAACATAATATGGCACGTGCAGAATGTATAGCGAGGACGAAGAAACTGCAGAGTACATACTGTGTTACTTTAACTAAGTACAAGTCATCGACACCTAGTCGGATAATATCTTCATGCGGCTAGTTCACTCAAAAACAACTCAAATTTCAAAAAACAACTCAGATAGCCTGCGTAAACTCTAATTGGTTAAAATCACAATTCCCATCCGTTCTCTCAATCCTCCCTCAAAACGACCTTAATTTCAATCCAACCTTGATTTCAGACCAAGTTTTTAAAATGATAACTCGATAACGATGAAATAGTTACGTAACTCAATACAATACTGGTCAGGTAATGTTTACAAGGAACCAACAAAGATTTGTTTCCACGCTGCAACTGTCTGCTCCTTAACAGACTTACACAAACAGAACGTTCAAATATACTGACTTCACTTTCTGATTTGTCCTGCAAGGAGGGATAAGTCGAATATCTGAACGACCACGCTTGATTTGATGCAATTTAGATCTAAACAAATACCTGGCGTAGATAATAGAACAATGACCTAGAGTAAAACCAAATTCTGACGTCAAGCATTTCGAATAACCCAATTTGGCTTTAATCGTGTTTGTTGTGAGCATTTTCTTTGTTTATTACACAACGGAAACGCAGAGCGATGTTACCCGCCCGACCGTATGGCCATAGCGGTCAATGGACGGGCAGTGGAAGTGAACTTGTTTTCGTCTTATATAAATGCATTTTCAAGCGAATGTAACAAACACACGGAAATTGTATTATGCAATTTTCACTCGACAGTTAATTAACAAATTTGCCATTTGAACCTTAGCATTTACTTTTACACATAACTTTCAATGATAAACGAGTTAAGAGTGACCGAAATGAGCCGGTTTGGAGGTTTATTTATGTCCTCTCCGAAACACGCACAAGATAATTTTTGTATTAGTTACTCATACGTAACGGTACATACATATGTAAGGTCACAGCGTGGTAGAAAAATCATAATGAAGATGTACATACTACATTCTGACGAACAATTGTTTTATCGCCTTTGGGAGTGCTTCAGTTTGGTGTGGCAACTCAAACATTTAATTTAGTTTCCTTCGTCATCTCATTTTGAAAAATACTGTTGAACGTTTTTTGTACGGTGTATACGCAGTATTATTCTTAAAGTCAATTTAAATTAAAACGCATTTATTTCTTATGTATGGTCCAATGTTCGTAAGCCAACTGAAGCAATTGCGCGAACATACAGAAATGATGGACTATGACTACAATCATTTAGATTCTTTGGCTTAGTTCGCTTTTGCTTACTTAATGGGTGTATAACGTCATTTGATCTTTTAGTATTTCCCATCTGAAGCTAAGACTTTTTTCCCATCTTTCTGGGAATTTTTGTATCCCTCCCCTAAAAAGTGCGCCGACTTGGCAGCCAAGAATGAATCAATTCAATTTTTGATATTCTGCTATGACTCTATCTGCACGAATTAAGTTAATAATAATAATATGTGTGGCGCTACAGCCCGTCTCGCTAATAAGGAAACTAGTCCATTGTTTCTTATTAAGCACGACATTAGACTAAGTATGCTACACTAGATAGAAACTAGGAAAATTAAGAAACTTTTATGCACCTTGCTTCCAATCCAAAAACTCCTTTCGGAAATCTCACATATAGGTTTATACGCAGACATTTTTCAATAACCTGGTCGAGGTAAGCAATGCTAGAGTCAGTCAAATCCATTCGATTATGTTAGGTTAAGGTGGATGACTGCTGTAAGGAAAGCCAGCAGAGGCCCACTTTGCTACCACGAATCTATGAACATATATTCCGCAAACCAGTTAATCCTTTTAATAAAACAAAGAAAATGGCAGCTTCTTAACTCTTTTGTTACTAGTTCAGTCAGGTTATCAAAGAAGTATATATCTTCAAGATAACAAAGCAATGTTGTTGCATAGCCCGCCTCTCCAGAAGTCATTGTAGGGAAGGCCTAGTCTTGAGGTGTGAGTTCTAATGGCGCCATGCCCTGTTCTAGTGCAAATGAGAGTTCTAAGATCCGGTCTGATCAGTATGGTCAGCCAGAGCGATCGCTTGGGTTGCACCTCAGCCAGAGTTGCTGTGCCAGTTGATCATGGATTTCCTTGAGCATGTGTTCCTAGCTTTAGTACATGTTTAACAGTAGCTACAGTAATTTAGTCACAGCGTACAGGCATAAGTTGAATGTCAAACTGATTGTCCATCCAGTTAAGAGATACCATATTAGGCAAATAAGGGAAGTCTTGCTGATAAAGGAGACTACCGAATTTAGAGTTTGATCGCTGCCCGCCTATTTAAGCCGATGACGACGTGAGTGCTTGTCTTTACACTGCTCCTTAGCCATTACAGAGTTTCTTTAATTGCTATAGTTTCTGACTGAAAGACGCTGCAGTGGTGAGGTAATCGGAAAGATATCTGGGCGTTTAGATGGTTGGAATAGATGCCAACATCCATGAATGCATCAATCTTCGATCCATCTGGGAAAACTTGCAATGAACTGCCCAGCGTCTGCTGTTCAGACTCCGAGTAATATCTGGAGGGTATTGGTGGATGAGGTGGTGGCCCGTGGCGTTGTGGGTATCTGCATCGAACCCAACCTCGATATCGTAGGTTCGATTCCTGCTCTGTGGGACAAAAATCATTTTCACGGCCCTACCTCTTTCGAGTCACTGACAATGCTCAAAGAGTATTTTCTGTCTAGAAAAAGCTTCTCAAATCTGGCCATTCGGATTCGGCATAAAACTGTAGGTCCCTTCCATACGTGTGAGAACAATAGCACGCACAACACAAGTGGTTGCTGAGAAGCTAGGCCCTGGCCCTCTATGGGCTGTAGCGCCACCCATATTATATATTATTATTATTGGTGGATGAGATATTTCTTTCGAAGAGGCGTGTAGGTATTGTAAGGTCGGTGTTCATGCCCACCAGAACTATGCCTGCTGTAAAGTGAGTGTACATACCTCTTCAGTTCCTTCAAAATATACAGCGATTTGAGCCTGATCGCCCTATTAACTGCTTTCTATTTACCGACTTGCCAAATACATTTCTTTGCTCAAACTGGCTTGTGGAGTAGGATGAATTAGGTTCGTGTAACAATACTACAAGCCTATGCCTATGTCGTCTGCATGCTGACAGTCATCCAGTTTAACCTAACCTTACCATTATCTTACGAAACCAATATAACTTCATAAAAGTACCCTCTACGGGAATTCGTACAGTTTCAGACAATAACCTCTTCCTTTGGTGATATCAGACCATAACTTGACCGTTGCTGGACGAATATTAACTTTCAGAGCGTTTAAGCTTTACGGAAATATATGTTGCATTTAAGCAAAAACAAGTCATGTTGCATAGGATGTATATATTCAATTTGAGTCCAAGCAAGTTCTGTCAACATTTGCCTACAGCGATGAAATTTGAAGTTTGCTGTTATCGCTACACATGTATCATTGTCGAAGTTGTATACCAAAGTATATACACCTTACTGTGTGCACTGATCTTTTGAGAGTTACATGTGAACTTTCACTTCCTCTTATTGCGAAAATGTTGTTTGTTAATCTATCCACCGAGTGAAGCATCGTCGCTGATGAGTATTACGTCTGGAATGTGGTCATTCAAGTGCTGATGTTCAAGCAATCAATGTACTATGCATTTTGTTGATGTAAATGCAAATACAAGACACGTTCAATGTGGAATCAGAAAATATGAAAAATATTACCTAGAGCGGAGTACATTTCTCTAGAGTATGAATTTCAATAATGAATCTGCCTTAAGAAATAGTCTTTCAAAATAGTCTTTGAGCCCGTAGAGGTCCGTGGACCAGAGAGGATTGCTGCCTTAATACACCTGTAGCAGAATAATTTTCGTCGAAAATGTACGTACAGTTGTGTTCAAAACAATAGGAGCGCGACGTGGAATTCCTGGCAAAAACTTCGCGTAGACTGTTAAACTTTTGGGTAAATATTCGTACTGTACTTTGCAAGCAAAATCAGCAAAAATGTGCATATCTACGCCTGAGTGGTTATTCAAGGAAGTGACTGCGAACGAAAAAGTTCTGTTCAAAGTAATAGGACTATTTTGCAGAAAAGAGTTTAATTTCAGTCTACTGCGTCAGACAGCTTTGGTCTTTATAATATTATTTTAGATTTGTTATGGATTAAATTTGTTTGTTTTAAAAATTGATCGTAGTGGGCCGGGAAATTACACAAATTCAGAAAAGCGAGAGCTCATCGACAAATAGCTTCTAGCGGGGAACGTCTCGGCAATTGTTCATGCTTTAAGCTATGTCGAAAAGCCAGAAACTCGGTGAAGAATACGTAAAACACCCAAATCTGATGATAGGTTAATAGATATATATATATATAATAATATCAAATAACACAGCGGCATCTTCAAAGGTAGCAGACAAGATTCACCTCCCTATAATTGATGTAACGATTCGCAGAAGGCTGTTAGAAAATAAACTTTTTGCTCGAAGCCTACGCAAGGTCCAACTTTTGACACGTAAGCATGATGAAGCTCGGATCAATTTTGCCAAAAATTAATGCCGATTGGCCTGGACGAAATGGGGGAATATTCCTTGAACAGACTAAGGCAAAATTTGAAGCAACAACTTTGGTAGTTTGTTCAAGAAGCCTGGCGTAAAATTACTCCTGCTCATTGTCAAAGTCTTGTGGACTCTATGCCACGTAGGTGTCAAGCAGTCCTGAAAAATAAGGGCTTCTCTTAGAAGTACTAAGCAACATTAACTAAATCACTAATGGATTTTGGAATAACATTGTTCATTTTGTAAAATATTTATGTTTTTTATGAAAGCTCCTATTATTTTGAACAATAATAACAATAGCTTGAAAGAATTCGTTAAAATCTCCTTTTTTTTAAATTTTTTGAGATACCGCTCCTATTATTTTGAACACAGCTGTACATACACTACAGTTGGATGAACAAGTATGTCGATTATTCGCTGACAGAGAAGAAAACTACACTTTTTTGTTTCATGATAAATTCTAACCTTCTAGCCTTACACTAAACACAAATAGTCTTGAATGACAGTTCGGGTTGGCGAACTTAGATATGTAATCGAAATAAGGGTGTTAATACTGGACCAGCTTATGAAATAGAAGTCCACAAGGACAACTGTCATACGACAATGAGACCGCACCAACTAGTGCGGTGTTTGTTAAATATCAGTTTATCGGTGAAGAGAACATCGAGAAACTTTATATAACAAAACTCTATTGGTTTAATTTTCGCGCCATTGGGAAGTACAATCTTGATACTTCGGCATTCTGTAAGTGATCTGTATCTACCTCCGGATGGTCTACTGACGTTCATGAGTACCATTTACCCGGGTATCCCATTTGCTGTAGTAGTTGTACTTGCTTGATTTTCAATCCTCCACACTGCGATATATGGTGACATTGAGACAATCAACAAGCCTGCCAACAAATCTCGGGTTGATTCAAAATGCTTCCAAACTTTTTTTCCACACTGTGTGCTTGTATCACATGCAAACAAATTAATATACACTCGTAATCCTTATTCAGACTCCAACCAAGTGCCCATGTAAGACTTCTTCAATTATTCAAAAAACAAAACAACTTTCCACATCACTCATCAGCCATCTTCACTTTCGTCAATAACAAGTTTTTGCTGATTAAATATTCAGATACATTGTATATTGATTATGACTTTCACCATTAGGCAAACCATTATATCCGTGATCGACGCACACATCAAGTCTGCACAGAGTCTTCGATTAGAACAGTTAAGTTGTGTGGGCTAAAGTGATTCATCCGATTAAAGGCGTCGAGCAAACTGGAGAATTTTATTAATAAATTAGAAGGCATTGTTATTTGCTTCTTAATATGAGAAGATGCATTGCGGCAAGCAATCTGATAGCTTAATGTAATCCAGTTGATTCGAAATTACCTGCAGCAACCGCAAAATTCACATCAGAATGCACCGCAAAAACACATGAACAACACATAAATGCACCACCCACCAAGTACAAGGACTTAAAAGTGAATTTTTTCTTTGTTGCACCCCTCTTCAGACAGTTGGTCGTCTCTCATGAATAACTGAGTCCGTTCCTATACACGGTTGAATCCTGTCCATGTCCTTCAACTGCAAATGTTCTTTTCTCATGCCCACAGGTAATTAATGAAACTTTAATGTGAACTAGAATTTTGTTAGCGTCTAGAACGCTTGTCCATTGAATCCAAAACAATCCTTTATTTTATCGATTTTTGAAATTGAAACAAAGCGCTACGTATTCCTACCTCGGTTTCATTGTTAAGCATGTTGCCGATTGCAGCTGCCATTGCAGTTTGAACACTTGTATTCCTCTTCAGCTCCGGTCAAATGTTAAGAATTCAGCTTTCGATTTTCTTAATGATATACACGAACGATTTGTTCATTATAATTCGGCACAGTCTCTGTTGCACTCTATTCGCATTTGTTTGATACAATGTTCATGCAAAGCGCTTGCACTCTTTGGTTTCCGAGCAACACAACTCAACGCTTAAACAAACCGAACACAACTGCCGCTACGGAAGAGCGTTAGAGTATCCACAACGATGGGTACGTGTGTGTATGATATGGGGAGTGGAACACAACAAAAAGTCCGCGTAATTTTCGTTGATGAAGTCTGTTTCAGCGACGAACTCCGTCATGCTTTTTATTGATTAATATCGCAGACAGAAGTTAGCGCGGCTGTGAGTCAGACGATGGAGCTGAAGGCATATAGATAGGCATGTACACACCTGTGAATGTGTGCTTGGCTCTTTCATCTATGCAGAATAACTCATCCGCAACGGATTGCAAGTAAGTATCTTTAGCTCTGCTTCGTCGATCTTTGTTTTGTGAAAATGGGAGAATCTTTTTAATTAAAGCTCTAGTCGGTCATGTATTTAGACACGAACTGAGCGGATGTGAATTAAGTTCCATATTCGTGATATGTGAGATGTTGTCGTTATATCGTGTATGACACTCTTGTACAGATGTTTTCTTCAACTCCGGAGTGAAATATGATTCTATCGGAATTTATTGTGCACTTGTGTCAATTTCTACAGTGGTGGCAAAAATGAGGAATATATTCTTTTACGTTTCCGTAAAGGAATGGCTTCAGTGTAACATTCGTAGTAGTGTTGCTTACTAGATTTCCCAGTTAATCCTCTTATAGTTCTCAGTTCTTTAAGAGTTAGGTTGCATCATCTACCACCGTTTCTTGGCAAAAATTTACACTTTTTGTTTTGAAAGATGATGTCAGTTGGTATGTTGTTAGCAATTCCCGCAGAAATCTTTAAGATACTAGAAGTTTATGACTTAGTTACCAACACACCTACACATACCTTCAATCTTATTATTTTTACCGGCAGCGGAGCGATAGTTACCAGGTATACCGGTATGAAGTGAGCGTCAAGATACAAATGTCTCGATAGGGAACATTTGTTGTGAACGAGCCCTTATATCGCATCGATTGCTTGTCGAGGCATATGGTGATCATGCCCTATCAGAAGCAACATGCAAAAGGTGGTTTCAACGGTTCAGAAATAATGATTTTGATGTGAGAAATGAAGAACGTGGAAGACCACCAAAAAAGTTTGAAGACACCGAATTGCAAACGATATTGGATGGAGATGACACTTTGAGTCAAAAGCAAATGGCAGCAATGTTAAATGTTGCACAACAAACAATTTCTGACCGTTTAAAAGCTATGGGAAAGATACAAAGGTGTGGAAAACACATGAATTGAATGAAAGACAGATGGAAAACCGAAAAAACACTTGTGACACTTCAAAGACACGTAAGAAAATCGGTTTTGCCTCGGATTGTTACTGGCGATGAAAAATGGATTTAATTTAAGAATCCTAAACGGACAAAATCATGGGTTAATCCGGGACAACCATCAACATCGACTGCAAAACAAGATCGATTCGGCAAGAAGACAACGCTGTGTGTTTGTTGGGACCAGAAAGGTGTGGTGTACCACGAGCTCCTAAAACCTGGTGAAACCGTTAATACTGATCGCTACCGACAACAAATGATCAATTTGAACCATGCATTGATCGAGAAACGACCAGAATTGGCCAAAAGACACGGCAAGGTAATTTTGCTCCATGACAATGCACCGGTTCAGGATACAATCAAAACACTTGGCTTGACACAGCAGCTACCCCACCCGCCGTATTCACCAGACTTGACTCCTTCCGACTACCATTTGTTTTCATCAATGGGACACGCATTGGCTGAGCAGCACTTCGATTCCTACGAAGATGTCGAAAATTGGGTGTCTGATTGGTTTGCTTTAAAAGACGAACAAATTTATTGGCTGAATTTACTTGCTGATTTCTGCACTTCTCATATACCACTGTTGAATGTTCGACTAAAGCTTTGCATTATTGAACATGGTGCTGCCGATACCTAGTAAGGCAGCACTCAAATCAGTGAACTTTCAAACTTCAACGGACCAGGGAAAAACTTCGAATTACAAAGGTTTTCTTTAATTAACAGAGAGAGGTTCTCGAATTATCGAGAGTTCGAGTATATCGCTAAAAGAAGATAAGGATAAGCCAACAAAGGGTCAGGAAACAATTAGCTCAACGTCTTGCTACTACTGTACGAGTACATTGATCAATAAAAATCATGCCTTTAATAAATTCTCCGTCTAAAGGATTTCTTGGATCTGATCTTCTATCAACAAGCCTCTACAAATAGCCCTGTCGATCTATCTCCAGTTTCGCAAGCCGAGTTGGTTGTGTTTCCGATTGGTTGCGACAATTTAGAAGGAAGTGTCCACTGTTGGTTGTCGTCACAAGTTCGGAATCTAAGGCTCTTCTGATTTAAGCACAGACAAGTTTATGAGTTGACGAAATACAATAATCTACTAGTACTTACGTCTTCTACTTAAGTCAACGACAAATGCATGTTTGCTCAGCGGAAACTACATAAATGCGAAAAAGAGTCAAGGTTAAACAAAATGACCTACCAGTGGGATTCATAGAGATCTATTTTTCTGACTTATCTTTAGTCGTTTAATAACCGGATTCACAGTGAAAGTTTAAACTTAAGTTCAGCTGAATCTTGAGCAAAATTCTCGTTTTTGGTTCAGCTCTTCCTGTTTCACAGTCAGATCTGAAGTTCGTTTGTGTAAAACGATCGGCAGTTGGTTCGTATATTTACTTGAGCTTGATTAATCTCTAAGCTTTGATTTAGCAATTATATTATTTGCTTTGATATATTTGCTACAGTCCCTTTGATAAGATCGTATATGTATGGCAAAACTCGTTTATGAAAGCCAAAGCTGCAAGGAAAGAAGATCTCGACGGTCAAACAATTATCACGAAAAATACGAGTTTTATCGAGATCTTTGCCTCAAGATTATGCTATACGATTAATAGAAAGCATGCCTCTAAGACTCCAAGCAATTATTGATAATGGAGGACCACATATTACTTGAAAAGCATTCAAGTAAATAAACAAAATAAACCAGTCCAATTGATTTCTTGTTTTTCTTTAATTTTTGTCGTGTACGATGTTATCCTGTATGCGTTGCACTCTTTAAAATACTTTTGTCGCATTCCTTTTGTAGCACCAAGGAAGGGAAAAACTGCGGCATAGGTTTTCATTACAAAGAATGGATCTCATTAGCGAACAGCAGATACAAACAGATTCCATGTACTAGTATACGAAAGCGAGAAAATGGGAGTGAAACAAGATGGCTGATGTGCACAACTGTTTATGCGATAGTATACTTAAACTACAAGCTTAACTCAGTTCAACGTTTGAACAAAACTGTGAAACCGATTAAATCGTTGAACTGAGGGTTAAAACCCAAAGAGGAATTTACACGACCACTGTGAAACTGGGCATGAGTCTGAGTCTTAATTATGAGATCCTCAGGTTAACCCAAAAATCTGTAGGGAAATTCGGGAGGGATGGCAAATAAAACACCCGGCTGCTTCCAATTTAGAAAGCAGGCTTTCTCTGTTTTTTTCTAATTGACTGCTTATACCTTTAGCATTTCTTTAACATACTGACCAGGAAAACGGTGTGAGTGCACAGTAAAGTAATTTCGGATGGACCATTCGATCATTTAGGCCAATAACAATTATTATATCAAACAGATTCCTTGTACTGGAAGCCCTATTTATGAAGTAAATAGAATATCCATTGGAATAGACCGTTGAAACCGTATGTAGACAGATTGATTTAAATTAAAATTGACTACAAATCCAAACTGCAATTGATATTGAGTAACACATAGCTCACGTCATTGTATTAATATTTCAAATCTGCGAGTTTAATTTGAGACTTGACATGTTTTGTATTGCTGTACATGCTACACATACGATTCACTCATCTTTGCCCGGGTTTGTTTCTTCGACCGGTACTTACCTGTACCGCCAATCGTCAAGCCAGTCATACTGTGTTTCATTACTTCTTCTGGCAGCCAGTGCAATGTTGTAATTTTCACGAACTTGGACTCTTACTTCTTGAGAATGTGCAGATCTTACAAGTCGCTGTCTTTTCACACATGCTTGCTGAGGATCAAAAACCACCTTTCCTTTTCCTCGGCATTTTTGCGATAATGTGATTATTAAGAAAAATGTGGAGAAAAGTGTTCTGTTGTGTATGCACTGAAGACGATTTTGAATAAATGTTTACTCCGCACTTAATTTAAAACAATAATAAGACTGCTCGAACCTGAACTCAGAGGAGAATTTGAATTTTCTTTTGTCATTGATCCCTATTCCAATCGTTCATTCACATCCCTACTCATAATGAGTACAATTCGTTGACTGTGTGCATACATGTTGAAGTTTGAATTATCAATGTGTGCAGCAGCAAAACGGACGGAAATTACGGTTTTTTGTCAGCCATTTACACACAACGTGGAGGAATATCAAGCGATTCATAAAAAATAAATTTCTTGGAAATCCCATCTATGTACCTGCGCGCGATGTTCACTTGTTGTGCAAATTGAAGTCAAACTTCATGAAGCATGAAAAAAAATAGCCTATCTTGTAACACATTGTGTAATTAGCTCTGAAATGTAATCTATATCGGCTAATCCGTTCAGAAGTACAATATTCACAATTTCAGCAAAATTGAATGATGTGTGTTCAGCTGTGTATAAATACATGCACAGATAGTTTTGGGTATGACAAAATAAGAAAAGTGCGAAAATGTTTATTGCAGAAGATTCCACGAACTGTACATGCACCTAGTTAAGCGTCTTCGGATCCAACGCTTAAGATGGCTAGGTCATGTAGAGCGGATGGACACCACTGCTCCGGCCGGAAGAGTCTTCGAGCCATTGGGACAACGCAACAAAGGACGTCCTCAAACGAGATGGCGCACACAAGTGGAAGATGACATCAACCAACATGGTTTGCGCAGCTGGAGGCAACTGAGGAATTGCATTGTAGGTCAATGCTTCTAATCCAAGAAGAAGAACGCATATGCCTGCGCAAAATATCGGCGATTTATTTACTCAAACATATATCTAACATCCATCTTCTCCAGAAGATAACAATGAAAGTAGCACTGGTCTAGTTATTCACTACGACAGGATAAACGGTGAATCGCTAACGCTGTGCAGTAGATATCTGAAGACATGTTTCGATGAGGAACCGTAGAGATATAACACCACCTGATGCACTGCCAAATATACCTAGAATGCGATTATATATTAAGTGTAATTGAGATTTTTTGAAGGTGGAGGGTAGATTTTTTAAGGACAACATTGATGAGCATAGCTTGTACATAGCTTGATAATATGCGACGACAAACGCTGACGAACTCAGAAATATGACGACAAATAATCGGAAGTGCCTTACAAATAAGGTCTGATTGCGTCTACTAAGTATTCACGTTAGATTTTTTGCAGAATCGTGATCGAGAGACATCCAAGGCTGAGTTCCTATCATCAATCATTGTTTATTGATTGACTCAAGATGCAGATGATTCACGAACTATGACATAATAAAATTGACATGTTAGTAGCATTGTTAAGCCATGAATCTTGTTAGATGCCAGTTGAAGCACACTATCGCCCCAAAAGGTCTGAATCAGAATATAAGAATTTTAGAAATGAAGAACTGGACAGTTGGATACTAATTTATATATTTCATTATAATGAATTTTATTCACGCGGCAGCAACGCAGTTATTTCATTTAAATGAAACCAAATAGTTCGCTTAGGATTTTAGTACTAATTTCTGTCAAAGTATGAGTTGCACTCGGGGCGTTTGTTTTCATTAAAGCATCCTGTATACGACATTTTTTAGGTGCAAAAACGAACCCAGCGAACGGGTTTCCGTAACAGGAACATGCTACCTTCATTCAGGTTCTAGATTTAGACCAGAAAGTTTCAAGGATTTGCCATGGGATTTGTTAATCGTCAAGGCATATGCAAAACGCAGTGAAAGTTTGATTCGCTTAAACTCGAGTAGTTTACCGGGTTATTGGGATTCTCAAATGAGAACTTCTTCGCTTTTCAACTTTGCTTTGCTACTAATTTTATCGTCGTTTGAATCACACTGCTGCATTCGAAGCATGATGGCTAGCGAGTCAACCTTCATTTGTAAATTGTGCGGTGGCAAGCCAAGCAGATCTAATGAGTGCAAAAATTCAGTTGAATAGTTGGTTGCTTCGTCATCTTATGATACAAAGCAGCACAATCGCATCGGGCATTGTTGCGTAGCCCGTGATGATTGCGAAGGGGGCACTCTCTAGACTGAACTAGAATACGAAAGTCTAGTATAAATTTATAACCAAGACCATATCAACAAAGATATCCCTTTATAAGACCTTGATAGTCATTAACTAAAGCGGACGAGGATATTCTTGGTCGCTTCGAGAGGAAAGTCCTTCGAATTATCTTCGGTCCCGTATGTACGGATGGTGTTTGGGGGAGGAGACTCAACGACGAGCTGTACAGCGACATCAATCTGTTCAAATGAGTTCGAATCTCTCGTCTCAGATGGCTAGGGCAAGACGAGCGAATGGTCACCAATGTTCCGGCCCAGAAAGCCCTCGCCTCCAACCACGAGGGACAACGCAATAACATCACGCCTACGGTGGCGCATGCAGTTAGAAGGGGACCTGCATAAGTTGAGACCGGGCTAGATGGAGGGGTATGTTGGCTGAGGCCCAGTTTCACCCCGGACTGTAGCGCCAGCCAAAGAAGAAGAAGCACAACCTTATCTGCTAGTTTACCTAAATGTCGATGCTTCCAGTCGTCAAGACCAAGCTTTCCGCAATGAATTGGTTTTTATACCAGAGGTTCGGCTATATCTCCTTCTCAAACCAGAAAACTCGATTTCTAAAAAAACAACTCCATCTGATCGATGTGGCCGAGCCAGTGTAGTCGACGGAATTGTGCATTCCGGACTACATGCACATTCAGGAATCAAATTCGGCCATATCGATTGGTTCCTTGCGATGCGGCTTTAAAATCAATAAAAATTGTTATGGGTATCATTTTGAAATTTGTTGGTCTTCTTTAGGATTTTCCTCAGTACGATTTGCAAGGGCCGGAGATCGGCACACAACGGCTTCAAGCGTTGCCACAATACACTTGTAGGCGACTCACGTTGAGCAGGAATACGAGTGTATTCCTGTTGTTGTTGCAAGAGGTAGGATCGCTGTTTTTGTGAAGAATATGGAGCTGATACTCCAGTCGTCGGGCATGCATGCATCTTCCCAAATTCGGCAGATCATTTGGTACATGCTCCTTACCAGAACATTTTTACAAGCTTTAAAGAGCTCTGATAGTAAGCCATCTGAGCCGTTTTTCTTCAGCTGATTTTCTGATTCCCCATCATCTGGTCAGGCCCGCTAAGCAGCTGTTGGAAGTGCTGCTTAAGCACATCCACAATTCCCTGTGGGTCTGTAACTAGATTACCCTCCCAATTTAGAAGTTACAAGCCACACAAGTTACAAAGTCTCAAGCCTGAGGCCAGGTTCTTGGCTCCTTTATAAAATGCCCGTTTTTGCTTGTGCCTAGACTCTTTGATATCCTTGAGATGGGAGCTTGCTAGAGTGTTTAAGCCCGGTAACCTTCTTGCGCTGCTCTTGTTTTGCGATGCAGCACTTTTTGGTATGCCCCATCGGTTGCCTTTTTCTGCTCACAATCGGCATCATACCACGATTTTGCCGGGGAGGTAGATAAGCTTGGGTGGTTTCTGCTACCTCTTTGCTATTCGAGAAGCAGTGCAAGCACATATAATTGGCGTTTATGTTCGACGTATGCACACCTATCACTTAATGGCTCCACGTAGGCTCTGACGTGCTCAAGCATTCAATGTCAAAACGTCTCTTTGTTGGCTGGTACAGCTTTTTGACATTGGATGATCGAGCTCTGAATTTTGCTGCTACGAGAAAATGGTCAGAGTCGAAGTTTGCCCCCATGATTGTTTGTACATCCAGGATATTTGACGAGTGTCTTATGTCATTGAGCACATGGTCGATTTGATTGGCGGTTCGACCGTCCGGAGATCACCAGGTTGCTGGGTAGATTTTTTTGCGAGAGAATCCTGTGCTTCTTATGAACACTGGTCTGTTGCAGTCAGTGAGTCAACAAAAAGAACACCCTTTAATTGCAGACAAGTAAACGAGAACAATTTCCAAGGAATAAATAACTGTTTATTTGAAATTCGTCTTTTTCATCCGCACAGAAACGCCAAAGTATAAAATCATACAAATTAATAAATAAATAAAACATTTCGCCACTCTTAAACTGAACCACTAGGAGATAAAGTTCTCTCTCACTAATTTCAAGCGTAGTTATGCATGAGTATTGCTACAAGGCTTTTAGTTATCTCAGACATGTTCACATGTCCATTAAAATGAAATCAAAAAGAAAACAATAATTGTTTGTGCGATCTGCATACTAGAATACTTTAAATGCGAATGTGTTGTTTGATTTAATGTTGATTTTATTTTGCAAAAAATGTATTTAAGAAAAAAAAAGAACGGGAATAGATAATTTAATGAATTAAGCCTTGATCCGTAATAAATGTGTAATGCTCTTTTCTCCATCAGATGAAATGCGAAATGCACATGGGTAAAGGAAAGCCGCCTTTTGATATAGTTACTTTTAATATTTCTTCTTGTAAATGATTTTAAAACACCTACATGTCATTGGTTAATTTACATCTGAAGTTAACTTTCTGTGGAGTAACTGAAATACTAAACAATGCCCAACGAGTGGTGCTGGTAGCACATAGTTTCTAATGACAAATAAGGAGGAATTAAGCAGTAGTAGCGATAATATAAAAGAAAAATGTTAAACTAAAAAGTCTTTCTGTGCACAGCCCTTTGGCCCTCTTCTTCGTATTCCCGCTTCGAGATCCACATTTTCTTAAATGTATCTAGAGATGCCAAAATTGAACCGCCCATCCATGTGGAATAGAGTCGCTCTTGTGGAGCAGCAATCTGAAGAGAGAGAAATGCTTTGTTTTATTTTTTGTAAACAGAGAGGGATAGAGCTTAAGTCTTACGCGAATTTTCAAGTCCTTCGCTGTATGCTTCTTCATTTCCGATAACAGCCTATCACCGAATCCCTTGAACAAAGTTGAACCACCAGACAGAACGATGTTTTGATACAGCATCTTGCGCAGATCCATATCGGATTTTTCTATAGAATACATAAGTACATCTTGAATTCCCTCGTATTCCTCACCCAGTAGATCGGGTCGGAAGAGAACCTCTGGTGCTCTGAATCGTGCGGGACCAATCTGCGGAAATAAATGCAGCAGTGAGTAATCAGTGACACGAAGACAGTCCGTGTGTCAAACCTCGAGTGTCTTTCCATCGGGTAATGTATAGGCAGCCTTCTCGGTTTCAATGTTCTCTTCCTTTTGCGGATTGCTCGCCAGATAGCAGACCTTCTCTTTGATTGATCGCACGATTTCGAATTCTGCTGTTGAACGGAAATTAAAGCCTTCCTTGCGTATCAGAGTCCTAAGGTAGCGTGTTACATCACGACCAGCGATATCAACACGCATAATACTGTGGGGCATCGCGAAGCCTTCGTAAATGGGCACAGCGTGTGTGACACCATCTCCTGAATCCAGCACCACACCTGTAACTCGTCCCGTTGCGTACCTAAAGCAAAGTCAATTCATTAGGTTTACATTGAATCAATCATTTTGCGTTTTTTAAACTACGTACAAGCTAAGGACTGCCTGCATAGAAACAAAAAGGGCTGGTGCGTTGATACCTTCGAAAAAGAATTCTGCTGCTTTTTCTCGATTCCTACGGGGATTGAGGGGAGCCTCCGTCAGCAGAACTGGATGATCTTCTGTGAATGTTGCTAGTTGTTCCTAAAAGTAGACAAGTTATAAATATTTACTTAATTTCTTGATGATTAAGAGTTGTATTCAAATTTGTAGGAGTCTTCGATCATCAACTAAAAATGATTGTCATCGTTTAAGGGGTACTTGATAGATCTAATGTGCACGCAGTGCTCCCCAATATCTTCACTTCAAGGGGTGCTTGAGCCGATAGAAGATGCTCTTTTTAGGAAGTGTATTGAAAAACACATCGCCTTTATGAATAATAATTAATGATGCGTTGCACTAAGAACAATGAGATCATGCTTGCCTTTCAAATCAGGTTCTAATATTGTCAGTGCTAAGCGAACACACCCATTTTAATTAAGTTGTGCTTATGATCAACGTAAAGTTGAGACAAAGAAGTGAGGCAATGTAGTCAACATAGAGAAATAGGGCAAGGAATGTGTAAAGAGAAAAAAAATACACTTTTGATTGGGATAAAAGCCGCGACTTGCATTCAGTTCAATATTAATGTGTGGAGTCAGAATATGTCAGCGACGCCCGGGGATAAAAGCGTTAACTCCAGTTCTCCCGATGTTCACGATCGTCTTGTGCGTTAACGGAGCTATAAGAACGTCAACAAATAAATGTATTATTAGCATACTTCTTGGATTTCCTTCTTAGATATATTAAGAAGTCTGTTAGTGGCAAACACGGCAACTATGTATACTCCACCTTCAATCCCACCAATCATCTCACTGATCAGTGATCACTCAACCATTCCCTCAACTTCAGTTTCCCCCCCGGCCTCAGGGCTTTCTTTAAGAAAAAACTTCACTGACTTCACTTGATGAATGAGGAGACGGGAATAGAATTGCATTTACTTCAACCAAATAAATTTAGGTGTATCCATATCATTTGGAAACACTGTAGCGCTTCTTGAGCAGGTACTATAGCATCCAATCACTTTCCTGGCTCAAGAACACCGTGGTATCTATGTGGATAACATCATTCGTTCAAGCAGCCAGGTTTCGATCCAATCCTTGGACAATGACATTTTCTTTAGAAAAACAAATCTATTAATAGCCAAGTTGGTGAGATGATATAACGTGCCAGGTAATTGCCAAGTCGATGAACTCGCTGGATGGGGTACGACGTTATCTTTCATCTATGCCTCCTCCATATTCGCCAGATACACACACAATCGGAGCAACTTATCGCAAATTGTGGTAAGACACAACATGTCCCTGTGTTGAGCAAAGACTCAACCCCCCTCTCTACTCAGACTAAACAAGTCAGCATTCAAGACATTAATGGGCGTCGCGATATGAAACTGGGCTATTGCACATTTACTATAGGATTGATCTTACTTGGCAAAGATTCCTGCTGGAGCTATAGGGAGAGTGGAGACCACACATCCCATTCTCTGCTAATGCAGTGCTATTAATACTTTTACGAAAATGCATCTGAATTGAAAAATATCAACATATGCCAGCAAAATAATAATACTTACACAACGGGCCTCTATTGACCTGGTACTCAAACTTTTGTCACAGAATTTTGATCAAAGTTTCCCAAGACATCAATGCTCCATCTCTTACCATCGTCTTTAAAGGATAACCAATTTTTTATTTATAGATATGAAAAGGAGAAAGTCTAGGTGGAGTCTAGAGAAAAGTTAACTTTAACCCGTTTATACGAAGGACTATTTAGCTGGTATTGATTACATATTTTCAAAGGTCGTATTTTTAGTATTATTCTCAAAATATTTTTGATTTCGTCTGTCGCTCATTCATACATTCATGTATGTACAATAAATTCTATACAGAAGTCCCATCTGAATTGCCAATAATGCGAATTTCTCTAAATTGTGAATCATCAAAAGTTTACATTATTATCTTTATATGTGAACTTCTGAAATGTTTAACTTCTAAATGTGCATTTTTAGTAAAGGTGTTTATATTTCTCTCATTCGTTAAGCGTGCGATAGTAGGGATTAAATAATGATTATTTGTCTTTAAGTTGTAAATACAGCTGAAGCTGGCATACATGTTACATGATCAGTTCTGTAGTGTACACTATATCGCAGTAGCCTATGCCAAATCACCGAATTGTATGGTTGCCCTCGACAACGACATTCGGGGAGAGACAGCGAGGCTGACAGCACGTGGTGACACGAAGTCCGAAGATATTACAAGTTCATAGACATTTTGGTTCGTATTTTTTGTTCGTTTTGTGTGTGAACTAAAAAGTTGGTAAGTAAAGGCATCTAAACAGAAATTGCATCGATTTAAAATTCGATTAAACATGAAAAAATTTTACGTGAACTATATGTTAGACATCCTGGAATTACATTCGCTAAAAAGTGTGGTATGTCAAAGTCAACAATTGCAAATGAATCTTTACCAAGGCAGAGAAAGACGCTAAGCAGAATCAAAGAGAGAACCACGTTCCGGTTTCAATAGATTAACTCCGGCGATAGCCCGTAGGGGGCCAGGGCCTAGCTTCTCAGCAACCTCTCGTGTTGTGCGTGCTATTGTTCTCTCACGAGTGGAAGGGACCTACAGTCTTATGCCGACTCCGAACGGCCAAATTTGAGAAGCTTTTTCTAGACAGGAAATACTCTTTGAGCGTTGTCAAAGACTCGAAAGAGGTGGGGCCGTGAAAATTATTTTTGTCGCTCAGAGCTGGAATCGAACCTACGACGTCGAGGTTATGGTCGACGCACTTACCCACAACGCCACGGGGCCACCACTAACTCCGGCGATAGGTAATCCAATTCAACTCGAAAAGGCAAAGATTTTGACAATATGGGAGCATATAAATATTGTGTTGTGTTGTTTTTAATGGATTTGAAAATCGTTTCAATCAGTTTAGTCACCATCAGCATCAATTTCCGACTAAAGGCGTCATGGGGTCCGACACACTAGAGATCTCCAGGCACCATTCAGTTAAGTACTAAAAAAGTTCTAATAATTCGAATCCCTCTAGAATCCAAAAACGCCATGATTTAATTAGTCACATTATCGAGGAACAACTGTTATTCGAATATCATCGGAGCAATGAAAAACTTCGAACTACAGAGGTGTTCGACTTACCGAAGGTTTAACAAAAATGTTGGATTTGTGTTTAGAAGTTAAGTGCTTAAACAATTTTAACCGATAGTCCAATTAGATTGTGTCTTTACGAATGGATAAATTGCAAACTCTTTTCCGTTCAATGAATACACAGCACTCAAAAATCTCCCAAACATTTGTTTTTGTCGAATTATAGAGATACCCAGTATATTCGAATTAGAGACGTTTTCATTTTATTTTGCACACTAGTTAATTCGAATTAACGAAATGGACACATTGCAAAGGTTTTCTTCGATTTATTGAGGTATTTTCATTGGATGATGGTATGCTTTTATTTGCAAAGGTTTTTTAAATTATGGAGAGTTCAATGTTTTATTTTTTCAACTGCGTTGAGTTGCTTATTTGTGTTTTGGATTCGATTCGGTTTTATTCACAGAGTGTGTCATTGAAAACAATATTATTTGAAATAGAAAATATTGTTAAAGTATACTCTACGGAGTTGATTTCAAAATGACCTGATAATCTTTTAAGTAGAAAGGGAGCCTGGTTACGTATACCATAGTTTCCATTGAAGCAGTTTACGAAGCTATTCCTACATATGTATGAATTTCCTGTAGTCGATTACCTTGCAAAATGTTAAAGGATGATGGCAAGCAGTGCTCGAAAATAAAAGCCTATTTTTTTCATTTGGTTTTGCACAGAGAGGTATTTCATTGACCACTGACATTTAGGTCCGAGTCATATGTTGGTACAATAACTTCTTCTCTCTTCATTTGAGTTTTTTTTTAATTTCAAATACAGTGGATTCCTGAGGTTTGCATTTTTTGTTTGCCATATTTCGCATTCTCCTCAATTTTCCATACAAAAAACGATCCTTTAGCTCAAACCAATTTTGGTACCAGGTGACAATTCGACTTAGAGGGAGCTCACTGTATATGGGATCATTTTAAATCGACACGTGCTTTGTCAATATGTTTTTAACATTATCTTTCAGTCAACAACAAAATAGCTCTTCCTCAATATTACAATATTAGTCAAAAATTTGCTGAGGATTATAGAGCAAAAAGTCCAGAATGGTGAGTAGATGTAATTTTCGCAGATGAGAGCAAGTTCAACCTGGTCTCATTGAAAAATTGACAGCAAGAAAAATGAATAACTTGAAAACAAAATGCAAGCCTTCTTTTATAGTCTTTAGCGAATTTTTTGACTAATTGTAACGCAAAACGAAACTATTGGCAACATGGAAGAAGAAGAAACGAAGGAGACCGGGTATTTTGACGGTGACTTTAAATCAGGATAGACCTATATTTTTAATGTGGAATAATTTGAAAACATAGTGAAATTGAATTTTAAATAATGTTGCAGTTGCGTAATATTGAGGAAAGGATTTTTCCAGCCACTCGACCCTTCTAAAAGTTATTATTCGACGAACAGTAGACTCGATAACATGCTTTCCACTAACAACTGACTAACAATAATCTTAGGTTAACCAAAACGGCTGTTATCTTTACTTTTTCTAATAACTATGCGTTCTTCGCACAGTGACAATTTGAGGGATTGGGATCTTTGCTTCTTTAACTCAGCACGACCTTAGTTCCTGAACATTCTTACGATGCCACCGACCATATTAGGCTTCATGTTCACTTTTGCTCATTATATGCTTCACTGTTTAGGTGCTGCCTTGATACCAACTTCCGTTTTCAAGCGAAGAGTTATTTCCTGCGCGGCCTATTTTGTTTTCTTAAGCACTTGAGGATGTTGAATGATATTTTCAAACCGAAAAAAGAAATACAAATAAAAAAGCCGAATATTAATGAAGGCATTTTTTTCACAGTCTGTGGAGTAAATTGAGTATCTTGTGGTAATGGTAAGCTATTTTTATTCAAAAAAAATGCTAATTTCGAAGAAAATTAAAGAATTTTCAAAGCTGGAAAGGAATGGTTTATGAGATGTGACATACATCCATCAATTTGCATCATCTAGAATGTTATCTTCTTCTTCTCTATAAATAAAAATTAATGTTTTCTTCTTATAGTCTCTTAAAGAGATAGCTTTGGCAATTTTGTTCTGAAGTCTTTGAAAAAGGTTTGGTACCAACTTGTTTTTGGTTAGAAATCGATTTGAAATGTTCATCAATCATACGCCATCGTTCCGATAGTCCGAAGTGTCGAGCAAAGTGTGAACGATCGTCATTCTGTGCTCAACAGCAACAAAATGCTACAATGTACAATTTTAAAACAGGAACGGCAAAATCGGTATAAGCCATACATATGCTGTTGCCTCGCGAACCTTGAGCAGTTATGATCAAAGCGTTGGCATTAATTCGATAGTGATGTGAAATATTGTTGTTGAACCTAGACGTGCTGTTTATGACAATATAAAACTTAAGAAAATGCTCAGAATGCGTTGAGAAGATGTGGTGTGAACAAATCTCGCTCGTTAAAAAATATTCGCTGTGTTGAATGGTACATTTGGAAGTGTTTGTTTTTAACAAAATTGTGAATGCAAAAGAAAAAGAAAAAAAAATAACTTCGCAGACTCTGATAATTCTCATTCGCAGAGAAGTACGGGTTCTATTGCGAATTTTTTGGCCATGGAGGTCTTGTCTCTTCTTGTAATGCAAACTCAGTTTGACAGTTCGCAAAGAGAATTACTGATTCGCAGAGGAAACATTTTAAGTCATTAATTAGGATACTTAAACAATCTCGATAACTGAGTTCCAATCCTTTTGCATACAAAGAAACTTTTTGTTCATATTTGCTGGAAAATGTTTTTTCCTGAAAGTTCGCGTTTCCCATCCGCCTCTCATATGAAAGGGCCTTTAGTCGAGAGTTGATTTCATTAGAAGGTGGTACAAGTTACAAAATAGTATTGTTGTTCGTATTCTTATTCATATCTACACCCATATCGGTTGACGCATAAACATGCTTTTTCATGAAGCACAATAAACTCGAACTGCCTTATTCCCGTAGGACCAGGCGAATATGGCGAATTAATGATAATTGAATCAGAATCAATTCATTAGTCAGCTTCACTCTCCCCAAAAACCAGAACTAAAAACCAGATCTCTTTTGCAGTTGCAAGAAGCGTGACGAATGATTAATAACTCAGCACACCTAACAAGCACTTACTTTGCTATATATATAACTCCAAATCCTCTCCATGTCATTCCAATCCGTAACGATACCATGCTCCATTGGATAACGTATACTCAGCAGACCTCTGTGTTCTTCTGCTTTTGGCCCCACGAATATATCGCCTTCCAGAGCTCCAGCCATCACCCGAGTGTACTTTGGCCTGCCAATGCTAAGAAAAAACAAAAAAAAAAATCAATGAGAAAAACCATCAGAAAGGCATCAAAGTAAAACACTTACTAATTTGGAAATCTACATTTTGGAATATGTTCGCCCGCAAATCCAGCCTTAATAACTCCAGAGCCCTGTGAAATTAAAGTCAATTCATAAATTCTATTTGTTCACAGAAAATTATAAGAAATATTCGATTTTATAATGAAAACTACTCCCATCCCTCAGGTGGACATGCTGCTTGTCTCCCGCAGTAGTCGCATGCAGCGAAAATCGATTCAGGGATTCGTACCGAAAATTGGTCTCAGCTTTGTTGATTACAAGCGCAACGAAGAAATCGACAACTTTTACATATCCTGTCAAAATCAACGTGACTACTACCGAGATCCGTACCGGAAACTGCGAAAAAATCCCGATTTCCTCGTGCAAGATCCATGCGGAAAGCGACCTGATCCGAATACAGCTAAATTATTGCTACCACCATTAAGGCAAGTGGAACGCCATCCCATTGTCTATCCCCTCGTTCCTGCGTCACTCGGTCGGATGGAAAACATCAATTTAGATGGAACGTTCAATAAAACATCGTGCAATATATTCCGAAGATAAATAATAACGTTAGCTGCGTCTCATTATTGTAGTTCCTTTATTTTATATTCATTTTCGGCTTCCGTGGCAGATGGGATGAAAAGTTTAGTCATCTTTTTATACAAGTAAGGCAAGTAACAGAGCCATAGAGGGGCAGACGCAAGGTGTTCGGTGATGTCATTTAGCCTTTTTTTCACTTTTGATTTACGAATTTACAAACCCCACCTTAGTTCGAGGGATTTCTGCGATGTTATTACGGGCGATTTTCTACTTACATTGTCAATTACAACAGGCTGATTAACTACTACATCATAGGGTTCCATATTTGTGCACTAATTTGTATTTTTTTGCTAAAGAAATTTGTTTCTAATCGGATTCTTTTTCGTGGTAAATCCAGGAAAAGCTTTTGCGAAACGACGGCAACCGATTGAATGGTTTTCTGACAGTTGCGCTTTCACTTTGACATTACTCATCGAAGTGAAGTTGGAAGGGCTTTTCGGGTTTGAGTGGCAATGTGTTGCCAATAGTATAAGAATGTTAAGGGCTGTTAAGAGTTGTAAAGTTATTGACATATTTAAGGGCCGACAAAAAATAATTCAGTAGCTTGAAAACAAATGTTGCTGAAGTACTAATGCGAGATTTGTTTTGCGAAAAGGACATTAACCAATTTTGTATTCACTAAAGGCACTCCTTTTGATTGATAATACTTCTGCTCATGTCAGACATAGCGAACTGTCGAGCTCATATGGCTTAATTAGAACAAGGTACTACCCTCTGAATCGTTAGTCAGTTATCCAACCAATGGACCAGAATACGATCAGATTGGCTAGACTCGTCTATAAAAATGATATCTTGAGTCACTTTCTATCTGGTGTCCATTGGTGTGAAGCTATAAAAACTATGACTGTGAAGGATGTTATTTGTTTTTGTATATGTTGTTAGCTTGGATATAGTTGACAATGGAGGAATTGGCAAGGATCAATCATTCTTTGATAATTGACAATCACAATACCAACGAGTCAAATTTGTTGACATGTAAGTATCAGTCTTACCACAAGTTAAATTATCTTTGAGTCCCAGAAACTTAAAAAATGAGTCATTTTGAAAATAAATGAGTCCCAACAAAGATTGTACTCCGAGCGCACGTTCACATCCTGAGAAAATTTCCTCTGATCCTTGTTTAGCGAGTTCATCGACAATCTCATTTACAGCTATTCCTTGATATGCTGGCAACCAGATGAGTTTCAATCTTGACTGTCAATCAAAGTCAGAGAGGATTTGCATTCCTTAACTTTCTTAAAAGCGGTTGAAGGCTCCTTAAGCACAATCGCCCGAGCCTTCAATGATTTTGGAGCCATCCGTGAAGATACTACCACATTCCTTTCCTGCAGCGAAGTCTTGATAATTCTGTTCATGAAAAAAATTAGTCAAATCTAAAAATTATAAGTCCCCTAGTCTGGCTAATAAAAATGAGTCCCTTTGACTCCCTGTGGTAGCACTGGTGAGTATCGTTTATCAATTATTTGTTGACACTCGCAATAGGGGCCTCAGCGTCAATCGGAAGGATTTTACAAAACTGTTCTCAAAATATTTAGATTGGGAATACGATATTACATTAGAAATGCTCACGATGAACCTAAGTGAGAGAGTCACAAACCCACAACGTTTCAGCCTTACTCCAACAAATTGAATATTCGGAATCAATTTCAAACCATTGAATTGAAAATTGAAAAATCGAGGACCACATTTCTGAGCTTGTGGAATGAGAATGAAGCAAAACCAATATGTAGAAAAAATTACTTCTTAGAATAATGTCTTTTAACGCTTGCAACTAGGTGGAATAGCATGAATTTCCACTTACTAATATGACGACCTCCTATTCACCTCCATATTATGCATGGTACACGCATTATTAGCACAGTAGAAGCAACTTATATGCAACAAGGTTGGTTTTGATTAGGTACAAGGATGAAGTCCCTACAGTGTGAAGAAAAGGTCTTCAGCCAATTATTTATAATTCGATTCCTGGCCATCCCATAATTGGATCAAATGACACTGATCGATTTGAGGTATCCTAATCATGTAAATTGTACGGACACCACTTTATAAAATCGGGTTTTTAGGTTCTGCTGACTAGCTGCTGCTTGGTTTAGCTAGGTTTTCGGGCTGTTGGTGCTTGATCACTGTACTTAGATTCTTTGCAATTGCGAATCTCAGTGCTGGCCAGGTAAGATCGCAGGCAGATTTGGCAGCAAATTTTTGCCTTCTTAGCTGCGACTGGTTGTGGCTTTTCCGCCATCATCGGTCTGTATGAAGGGCATCCGTTGAAGCTTGCTGGAGACCTTTGGCACAGAATAGCTCTGCTCCCGTGGTTTCCTTTCGTTCGCACTCTCCTGGCTGGTGCTTCGAGTCACATTTGACGCACAAATACTCCATGCCGCATTTGGACGCAACATGTCCGAAACGTCGTCAGTTTTTGCAATGCACGGTGTCCTTTCTTTTGAGTGGCTCCTAGCTCACTCTCTGGTTGAGGATCAGGGTGTTCCTGTACGCCTACAACAGTGATGCTGATTTTTATATTTCAACTACGAGGTAGTTGATTTGCTTTTCCATGGTTCTGGTTGATTTGAGGGCGAATACTGAACGAGCAATGGGTCCATCCTTGATGTCATGATCCGTGTAGGAGGCATGGATGCCTTTCAGAACCAGCAGGCTCTTCCTGTCCGTTTTTGGTGTGTACGTGGAATTGTTTTTTCTCATTTGTTTGAGGACTTCATTTCAACTGCATCGCGGGTTTTCGTGTTGAGCACAGTTTTCCAATTCCACATTTTCCGAAAAGCATGTGATTGGTGGCATTGCTGGCGCTTTTGTTTTTATTGTGTCTTTGGTACAATGGCGTTGTTGGTATAGTCGGTGGGTTCGGCTGGATCGGTGAGGCTATTTGGCTGGGTAAGGTTGGTTGGTTCGATGGAGTTTGCTTTGTCGTCCTGGTCTTTTTTGATGGCTTTGGAGATGTCTTCTTCAGACACCTCTTCTGACCTGGATCCAGCGATGGAGATGGTGAACATGTGTTGTCGTCGGGTCTAAGTCCGCCATGTCATCCATGTCATCCTCCCCGCCGGACAAATTTTGTGGTTGGGGACGATGTGGGTATCTTCGTAAAGTCTGCTGTTGCTTGGGCACTTCTGCCGGCCCCTGTCGTAGGTAAGATCGGTGCATATTCGGAGTATCTTCCTTTCAAATATCGAAAGCTTTTCCATGCTGGTCTTGGAGATGGTATGCCATATTGTAAATCCATATGCTGTGATTGGTCGAATGAGTAGCTTATAGAATAGCAACTTCGTCTTCTGGCCTAGTCCATTTTACTTCTGCATGAGCAGGCAATTAATCTACTTCTACCTTCTATTCCAGTCCGAGTTTAATGCTTGTTTGAGACTTTTTTTTGCGATTGGTTCACGAAACTAGCCACTGTCCGCCGAAGTTTTTTAGTCTTTCTTTAATCCAAGCGAATAGCATTGGTTACTACAGAAGAAGCAATGAGATGATTCAACCTATCCGCACTGCTATGGATAATGACACTACAGTCAAACAATTGCCTGTTGTCCTTTAAACCAAACAGACCTCTCTCCTATCGTTCTCCTACTTGTTCACACATTGTCGACAACATTGAAAAAGTCGACATCCCGTACCTATATTTACGACAGTATCTCCGTGAGGATAGTCGTGGTTCTTGAATGTCTTCGGCATGCAAGTGTAGACTACTTGAACCTGGCTGCATTTCGAAAAACCCCACTTTTAGTGAACATGCCTGTGAAAACAAATGCGACAGACCTTGAAGCGCAATAGAACCTACATTTATAATTCAAACACTTAACCTCCTGCCGGTACAGCTGGATGATGCAGTTGGTTGAGTGCCTGGTTATACATAGGTTTCCGATTCGTATTCCAGTGAGAGCTAAAGTTAATATAGTTTTATCTGATTTTGAAATCTGGTCCCGTCACATTTTGTCGTTGGGACCACTGGCTATCAGAAAGGGCCAACAATGGTCTAAGTGTGGTGGCAGCCTAATAACCTAACCTCCTGCCGGTAGATATTCATCACTGCGCTTAATATAGACATCGGAAGACAACTTAATCGCAAGACAAATTCTATACAGCTTGTCCATTGTGTTAACACGATAGATTGTGAGTTCAAAGACATTATTGGTTGCATTTTCGCACTGTTCTCGTCGTAGACTTGCTACTGGTGTGAAAACTTGGTCATCTTTTCAACGTGTTTGATAGCAGCTTCATGACGATGTGCCACCCGTTGTCTTGTGTTTTCAGCTCTGGTTCGTAAGTAACTGGCTGTTACAACGTATAACACTGACATCGAACATGCACAATAGCACTTCATTAATGGAGCTGATCCTTTTCGAAATAATAATATTTACTACAACCGATCAAGTTCTGAGTAAGAATAGTGGTAGTTCTTGAGCGAGTTCGATATCGAAGTGTAGACGCATGTTCAGGTTCAGTTACTCTTCACAATAATTGAACTAGGCGCCATTTCGAATAAAAATCACCCTCTACCTCTACTAAACATGTCTTTGGAGACAAATGGGCCTTTAAGTTCATTAAGCTTGTTCCACATCCACAGCACTGGTGATGCTGCACTTTCTTCATCTTTCAAACGCTTAGACTTATACGCACACATGATCAAATCATGATGATCATGATGACAGCTTCCGCAGAGGACTTCTTAGCACGACTGTTCAAAGGCTAGAGGAGGACTTCTCACCACGTCTGTTAAAAGACTCGTGGTGGGCTTCTTATAGCGACTGTCCAAAGACTCGTTGAAAGACTATCGCTCGTTGTTACCCCACTTACGACAGTATCAGCACTTTTCTCATAATCTCCATCGCGCAAACGTTAATGGCCTTCTCTATAGCAAACGTCGTTGCAAAAATCTCCTTCTGGGGACTCGTCACCGTTCTTCATATTGTTTGATGCCTTGACAGGGCTTAGTAGTAGACTCGTAATGACATGCTGGCCGCTTTACTCTGTTTTAGCTTAGCTCCCTCAGCTCACCTGTGGTTGCTGACTCGTTTCCGATTTAGACGCGTAGAGCTTGTGCGGACCCCTAGTAAAAGAGATTTTTTTCTCGGCGGACTTCTACAACAGTCCATTGAACGTATTTTTTGTTTTATTGAAAGTCTCTCGTGAACCGTCTAAAAATGCTTCGCGCTCCCCCACAGACTGATGATTTACCTCATTGACCTCACCCATACGAACTGCCGCGCAATAGCCCAATCATACATCAAGTAGACCTACTGCGACTCAAAATAAAATAAAAAAGCAACCAAGTAAAATGTTATATAAAAGTTTTCTTGATAAGACACGAATTTGGAAGAACAATGTTAGATACACGTTACACACATACATATAAAAATCATACAAAAATATATCATTTGTTGCTTATATTCACTGACGATGGGACAGGATTCGCAACAACAATCTTGAGATTCTTGTCGGGGAACTCGAATTCTAGCTTCTCACTCAGTTCCTTCTTGGCGTCGAGTGAATTTTGGAATGTTTCTATCATCCGCGGCACCAAGTCGTCCGTGATTAAAACCTGAATCCAATAGCCAAGCACGCCGAAGGGGTACTCCTTAGTGACCACCGAGCCGGAAACCGATTCTGCAACGAAAGTGAGAGCTAAGTTCTGAGACTTGAAGGTGAAGTGCCTGCCGTGACGAATGCGATCCTTTATCGACAACAACAGGAATCTGGCGGCATACGGCGCGAGTGTGATTTCGATGCCATCCAGTGGTATACAATTCGCAGCATTGGGCTGACAGTCAATGGGACAGGACTTCTGCAGAGAGTTGCAGACGGACATTGACTGCAGGAATTCCTTGCTCTCTCCGAGTTCATTGCCGAGTGGTTTGTTGTTTTCGTCCGAAAGGCACTGCTCGTTCAGACTCTCCGAGTCGATTTCTTGCTTGAAACTCTGCTTGGGTATTTCGCGAAATGTGAAGTCAGCGTTTACTCCAGCCAGGTCAGAACCTTGTTTCTCTAAGTCGTCTTGAAGACTCAGGAGTGTTTCTGGGAATAGTTCAAAGACACTCAGTGAGCGACTCATGTCGGTGATCAGGAAGTCTCCTCCGGTCTGCGCGTCTTGCATGAGGAAGTTGAGGACACCCTTTCCATTCCAACGCGACGCCTGTTCGATTTCCTCCTCCGTGACACCAACCACCTGGCAGAATTCAACCGATCCGAAGGGTGATTCCAAAGTGTTCATTTGGGGATCTTGTGCGAGGAGTATGTTTTGAATTAGTGAATTGGACCCGTCTAGGGCTTTCCGCCACGGTACATTGTCACCCACAAAGAACCTGTTGCCTGTCTGGAAGCAGTACCTCGCCAATGCTTGCAATAGATTAGCTGGCCACGTTGGTGGACGATCTGGTTTTTCATCAGCAGATTTTGGATCTCCCTCCGACTTGAGAAGCCTGAATGTTAACTCAAAGCCTATACCTGACGTCCGGACGCCATCAATTGGTGGCTCAACAGAATGCACACGTCCGTCACCGTGGAGGTCGCTCAGGCCGAAACTAATGTAGTGCCAGTGGGGAGGAATACCGCGTTCCGCATCGCCTTTATTTAGAAACATGCTTATGTAGTCCAAAGGGTCTTGCCCGCCCAGCCAGTACTTGAGTACAGTAGTCACTTGCAGCGGATTCGGTTGATCCGGATACACCGCCAAACAGTGGTCAATGAGTGCCTTTAGACCCGGCGGAGGTTCTGGCCTTGTTGCAGCAATTGGAATAGCAGCCATAAATATATTAAATGCGGTTTAAACTACGAGATAAAAATATAAACAATCCAAACAAAAATGTTAAACCGAACAAAAAAAGTAAACAATGCAATTTGACAGTGGTTTGACGTATCGTTTTTCTTATGGCGTCACCTTGTTGAGTTGGGCTAGTTCACAATGGCACTTTCATGCGCAATCGGTTTATCGGTTTTAGTTTTATAAGATATTATTGCGTCTCTAGGAGCAATTTTTCATTGCATGCTGTTCTATAAAATCTGACTTATTTTAAACATATTTTAACACATGACACCTAACTCTGAGTATTATGTATGAGAACGATGTGTGGGTGGTTATTAATTTGTTTGTTTTCCATTTCAGTTATTTCGAATCAATTAATGTGTTGAACGTGAGAATACTGCTAAGTGCTCTATTTTGCGATGATTTTCGTGAGTAAAATAATTTCTTACAAGGGATCTCTAATTGTTATTTTTGTGCTGCTATGAAATGTGATAGCTTAATATGGACATTTTTCGAATAAAGTGATGGAACTGTAAGGGGATATCTTATATTCCGATTTACATACATAAATAGGCGATGATGGACAAGAATTTCGCCCTCCCGACCTCAGTGAAGTTACGGCAGCAATCGCCAAACTGAAGTCCAATAAGGCTGCTGATGCCCATGAACTGCCTGCCGAGCTCCTCAGAGCAGCTGGTGATGATTTGGTAAGGTGCATACACCAACTCTGCTGTAAAATCTGGTCGAATGAAAGTATGCCCGACGGTTGAAATTTCAGTATCGTTTGCCCGATGCTAAAGAAAGGAGACCCTCTAAATTGTGTCAATTATAGAGGTATAATATAATATAATAATAATATGGGTGGCGCTACAGCCCATAGAGGGCCAGGGCCTAGCTTCTCAGCAACCACTTGTGTTGTGCGTGCTATTGTTCTCGCACGAGTGGAAGGGACCTACAGTTTTATGCCGACTCCGAACTGCCAAGTTTAAGAAGCTTTTTCTAGACAGGAAATACTCTTTGAGCATTATCAGTGGCTCGAAAGAGGTGGGGCCGTGCAAATTATTTCTGTTGCACAGAGCAGGAATCGAACCTACGACGTCGAGGTTGAGGTCGACGTACATACGCACAACGCCACCACCAATTATGGAGGTATAAGTCCCCTAAATATATCTTATAAGATTTTTTTGCGGTTCTGTGTAAACGCCTGACGCCAACGTTAACAGCTATTCTCGAGAAGATCGTGCGGAACTCAAATGTCAACACCAGACCATTTTCTCGTGGCAGCAAGATTCAGAGCTCGACTGTCAGAAACCTGCACCAGCCGACAAGGAGAAGTTTTGACATTGGACGCCTAAACACACCGGAGATTGCCAAAGCCTACGAAGCATTCGATACTTTGACACATGAAAAGCTCGTCCTGGCAAACTGGCTCAAAAGTTATCTGACTGACAGAACTATCTGATGCATCCAGTACTGAAAAGGAAGTTAAATACGGTGTGCCACAAGGTTTAAAATTGAGCCCCATTTTATTCATCCTTTTCACGAACGAGCTACTGAAGTTAAATCGACTTCTTATGCGTATGCCGACGGCATAGCAATCGTGGTGAACACCAAAACCTGCATTCAGCTGGGCAGATAATGCAGATAATGCAGGACGAATTCTACGTTGTATCCGAATGGTGCCATGATAATGGCCTAGTCATAAATGCTACGAAAACAAAGTGCACCGAGCACATTCGCACTCCATCAACATCTGCAGAAGTCTTCCAAAATGTTCATCGAATTGACCGCTGTCCGCAATCAACCAACATCAACAAAATCGAAATTGTTAGAAGTATCAAATACTTAGGAATTACCATCGACGATAACTTTCTTTGGCGAGAGCTGTCCTGCGCCTGCAACTTAAGGGCAATGAAGTATCTTAAGCGTTACACGAACGTAGAAGTGCTTTAGCAGGTTCGCGCATACGATACGGCATTCTGGCCTGCGGAAACGAAGAGAAATCCCACCTGAAAAAGATATCTAGCACACAACATCATCTTATAAAATTGTTAGACACTTTACTCAACTTTTCAAGATCTAGATTTCAAAGCTATTTTCCATGTGACAACACTACTGCAGTACATGAGTGACCCACGGTTCCAGCAACCATTAAGTCATACGCTTAACACAAGAAGACGTGCCCATGGGATGTTTGATGTTCGGAGAGCAGGCAACTTATATGGAGACCGAGAGCAAATTTACGAATGCGCTGCAACAGTGTCTTAAAGTAATCCCGAATTACAAAAAAATAAATAGAGCTAAAAAGATTTTTTAATGAAAATTCATTCCGTATCATCATTATCACATTTAAAAAAGCAACTGGAGTAATGTTAACTTAAAAATAAAAAAAAATATACTTCAGTCACTTCCAAATTAGTAACGATCAATTTACAACTGCAGGTGGTTGTAAAAGGTTGTAAAAATAAGCATTTAGCTCTGCAGGTAAAATATTGTAAACTACTATTGTATCAGTAAAAAGCCTCCACATGAAAGCAATTAAACGAGAGACTCTCCAGTATGGCTAGATGTGGTTGCATTTCCGCTTGGCCATCAAAGAGGTAACGGAAACTACCTTAGGCTACCTACCACCCCCGATAAGAAACCTGTGGTATGATGGCGAGTGTGAGCAGAAAAAACGTGCAACCGACGAGGCATACCAAAAAGTGCTGCAATGGAAAACGAGAGCAGCGCAAAGGGAGTACCGGGCTAGAAGACGGGAGGAGAAAAAGCTTCTACCCCTGGAAAAAAGGACTCTCGCAACCTTCCAGCTCAAGGATATCGAAGAGTCTAGGGACAAATAAAAAATACGGGCCTTTTACAAAAAAGCCAAAAGCCTGGACACAGGATTTAGGAAAGGCACCCAGGCTCTTCGAAATTGTGAGGGTAATCTAGTTACGGATCCACAGGGCATAGTGGATGTGTTCAAGCAGCACTTCCAACTGTTGATTAGCGAGCCTGACCAGGAGAGAGTGATAGGGAACCAGGAAATCCCTACTCCAGTCGACGAAGTAATCCTCCTATCTAGTTTTGAAGAAGGCGGTACAGCCATTAAGAAGCTGAAGAACAACAAAGCCGCAGGCGCTAACACATACGCGATGCACCGTGCAGTTCGGTTCAAAAACCTCTTAACCGTTCAAAACCTGCACCGGATTTCGGCAAGGAGATGCGCTGTCGTGTGATTTCTTCAATTTGGTACTGGAGAATATAGTGCGGCGGGCAAAAGTCAACACGGAAGGCACTACCTTCTACAAGTCAGTCCAGTTTTTTTGATATGCTGATGACATCGACATTATCGCGCGGGCCCAACGAGTCGTAGTGGAAGCTTTCACGGCAATTGAGGAACAGGCGAAGCGAACTGTTCTAAAGGTGAACCAGGACAAAACTAAATATATGCTATCGAGTAAAAAACGATCCGCCGCACACCACATAGGCCAGTAATACAGCTTGGTCTTTATGACTGGAAGGAACGCCCGAACAGAAATTGGTTAGGCTCCGACCCTTCATGGGTCGTCGACCTGATAAGAAAGTAAGTAAGTGAGGCTCGTGAGGCAAAACTTTTGATTCCAAGGACAGAAATTATTCCCTACGAGACTTATTCTGCTAATCCTTCTGAACTAAGCGATCCATAGATTATCTGAGCATAGGCATAGACAAATAAAGATATTCTACTTCATACAACGATAATACTTCATACTTCTGTGGTGCCTCGACGGGTGCAAAAGAAATCGAAGCAAATTTGCTCAAACGTAGCTTCGCCTTGGTACCAGCGCCTTGGAAGTAATATATCGCAATGCAGACGAGGATTTACGGATATTTGTGTACATATATTCGTTCATAAGCAACAACCAGACCCTCTCATGAAAATGGGGAAGACTCCCTTAGTTGAGGCACCCCAGAAATTAGATCATTTAGTTTTAGTCTATGGCATAAGCCAAGCTCTGGGTTCCATCCCGAACAATCCTGATCACGTTGCTTCCTAGTTGTCTTGAGTATGCGTTCACTTAACCATCGATCTTTCTTTCCTTATCCTCCTTGGGCTTGATGATTTTTAAGATCTCTTTGATTTAGTATTGGTTATCTTGCCCTAATTAGTTACATTTATAAGTTCATAAAACCGACGTGATGCTTTGTCATAGAAAACAAGGAGTCGCATATTGACCCCGGCAAAGTTGAACCACAGAAATCAGAAGGGATTGGTTATTCTCCCACGAGGACTCGCGAGGTTTTAAAATAAAAACCTATTTGGAGTCCGTAGGCTTATTGTTTTTTATAGCTTAATCTTGAAGCAACATGCTTGCGACTGCAAATAGACAACAACCCGAAAGTCAAGACGCTTCAAGAATATTTTCCAAATTTGTTGCCGTCTTTAGGAAGAACAAATTTATGTTCCTTTAAGGGTTGTTTAATTTTTGCAAAATATCAAGTATTATTATTATAGTTAAGTTATGTAATGTATCTTCGTGCACAAAAAATCCTTACCCCATCGATTCATCATCTAACGGTTGCAAAAAGAAAAGAAACAAACCATCCAATTTGGTATACATAAGTTAATTTCTTTATTGTGTTAATCAATACCCTAATGACTAAAGTTACAACTTACGGTCTGAATCGTTTATGTACAAGTAAGTGCTTATCTTCTTAATTGTTAATTACACCCTGTGGTTATTGGAAATCATTTGCCGGCTAACGTGAGGTTCGCTAGATAATCATTTTATGAATCATCCCCCTCGGCCACACTTTCGCCGTCCATTGAATCATTGCAAACGGAAAGATCTGATTCAGATGGCTGACGTTGGCTACCAATTGGTCTTATATCCTCGCAGTTGTTGTTGTTATTGTTGTTGTTCTTAATTTCATCCTCGTTGCCGGTTGGCATTTGCGTTTGACGAAGGAGCGCCAACCGCTGTTGAGTGATTTCCAAATGATGTTTCCTCCACTTTATCCTTCTATTTTGGAACCACACTTTCACTTGGGCTTCAGTCAATTGAAGTGTATGCGCCAAATACAGACGTTCTGGGCCCACCATATACTGCTGTCGCTCGAACTCGGCCTCCAGTCTTTCTAATTGCTCGGGGGTGAATATCGTTCGTACTCTTTTGTTTTTCAGCGTGGACTTCTTGCCAATGTTCTCTGAAAGGAAAAGAAAATACGGGTGTGCGTTTTAAAGGGCTGCAATCAAATGAAAATGTTTTCGGGTTAGTCGTGCGATGATAACAGAAGGAAAATGCAATAGATGTGGCTTTAGAAGAGAGCACTGACAGCCAGGGTGAACATTTGAGGATTGTTTTGCAAAATTCACTTATTGCACCCTTCTATTAGAAAGGGCGATTGTTAAGACTTTGGTTTTTAAAAGCTATATTTATTTGATTCTTTATATGTATTTTACAGATTGTTTCATGTATGTAAATGCTGATTTCGGCTGCATTGTTGAGAGTCTTAATTTTAAGTCACTTCGACGGATAGTTCCCCAGTCTATCCTTTCCCAATTAGTATTTCAATTACTAACTCTCACTTTATCAAATTGTAGTGTGGTCTTTTTGAGCCCACATATCAACTAATTTAACATTATTTTCAAATCAAATAAATACAAATTTAGAAAATTGTTTACAAGTTGATGTACTTTTCACAGATTTTTCGAAAACTTTCGATAAAGTACATCACACTTTGCTTTTGAAGAAGCTTAAGTCACTTTGAATTCACTCAACAATATTAGAGTGGTTTTCCAATTACTTAATAGGGGAAAGCAATTGGTAAAGATTGATAGTTTTAAATCTCGGGTAGTACAAGTAACATCGGGTGTGCCACAAGGAAGCCATTTGGGTCCATTACTCTTTATTTTGTTTGCAATCGATGTTCATGAAATATTTAAGTACTGCGAATTTCGAACATTCGCTGGTTGTAATGAGCCCATTACGAGGTGCCTAAACACATTCAATGATCTTTGCAATGTCATTGCTTTTGGTTTGCAACGAATTAAGTTTAGAAAGTCATTTTTTACATTATTTGCTTATTAACATTGTACATTTGAATCTAATCTGTAAAACAAATAGTCGGTAGATGATCCTTAGCTACTCAGTAAATATTTGCTGTGTAAAGCGATACTGAGAGTTAAGACGTAGAGAACGTTTTGTATTGCTCTGCGATGGTTCAGGTTCAGATCGTGCATTTTAGCCAAATTAGTTCGAAATCATTGAAAGAAAGCAGTTATCATTGCCTCGACGCCAGGTAATGGACGAATCGCGGACTTTATTAATTACGGCGGCTATAGCAATTATTATGGCTTGAATTGGTTCTAAGTGTGCAAACAAATTTGTTTCTGTGTACTCATAGTAAAATTCAATAATTTGTAAATGTAATTCATGGGCATATTTGAATCAGAAATAAGGTACAGCTCATTGATTTCAATGTGATACAGATATGGCTGGGTGTCTTTTAATATCAAGCAACAATTTCTACAAATAAAAGTTAATATCTATTTTTTGTCCTTTAATAATAATATAATATGGTTGGCGCTACAGCACGTAGAGCGAAAGGGTCTAGATTCTCAGCAACCACTCGTGTTGTGCGTGATATTGTTCTCTCACGAGTGGAAGGGACCTACAATTTTATGCCGACGTCGAGAGGCCAAGTTTAAGAGGAGCTTTTGTAGTTCAATTTGTACAGTTTTAGTTACATCTAACTAAACTGTTCAAAGTATATATAATAAGACAAATTTAATACATTAATAGGAAAAAGGTTATTTGAATCCGAACCTGTAAGGCAACGCAACAGAGGACGCAGCGTTTAAGGTGACGCACCCAAGCAGAGAAGGACCTCAACTAACTTGGTGTGCGAAACTGGTGACAGCTAGCCAGAGATCACGCTAGTTGGAGAAGCTTGTTGGTTGTGGCCAGGTCCCCCTGGACTGTAGCGCCACACAAAGAATAAGAATAGGAATAAGTTAAAGGAAAATACACGACCATCAAAAACTCCTATTATGACTCTTACAACTAATGACTCTTATAGCTAAATTGCACCTAGACCAAAATATGCAACATACAAGAACGATAAAACTATTTATAATATTATAGCTTTAAGAAATGGTTGATTTTTCCTTAATTTAAGATGTTACAAATAAGATTGCTCTCAGAAATTAAAGCTTTAACAGTTTTCAGAACACTCGATGCTGGTCGAGTCCAATTGTATGTTTATTTGAGGTAGGAATTGCTGTTTTCTGCGTCGAGTAAACCACATAGCCTGAGATTTATCAGCATTCGGTTTGATTTTCCATTTACCAGATATTGGATGAGAACAGGGCTGTGTCATCAGCGGACAAAACTAGGAAAGTATCACCATTAGATACTGGTATGTCGGACATGAAAATACTAAATAAAATGGGAGCCAATAGCAAACCTTGAGGTACACCAGAGTGATGAGCAAATACTTGAATGACTATTGACGCGATCAAAATAAACCATGTTAAATTTTTATATTGGACCATATTCGTTTAATCTGTAACTCTAATCCTTAACTTTAATTTTGTTTACAAATGGACGATTACACAGTGGGAGCATGTGTGTCGATCTCGGATGCTTAACTCAGAATCAAGAGAAATTTAGTTTTTACAGTGTAACTTAAGTGATGGATTGCACTTAAATAGTGGCTTAACTTAAGCTACCAATGGCCACGATTTAAGTTTCAATCCTGAGAGTACATAATTGCCATTAGTGTATTGAAATTATTCCCCCTCCTCCATTTAGTCTGGCATTACTTCTGAGAGAGCAGTGACAAAGAAAATTTATAAATCACGCATATTTCAACAATATCCTCACATGCATGAACATTCGGTTGTTGTGTTAGTGTGTTCTTATTTCCTCTGTTCAGTTTTTAATCACATTCTCTATAGTCTATTTTATTCATGTTTCTATTAGTTGGTGTATTCAATAGATCACAATGACACTCAATCCTTGACTTACTTAAGCTACGCGTGAATATTAACTGTGAAAACGAAATCTTTTTGATTGCAGTTTAAGTTCGATTCCATATGTAGCTAAACCAGCAAGTTCCAAGATTGTAGTACACGTATTATGATGTTTTTAACACTAACAACAGAGGTGTACATTTCCTTTTTACTCTATCTAGACGTAGTAAAAATACAAATTTGACCAAAAAACTTCAATAAAAACATTTTAAATAACTAAAATCAAAATATTTGATTCAATTTTATGTAAAAGCGCAAAACACAAACTTACCACTTTTGATTTTTTCCCTCTGAAAGCCCATATTCGCTTGCTGCTGGGCGTGGTGCTGATGCAACTGCTGTAGGCTCTGTAAGGCCGATGGTGCATTCACGGCCGCCGCAGAAGCATGATGTCCAAAGGCATTCAATCGCATGTGGCCAGAATTCTGCACAGCTTCATTTACGCCCACATTCGACGACGGTAAGTATCTATTTACAACACTATTCACCGAATTCATAGTATCACATTCGTATTTATTTACACTAGCACTGATATTTGTCTGCAGGCTGGGATTGCCCTCGATGTGGCTGCTCTTCGGCTGGATATGGTGGCTGCTGGGATTATTGCTTATCGACAAATTCATAACACTGTTGTAGTCCTTGTGGGTATTGTCTATTGCACTCTTTTGTAGTCCGAGGATGGCCGCTATGGTGAAGGATTTGCCTACATCCAGTGACGAGTTGGTGTCCAGGTGCGTGCCGTTGTTGATGTGGTGATTCCGTGTCATGTGTGGATGGTGCTGATGTTGCTGGGCATGTTGCACGGGTGCGGAATTGTGAAGTGCAAGGAAGTGCGATAAAGGATTCGAATGATACTTCGAGGGATTCTGCAGCATTATAATTGTGTCTTGCGGCGATCACTGGTTCATGTGTACTGATTACGCTCTTGGATTTCTTGTTGCGGCCAACACCCGTTCCAGATCCACTCTGCAATGAGAGAAAAAAAGAAATGCTGTACAAACACACAGTGGGCACATATGTGTGGATGAAGGATTTGCAAAAGAGTACCGGCGCGTATCCATGCAACACAAACGAACGTAAGACAAACCCTTCTCGGTAATGGACACTCGAGCGTGGCTACTTGTGTGTAATTGATGCCACTTAATGGTTAACGCACTCAATAGCCTCTTCCCGAGTGAAATACCTTTCTTCCAGATTTGCCCTCCGTGGGCATTTGTCGCACAGAAAATTAACTTTCAGTAATTGTTCGGGTTTCGATTGCAACTCGACAAAGAAGTGCAACAAATGCACTCTCTCCAGTGCAGTGCAATTAATTCAAATCGAATCCTGCAGCAAATTGAGTCCGGAAGTGGAATTTTCACTTAAAGCTCTGATACCTGAAATGACAGACAAACGGCAGCTAATTGCTTCAGTTTGGTAGACAATCGGCTCGGGAGTGACAATAAGAATGTGCAGGGGCCCTAAGTAGGTGTATGCCGGCCGGGGCTTGGCATTTGCGTATTAATTCCATGAAGTGGCAGGAGGTGAATGGTATTGCAAGACTTACAACATACAGTTGTGCAGTACCAACACTCTGCAGTGTACAATTGATGGTGGCAGTACATTGTGGTCGAAAAGGCAAGCCAAGGTAGGGAATGTCTTTTGGTTTAAATTTACTCTAAAGTCGATGACATGACACTTTCTTGCCGAGGAATGGCAGAAATGATGAATGAACTTCGTTCTGGTTGTGACTTCATGAATTGAAGAACAATTAACTTGAGGGAGCGGACAAGTGCTGATACCTGACCTGGATGTGGTAATTCTATTCGAGTTGTTTAATTTTCTTCCCTCAAAGAAAACATGCTCGCTGCAGATGGTGTTTTATTTTACTTTACTTACTGAGTGAAAACAAATAATGAGTATTCGTTTACTTGTGGCTTGACTAAAGATTGTTAGGCTTGTAGTCATAGTTCACAGTTAAGGATGTAAAGGAAAGCAGTTGTGGGTGAATTTCTGTAATACTTCATTTGGAGTACTCACTTAGAAGCTCGGTCGGATTGTTAACATTAATATTTAATTTTGATCTTTTTTTTTGAAGAAAAATTGTCAATCCAGAATAATTTTGCGACGAATGTAATTGTAAATTCAATTTCGAGCTGGGTAGTGGAAATAAAGGATAAGAGTGATACGGCAAAAATATAAAGTCTCTAGATGAACTAAGCGCTCAGAGCACAAGAGGATCTTTATTTTTTTTTTATTATCTATACTAATTATGAAACTGAATATCTGAAGCGCTTGTCTATAAATGTAACAAATTTAGCAGGCTAACTGAGGGGTGAGAGTTAAACAAGGATCCAATGAACAACATTTCCAAAGAAATTGAGGTTGAAACCACACGCAACTGAAGTTGTCGCATCGATAATAACAAGAGGATGACAAATTCGTAATACTTGGGGGATTAGTTTCAAATGTAAGTTGCAAAAAGTTACCTCAAACGTTTCAACGTGAAGATCAATTTTGATGGACCTCAAACTTTATGCCAAATGCACAAACAAACAATTTCGCTCAAATTACTTATTATGCAATATTTCTCTTACACAGAATTTGTAATCATATGTATCAACACAAAGCTAAGCTAGGTGCATTTGATTAAAATGGTAACAAAAATAAAATCAAATCAAAGCAGGAAAAACAATTAACATACAAATACCACAATATCGTTTGTGTAGCCAACAAAAAGTACATTCATTTGTTTGGAAATGATGGTAGAGTGTCCCCAAGCCCAAGAATTCCATAACCAAAAACAATTTTGCCATTTTTTTAACCGAAATCACCCGTCTTGTTGCCAAAATTTTTGTTTTCTCATCAGAAAAATGTTCGTGGCCCGCTTTTTGAAACGCTGAACAAAACGTGCCTCTGCGTTGAGTCTTTCAGCAGATTAGATTAGTATTTCGAAAAGGAAGCTCAAAGTTGTACTGGAAAAGGGTAATTTTAAAGGGTATTACAGTAATTGAGGTCCTTAGCGGTATGCGCGTCGACCTCAATGCACTTGAACATTGATGTATTGGTTTAATTCCTGGTGTGTAGACAAAAATACTTTTCACGGCCCCACCTCTTTCGAGTAACTGACAATACTCAAAAAGTATTCCTGTCTAGAAATTGGTTCTCAAACATGGTCAAGCTGCCAGCCAATTACGTCCGCCAAGTTGGTTGAGGTCCTTCTCCACCGTGTAGGTTCCAAGCAATATAGTTTATAGGATTAGAGTGGATGAAGGGTATAGCAATCGTCTCCTAAGTCCTTGTAATGCATATTTATTATAAACATATATATTATCTCTTCCTGCTAATGTATAGTTTTCAATCGAAAAATAATTATTTCATTCGGTCCTCCAACTAGGCTTATAACCTATATCGACCTACCTAAATGCTTAACTCATTGCAGACGTACCGGATGAAAAGTCGAAATTGCCGAAAATTGCTTCAGCAACCTGAATGTGTAATCAACGAATAGAAAACCAAAGAGATCAAGAGAAACACTTTGCAAAATGGGCTTAACCTACAACTCCTTTCAGAAGATTTCAATTTATAATACTCCCATTTTGTCGATCGTCGCAAATAAATTTCCTAGATTTTTTTGATTTTCACTCGACAACAAATCACCAGTATCAATAAAAGAATAAATTATTTTTAAATATAAGTTGAAATTGAATCAACGAACTTTGATGGGAAGAAAACCAATAATTGCATTTTAACTAAATATACACACAATGTTCTTTGTTCTTTGTAACGAAAAATTACCTAAAACCACTAACAATCTTACAATCTATAGCAACGAGTGATCTAAAACAAGAGAGAAACATAGCTGATTTGACACATATTTAGCATTAACGGTAATCATTTTATTAGCATCAGAGAAAACAATTATGTTGCATGTTGAATAGATTTGCAAGTTCTGTAAATTTGTAAATGATGAGATTTAAAACAGTCATCTGATTTCGTTCTGCTACACATTAATCAAATAAGTTTACAGGGCATCAGACCTATTTTGAGATTCTTTTTCATTCGAAAGTGAGTAGAATTCGTATACATTGCATTTCGAACGATTCGAAAATTCACAGTTTCGTTCAAAATGTAATTTTCAAGCTTATTTTGAAGTTCGAATCATTTGCTTCAAATGTAGTTTTCATTACGATCAATTTGATCTGGCGATTATATCAATAAAACGTACAAGTTCGGATATTTACATGAGCAAAACCAATTGACGAAACCGAATGGATGAAAATCCCGAGGTATCAAAGGGATTTACAACAAACCGAGTTGATACTGACGAGATCGCTTTTAGAGAGATGCTGTGCAGGAGTTTAATAGCTACGGACCTCCTAAAGATGATGCAGCTATAGAATATGTACATACATGTTTGCAATAGTCAATGAAAAGGTACCATCATTTTACAGTCGTGTATACACGCATTTGTCAAATTTAAATTGATTTAATGTGTACATTATTCTTCTCCTATACACTTTCTCTTCCACGTCTGCAGCTATTTTATGTTTCCTTGCGCGTTGTTTAAAGTTATTTGATTTTTTTTGTGAAACTAAAACAAATTGAAATGTCAAAACTTCAACAAACAAGTTCAGTGAGGTTTATTCGAATATTCATTCGAATCTCAAATTCATTCGAATAAAAATTTAGTAGAATCCTTCGAATCCCAAAATAGGGCTGATTAAACAAACACTAATTTATAACATCCACTTTATGCGGATGTGACATGCCCATAAATACGTGAGCGAATGTAACATTCTGTAATGAACAAAATGAAGGAAAAGCTGTCACCTCTAAACCGGATTTTGGAATGAAAACCCACAAAACGTGACCAAGATCGCTTAAAATGTTCTTCATGAGGGAACTTGTAAATGTAGCTTTTAAGTCAAATAAGGTATTGTATGTTACAATTATTCCTATTCCTATAAAAGAGTACTTATACAAAATATGCTAAGATGGTTTTATGCCAGTATATATTTTTCTACCGCCATTTTGATTGGAATGGCATTTGTCATTTATGAGTGAAGTTTATTTGTCAGTAGTTAAGGCTAATTAAATGAACCGTTAAACATATATGTCACTTTGTAAATCTGCCAATTGTCAGCAAACCTAACATCATGCCACCGAAAACATTTCTTAACAGATAAACCAGCAACCATTGACATAACTTCGTGTTTGGTGAACCGGCGGCTTTATTTGCCTATATTTCTTTGACGATTTCAGACACAGTGTTGTAACATGTAGTGCCGACTGAAATAGAGACACATTAGATAACATTGAAGGCTTACAGAATGACAAGACAGTGTCACTCCACATACGATGCAAATATGGTTCCAACTGAATAATAGATTTAGTGGTAGTACCCAACGATGTGTACAAGATTACACATGTTTATATACAAGTTGTGGAGTGGAAGATTCATTCCTTCATATTAGTCTAAAGATGATTATGCCTTGTACTTATTTGTAAAGGTAGCAAGTTTTCTTGCAAATAGCCCTAATTTTCTTAAAATTGCACGCCGCTCATGTCGTTCTATGTCACCAAAATCATGAATCAAATCATTTTCTATAAGCGTAATCTTGTATACATCATTCTTAGTACCGACTAGCTCTAATCATTCTTCAGTTCTCTTTTATAAATGTATTTGAAGGGAAGGGCATTCCTATTAAGCCAATCATTATAGGACTGCGTACGTACTTGATGATAGATTACTTTTAGTCTGTATAAATTCATAAGGTCACAGGCCTGTATTTTATCTAAGAGTTGTTACATAAATCGAGTTTGAACTTAAAACTCACAGTGGACACAATATTACCAACTTTGGAAAACGTTAGACATTAAAATCCGATTGAGAGTTTTGTTGAAAGAGGTACGGATCCTCAATTATATAAACTTATCCTAAAAGTCTTCAGTTCCCTTCCACGTTATGTTTTCAGAGAATCAAATCAAATCAGTCATTTTCGCACAAACAAAGACTGTCTGTAACTTATTACATTTAATCATGAAACAATAACTCGTCTGATTTAAGAAACTCTGGATTAGCAACGAAATCGAGGAAAATTCCATCTAAACTCATGTCCCTCATGCTTTAGCGACGGGATAGTAGAATAGGTTCTTTCTCTGCCAGCACAATTTTACATACATTTTTCTTATTTTCAGGACTTTTCTCCTCGATAATCCAATAGTTGAGATCTTCAGGAACTCACGAACACTTGAATAATTTCTTAAATTTATTGTTAAATTCACACACTGACACTTCGTTTAGCGCTTTTCACATTTTTTATTTCACATTCAACTTCATGGGATGATGCACAGAGTTTAACTAATCCTCGATTCGATGCGAACTTTTTCAAGAGAACAATGTTTCTACCGCGCGCTTCGTGTTATCGTGAACAAATCCGCTTGTTGACTGAATCGGAAATAATGGTTATCGCGACAAAACAGTTGAGTATCAATAGTCTTATGTACAGACAGGACGGACCAGTCGAAGGGAACAAAAATGCACTTATGTATTTATGAATTCACCGAAACGTGTAATATTATCATTCAATGTATCATCATCATGGTTGTCCTCCTCCAGCAGTGCCCACACCACCTTCACCTTTTGCACACTGAACGGCAAGTATTTCTCTCATCTCTCATCTGAATCCGAAAACAGTACCCGTTGAATGCTCAAAAAAGCGGAACTAAACAACGATACCACCGGATTCAGTTAATGCTAGTGCTGCTGCTGCTACTGCCTCATCCCCAGTTTGCAATGGTGGTGGTGCTGGTGGCAGAGAGATCGCTCGGCAAAGGGATGAAAACAAAATGGTTTAACCTATAAAACACCCCGATAAGTATATTGTCCATAGTTTTATATTTCAATGTATCTCCCTCTGCACCAACCACCCACCAGGGCCAATCAAGGATCCATCCTCCTCACCGCACAGCACACACAACCAAACTCGCGCGCGCACACACTCTTCACTCGGCTGCAGTCCATGTGAATTAGCGCGAGTGGGGGTGGTGATTGTATGGCACGCACATTTCAATCATCATTAGTACTAATGTACCCACAAAAATTAGGGGTGCTTAGCTCTTGATTTAGCTCTCTCTCTTCGGAGCCGAAGTCAGGGACATGGCGACGGGGGCTAATGTCTGCTGGCGTGATTGCGCGCGCTCCGTTCCTTGCATGAGCACCATGCTCTCGGGGGCCAATCTGAAAACATATCACTGTACAAATGGGGATAGGTGTAGTGGTGTTAGAATTTTCCTCCTTCACATCGTTGTGTTTTATTTCAAATTGAGGTTGTCCACCCTCAAAAAATGAGCCTGTAGTGGTAGTGTTTTACCGCAACTTCAGATTCTCGTTCTCTTTTCCACTTTGCCACTATGTGGGTGTACATAACCCGTGTGTAGTTTTTTTTTTCGTCCTTTTTTTTGTTGCTGTAGTGGTGCATTCGGGCAGCCATTTAAGTTGTTAGCTTATGGATGCCGTGTTTTGTTTTCTTTTAAGTGATTTTTGGGGATGCCATTCCGGGGGGGTGTATAATTTTATTTCACTCCCCGAAGGCCGAAGGGGGTTGATTGTACTTTATTTTTATTATGAGATACTTTATGTATATAAAATTTGAGTGCAGAGATGTTATACTCGCGATTGGAGGCGTGCGATGCATTTTAATGTTCTGAAATATGAATTTAAGACGATTGCATAAAGATGACTTTTATGTACATCATAGCGTAAATGAACAAGATTTTGTTTTTGAAATCGAAACAAAATTTTATATTTAAGTGAATATAATAATAAATCGATAAAGAAGTAAAGACCGTTAACTATTACAATTGTCAGAAAATGTTAGATGGAGAATTTTCCTTCTCTTTTTTCGGAAACTCATGAACTCTAGCAAGTGCTTATTACAGATCTCTTACCATTCGCCATAGACTTTTACTCATCAGGATTTATACCCATGCGCAAACGGGTGGATTTTTGGACTTGGTCCAACCACCTCCTCCTGGGTCTAACAAGGGGACGTCTTCCTGATTTAGTCGCATATAAAGCCGCAAAATATACAGCACGCCTTGGAAGTCGTGATGCTGATGACAGTCGTACCACGTTTGCAAAGTATCGCAGCATAGGGTTTTCCGGTTGAATAAGCTTCTGCTAAAGCAGAGTTCCTTGCGTAATGACCAACTCTCTCAAAGACCACGAAGAAACTTATCTCGGAAGCTTGTATTCATGATCTTATTCTTTGATATGGAACAATTTTTCTTCTTCTTTGTCTGGCGCTACAGTTCGGGGTGGACCGGGGCCTCAGCCAACATGCCTCTCCATCCAGCTCGGTCTTGTGCTATTTGCTTCCAGCCACGAACGTTCAACTTATTTAGGTCCCCTTCTAGCTGCGTGTGCCACTGTATGCGTGGTCCGTTCCTTTTCCGCATTGTCCCTCGGGGTTGGAGTCGAAGACTTTCCGGGCTGGAGCATTGGTGTCCATTCGCTCGATGTGACCTAGCCATCTGAGACGAGAGATTCGAACTCATTTGAGCAGATCGATATCGTTATACAGTTCGTCGTTTAGTCTTCTCCTCCAAACACGAGAAGGAGGAAGGACTTTTCTCGTGAAGTGACCAAGAATATCCTCGTCCGCTTTAGTTAGACACTAACTCTAACTTCTGCGCTATACAGCAGGACTGGAACCGTCAGGGTCTTATATAGAGATATCTTGGTTCTTCCATATTTCGAAGATATGGAACAATTAATTAACTGAAAAGCACTAACTTGACTTTGACATCAAGCGCGGCTTTTCTGATTATTGCTAGAACAAACGCCCTACGCAATGGATTCAGTTATCAAAAATGTACCGCCCGCTGGAAGCACTACCACTTAACTGATGTTCTAGTCAGTCTATTTAAAATGTCACAAAATAAAACCAGAATCAATTCTGTGTTTTGTTCAAATTTCTTTTTCCACTGTTGTGAGCTCTAATAAACTGTTGGAAGTTAATTTGAAGGAAATCTTCACAAGCATTTGACTCCAGCAGGAGGGAGCAACTGCAATCATAGCTACACCGGTTATGGCATCATTTTATCTCCAACAAAAATTTCCGAACAAGTTAATTTCTAGAAACTCACACTTTCCGCTGGCCAAAGTTACCTGACTGCACCAGACTATTTTTTATGGGGCTTTAACAAGGAAGTGGTGTACAAAACGAAACCCATTACAAGACTAATTGCGGCGATCCCGACTTTAACTATTCAGGCCGCAATGAACAATTTTCTTATCCGGTGTCGCATATGCGTGGATGAGCATAAATATATATGCATCGATGAGCATAGATGTCGACAGGTAGCAATATAAAAGAAAATTGATATATTGCTAAACAAAATACATTGAATACAAAAAAAGTTTTTTGAGTTTCTTATTGTAGTACAATTGAAACAAGCAAAAATCGCCGCTGAGCAGCAAGTTTCAGCGTTCCCTAAGGCAAAAGTATCAGACTAATATGAACACTTTAATGAAAGCGTGTACACATCTACTAAGTCTGTATCACAATCTACTAATGGCTGTATGACAAAAATGTGGGGTTTATGGCAAACGAGCGCTATCTCGAGAGAGTACAAAATTTGTCCACCCTGCCCATTCTAACCCAAGAAATTTCTGTGAGTAGTTTGTTGGTTTGCTATCAATTTATGTATCAAAATTCGAATATAGTTTTGGCGGTTATTCAAATGTTTGGAATTATTTAATATTTTTTAAGTTGTATTCTTATTTTTTGAATTAGTAGTTCGTAAGAATAAGAATAAGAATGTGAATTTGTGTTTTATATACATCAAAGAAAAGCATTAAATTAATTTTACTATTTTTATCCTCTCTCATAGAAAATGGTAACCGAGTGACGTCACGCAAGCTTGACAGCAAATGAGCATACTACCTACTATTCTGTGCATCATGGGACTAAGTTACTCATTATAATTATTGCGGTCTGTTGTTGTTGACCGGAATAAGAACAATGCTTCCAATCATAATTTTCATTATGTTATTGATAGAAATGTCATAAGATTCAACGCTGAATTCATTCCTTTCAGACAAATAAATCAAAACGAAGACATTGAAAATGGCTAGTGCTAATAAATCGTTAGTAACTAATAAACTATTCTTTTTAGTATTGTTTGCTTAATTTTCCATTAATTTCTTCAAACAGCTGACTATTAAAAATGTCAATTATTATCTGTGCTGCCAAGTTTTTTTGATGCATTATGAAGCGCTGCTCATGGTTTTTTTTCGCATTAGGTCTTTTTTCACAGCTATATTCATGAGAATCGCCCCTGGCAACCGATGCTACTTAAGCTTATCAAAAAAAAGGGATCGAAGCTGACTCTAAGGACCAAAATGCTTTACAAAGATCTTATTCTGCCAGTCCTGATTTATGGAGCCGATAGCTGGACGCTAAGGCAAAAATCCGTAGACTACACTGACATGGCCACATCGAGCGCATGAACAAGAATGCTCCAGCAAAGAGGGTCTTTCAATATGAGCATCCTGGTTCGAGAAGGAGAGGAAGATCAAACATCCGGTATAGAAACCAAGTCATCGCGGATGCAAGACAGCTTGGTCTTGGTGATGGAAGCAGCGTGCCAAGACTGTCAACGATGGAAGGCAGCTATATCTCAGGCTCGGACTCTTCACGAGTTTTGGGCTTGCTAAGTACAAAATTATACCAACGGCATCAGTGCCAAGCGAACGTATTTTCTCTAATGTCAGTTTTAATGAGTTGCTTTTCTTCAGCCAGAATATACAATTATTTGAACTCACGAATATTTAATATATTGTATGTAAGTAAAAAAAAGATTTTTGAAGTACATATGCAGTACTTTGTTTCATTTAAAACGATTTAACTTATCGCTAGTTTAAAGAAAAATATCAATAATATCCAAATTCGTAATTATCGACATTTAATGTACAGTAACATCTCAAACCAACTCTTAGTCAAACGCCATACTTCTGGTACTCAAATAAGTAATCGAACATTTAATTCCTCCACTATAAATAATAAAGTATACCATATAATCGAATAACACTCACAGGTGACTAAGAAACAGCAGACATCCCTGCTCTACTGATTATACATAAAAACAGGCAGCATGCGAATTTTATCAGAATCGTTTTATTTCATATACTCGTACCTACATGAACACAAGGAGATTTACAATGTTTTCGTGTGTTGCCACACATAAGGACGTTTTTAATATGCATTATGAAAATGGCGGTTAATATCGTTCGTATGCCACGATGGGGAGGGAGTCCATGTACGTTAGTCTGCCAATTACAATTTATTTATTCGAGGCACATAGGAATGTAATAATAACAAAATTAAAATGTTTGAGTACAAAAAAACGAGCGAGAGGGTGGTGAAAACATTATTAGCAGCATGTATGGAGCTTTTTTTCAATGAAGTATTCGCTGGAAGAATGTGTACTAAATTAAGTGGGAATCTAACAATGCCGGTATAAATTAATGAATAATTTACTTTAAATGAATAGTGTGCGTCTGTCTATTTGTTCATCATCTCCTTTAGTAGATATTGATGAACAAAGGGCTCTATTGACAGCTTCGATTATACCGTCCGTTGTTCGTCTGCAAAGTTTAGAGATCTTGAATCCCGAATAGCGTAAGACAGAAGGCGAATCTTTCTGTACAAACATAGACCATTCGAAGCACGAAGCACTATCCTAGAGAAAGAGCACATGACTTGGACGACATGGCCACAAAGTTACAGCTGTGACTGTTGTATCTAGGAGCAACATAAGTCCCGGAAACGATATAACTCCGGTCAATTGTTTGTTTTTTAGGCTCAAGCAGTTTCTTTGGTTTATTTGCTATGATTGTCTACTCTTCTGAATCGGAGACTCCTGTGAATAAATCTGCTAGACATTTTAAAATGTGTTTGCCAATTGCATATTTTCACCGCGTGATGGTGCTAATGAGAGTTCTGCGTGCTTGTTAACTTGAACTACGCAAATATTGACCATTTGAGATGTGGTGTTGAAATGTCTTATTTTAGATATGACATTTTTCTTGAGCCAGGACAGTGCAGACCGGTGTCGTTGAGAAGGAAGTTGACTTCGTTGGGAATAGTTGCCGATGGCGGAGTGAGCCTTATAGCTTTACTCGCCTGCCTTTTAAATATGTCCAGCGAAATCAAATGCCCAGAAGTATGTTGCAAGTATGTTATTGCGTTGCACAAGTTTAGTGACAGCTTTATTCAGGGCTGTCTAACAAAAGAAGGGCAAGTTCTCTTTGATAACGTTCGGAGCATGTACGATACTATTGTACCCATTTTAAAGAACAAACAGTTTAATAAATACACATGATCAACAACGGTGTGCAGAAGTCAAAGGTACATTTGACTAAATTTAACAAAGATTCTAGTGCGTGTGTTCAATGTAAATGAACATACCTCATGTGATCGTTTATAGAAGCTTAAACTACTGCATAATTAACATGGAACGTTTGTCGACGCGAGGGGATCACTTTTCACTTTGCTTCTTGTCGACGCGTTGCGATGCCCAGGGGAGAACTTATGTTTCTCCTTACACCCTAATCGTGTTCAGCAAGTGATTCAAATGATTATCATTTATTTCTTGCTGGTCCTGTAAGAAGAATTATCTCATGGTCCAGTACTGTAGAAGGTTAGGTTAGCGAAACACGCCGTGGGGAACGTTTTACCCATATTCACTGCTTTGGATCGTTCGGAGTGAATGTTTCACTTGCTGGTAAGGTGAATGCGTTTTGACGCCTTCGTAGAACCAAAACTCCCCATACAATCTTTGAAATATCTCAAACGCAGCGTTGTACATAGTTCATTGCGTATAATTTCGAGCTCGAATAAATCTTTGTTTTGAAGACATCGAAAACTTCTTTAATGTATCTGAAAAATGAATTAACACTTCATACAAGGAATACATTTTTAATATCAGAAAACTCATGCCAAGCTTGAAAGCTCGCCTTTTTTTAAAAGCTACTTCGCCTTCAATATTAAATGAATTCAAGTAAAGGGAGATTTGTTAGCTATTATCTTTTTGGAGGCAACCCTGGTTTAAACAGCTGACTCACGTTTCGTGTTTTGTTTCACTGTCAAACATCTTTAGTTTGATCTATAATTTAACCATGAATCGTCTTACAAACGAACAACGCTTGCAAATTATTGAATTTTGTTATCAAAATGCGTGCTCTGTTAAGAAAGTTCATAGTGTTTATCGACGAAGCTCATTTTTGGCTCAATGGGTACGTAAATAAGCAGAATTGTCGATTTTGGAGTGAATATCAGCCAGAAGCATTGCAAGAGCTACCAATGTATCCAGAAAAAGTCACAGTTTAGCGCGGTTTTTGGGCTGTTGGCATCATTGGACCGTACTTCTTCAAAGATGATGTGAATCGTAACGTAACTGTGAATGGTGAGCTACCGTGAGATGACATCCAACTTTTCTTCGACCAAAATGCAAAAGCTTGACTTGCATGACATGGGGTTTCAACAAGACGGTGCCACATACCACACAGCACGCGCAGCAATGGAATTTTTGAGAGGCGAGTTCGGTGAACATTTTACCACGTTCGGGACCGGTCAATTGGGCGCCTAGACTATTTTTTGTGGGGCTATGTTAAAGCTCATGTCTATACAGACAAGCCCGCTTCAATTGACGCATTAGAAGACAACATTGAAACATTTATTCGTGAGATACCGACCGAAATGTTGGAAAGAGTATACCAAAATTGGACTAAGCGGATGGACCAAGGTCAACATTTGCATGAAATAATCTAAATCTCATTAAATTATATGGACCGTACTATCGATTCAAATAAAGATTTCATGCATTTTTCCTGAATTTTATGTGTTTTTTTTTTTTTTGAAAAACTTTCCTATAGCTTTTAAAAAATCACCCTTTATAAGACTATACTATCCATTTTCTTATTTCACTTATGTACTCGGCTTGCTTAATTTAAATTTGAAATTTATTCCAGGATTAATTACAGTCCCCTTTAGCCAGACAGTCTGCCGCCGTACGATCCATACAAAAAACTGATATTTTTATTGACTTCAAAAAACAGGACTGCAACTGTAACTCTATAACAAGCAATACATTGTTTGTTATAAATGATAATTCTATTTCACATATTTATTGCTTTTCTAAATACTTAATGCAGTGTATCCTTTCTTTTCGAGTACACTGAAGTAAATCTTCGATTATCAATGGATTTTCATCCTTCATCATTAACCAAATATTAGATGATTCATTCATTTTCAATCAAATTTTAGAATTGAGTGAATTTTATAAAATAAAATAATAAACCTCTCGAAGCTAATTGGAAAATTTCTGCTATAATTTTACAGCAATCTGCAATTCTTCAGGTCGCAAGAAAAACACAAAAAATATAAAAACTAAACGAAATATTTTTTGATATATGGCGATGGGTTGCCATTGCACGATCATAACCAGATCTTAACCAATTTCACTTAAAGTTTACATAATATATTACCGATAAAAGTTCCTCAGCTAGCTTAATCAGCTTCTGCTAAATGGACATCTTTAAAAGAATGTACATACTTAAAAGACCAAGTATTAAGTTCTGTCCAGACTGTATGCCCTAAAAGATTGGATTGCGAAAATGAAATGGATCTGGAACAGGGTTGTCAGATGTGGTGATTTATCGCCAAGCTGGCGATTTTATATTTCATTTGGCGACACAAAAATTGGTACATCGCCTCAACCTAAAAAATGGCGATATTTTTGAGTGTTTGGCGATTTTTTTTTGTGTCTAAATTAAAATTTATTTATATTTTTCATAAATGAAACTTCACATCTTTCGCATAGTTAGTTACTGAATCCAAGAGCACACTACATTTTTTATGATGAACAACAATTACTCGTCCATAATATTAACAGCAAATAACAAAACAAGTGACTGTACAAGCATATTGCAAGGCACCATACAGTTCATGGTCGAATTTCCCGTTTTTAGTGACTAGTAGTTAGGCAAAGAGACTGTTTTGCAACAACCACTCTTGATGCGAGGATGGATGGAGGTAATCTGCTACATGGCTCTCATGTGTTTCAACGTGAGTGCAAGCTTGATGGACAATATTCGAAGTTTTTGAGAGAGCTTGTCTTAGGACTTCCCTTCATCTTCACAGAATGCAAGAGTCGCAGTACAGAAAATTCTACTCCAATGAGGTTCTATACAAATGGGCGAAACTGATACGAGGGATATGGAATCAATGTCATACTGCCAGAGCGGTGATCTCGGCCGAGAACTTGATCACTGGAGCTTACTATCCCAACTCACAAAGGTAAGTAAGTTAGCATTGCCTAGTAGTTAAGATTTTTTTATAAATTGTTCCTTGACTATTTATTTTGCACATTAAGCATTTTTCGCTTTTTTTCCAATTTGACGGTTGTAGCGTCTAAAATTATAAGAATTTGGCGATTTTTTTCATTTTTGATTTGGCGATATCTCTTTTTCAAACCTGACATCCCTGATCTGAAACCGAAAAGCGAGATGAAGAAAATGTGACTGAAGTCGAAAGTGAAGGCAGGCCAATAAAACATTAATCATTAAGTAACATCTTAGCTGCCCAAAACTTACAAGTCTGTGGAAAAAAATGCTCTCAATTTAAGGGCCGCTCAGCATAGCAGACTTTAGACTCAACTTTTCGAATCATGCAAACTGGTAGGTCGATTAATCAGTTTGAGCAAACGACCCTCAATCAGTTATAGAAGGGTTTGACCAGCTTAAGGTATATACAGTGCGATCTCAATAAAAACAACCAATAGAAATTTGTGGAGTTGCCTTTATTGAGTTTGTTGCAATAATTGAGTCAAAATTAATAAGTAGGCTCAGATTAGTAAAAAACGTGCATTTTTTCTGGTAAGCATGCCAGTAACATAAAATTTAAAATTTTTTTTTTTTAATTTACATACTGTCGATTGATTCTTAAATTGTATTTTTGTCATCACTTTCCAAGTCAATGCGATTTTGACATCGTACTCCGGACAGGCTCCGTAGGCACCGTCCAAGAGGTCATAAAAATCCTCTTTGACAGAGTCTTCACCTTCGTCGGTAGGGGCGTGTGCACATATGAGGCTGATGTTGTAGAATCTGCATTGGATGCGGATCACAGCCAGGCGATCGCTTAACGGTTTGAAGTCGATGACCTTCGACCTTAGCCGCTTTTCCACGACGAATCCGCATTTAAATATGCGCAACCTTTTATGACAGCTGTAATATATGTCGCACTTTTTCTTTTTCATAATCCCTTGTCCTATCCAGCGTATTTCCTGGCGCGCAGTAATATCCGCTTTATACTGCGTGAGGATATTTTCTAGCTTTTGTGCGGCATCTGGAGTGTAGAGTGTTTTTACATTCCAGGAGCACACTCGCAAATCGTAGACCTCTTTCGCGCCGTGTCGTCGTTGGAATTCCGTCCGTTCTTCCGAGGCTGCTTGCTCTTCCGTAACAGATACTTTTTTTTCGTGGGTGGATTGTTAGCCCTCCGCACAACCGCTGGGGAAACGCTGCATGCATTGGTTCACCTCACAACGGCTGTTGTGAGAGCTATACAGGGGGCGCCGCTTGGAGGCTGCATGTCAACTTGATCTATACATCGACAAGGATCGTTGCTGGCATCCCGCCGAGTTGAGAGCGATCAGCAACTTTGCCCTGTAAGCATAGACCCTACCCCTGAATATAGTAATCATTATTTCGATTTTTCAAAAGTTGTATTCAGCAAATGACATTTTTTCGATGAGTTGCAGTTACTCAGTCTATGGTAAGATTTAATGTCTTGCATTTATAGAGAAATGGCACGTATCGAAGGTTGCTTTCATTGAACAGAATAAGGTAAAACTTGACGACAATTCTCCCGTTTGGTCTAGGTTTGGTCATTATAGCTCAATTTCATGGCAAAAAACCATAACGATAAGACCGGTAAGAGCTACGGCACATTCCCACGCTATGTCGATGTTATCTGCGTACACCAAAGCTGAACTGACTTGTTGAGGATAGTGCTATCCGTGTTTATAGCCGCCCGCCGGACTATCTTCACCAGTATCAAATTAAAGAAATCCCATGACAGAGACTTTCCTTACCGAAATCCGGTGCAGGTTCTTGAACCGAACTGCACGGTATATAGGGTAAGTGTTAGCGTGGTGCGACACAACCAGAAATAAGAGAGCAAAGAGATCTTTTTCATCTTTTTCCTCTCTTGCCCCTTGATTTAATCCGACAGCGGTTTTTATGCGTGCGAAAAGACCGTTATAAGCTAAACCACGCAAGAAGGTCGTTATAACCAAAATTCTATGATGATCGATGTCGCTATTCACGAATTCGTCTGTGTACAAGAAAAAAATTAAATAATTGTCTACACATTTGTGATTTAACTTTTTTCAAGTTGCCTCTATTGCGATCTTTCTCTCTAATTTTATTTACTTTCCTGTGTGCATTTTTAAAACCATTTTTATCGTCTATTTCTCTGGCCACGATTGTCAAACGGAATTAGTGCACTTTTTCAATTCATCTCCCGGTGCTCGGTCAAATAATATTGTGAACGTGTACCCTTAACTAAAACCAAACAAAGCAATCGACTTGAATGAATTTCATTACCTTATTCCATTCCACTGTCCGTCCCAGAAGGACCCTTAACAAAATCCTCACATCAAGCGCCAAGCAAACAGTTACGAAAATGAAATTATTTATTTTGCTACTCCACGAACCATTCAAATTCAATTATAATCTCAAAATTGCAACGAAAAACAAATAATTTTCTAATTAGTTGCTCTTTCTGGTTTTGATTGTATCTGACGGACGGACGGTCGGCCAGGGCCGTGGTAATGGTTCGTCGTGCATTGCCGTTAGCAACCGCAACGCTTTCGTCCCTTTCAAATATTTTGAAATATTTTGCACATCAATCAAAGTTTGCCATGCTAACACATCGAAATATGCTTTTTATTTGAATCCCCGGGTAGGTGCATACTGCGATGAGGTGCTGGTGCACCTCGGAGTGGTTCTAGTTTCGATTAATGCCTGCTGTGTATCCCGGCAGCAACCTATGCACTTTGCAAATGGATTGGTATTGAGTTCTAGCTCGAAATTTTGTTTAAAATAATTGTACGGAGCCACTACCACTACCACTGCCGGGATGCACTAATTGCCATTCCATTGGATTTCTTCTCTTGATGTGCTATGCAATTTTAATTGCGAAACTTATATGAAAATTATTATTATTTCGTTGGGGCGATGAATTTCAATTAAAATTGATTTCAAAACCATAAATGAATGGTTTCGGGGGGTAGTCATGCGGTTAGATGTTGGATATTTCATATTTTTCCACTTTCATCTTTCGGCAATCTGCATTTTTCGGTTCATTTTCATTAAATGAATAAATGGCATACATCATGTGTAGATAGTTATGTAATAAATTGAATTTGTTGTAAATGAATTTATGTTAATTGCTGCTGCATTTTGGTTGTTAAATGGGTATTTTTCTAGTGATAAGTTGGTCAAATCTGTAATATTTTCAACAATTTGTTTAGTTCGTCTCGTTTCGTTAGGTAAATAAAGTCTATTTAAAAACAAAATGATGCCACAAGTAATGTTGCTTAAAAACTATTTGAAAATGGTGGGCTGAAGACGTGGGAACTAATAATATGATCAACCAGAAAAAGACAATGAACAAAATACTATAATTAGCTGACATACATTACAACTTTTTTTTCTTTCAAAAATGCTCACTTACGGGTAATCTAGTCTAACACGATCCTAATTTAATTGTGCCCTTCGGGCCATGCTATGTTTTGTTTTCTATCTTAAACAATCTGATTTCGTTTATTTGGCTCAGAAAACTGCTTTATATATAATGTGTACCCAGTGGTATACATTTTTTGGTATACAAACTATAAGCTTACAACCTAACATAAGTTAATTAGCTTACAAACTAACTTAAAACCTATGTAATTTGGACACTACGGTCAACTACTGTATAAATTTATGAAGCTTGTAACAGCGCACAGTGGGGCAAGAGTAGTTATTTTGTGCGATAAATTATTTTGAACAGTCTAAAGTGACTTTTTGTGTCTTAGGCCTTTTATGAGAGTCAAAATAAGTTCAAATTTAACTTTTACCAAGAAAAGACAACAAAAATGTTTTGACTCCTAAAACTTAAAAACAAAGGATCTGACGAAATCATTTTTCTATTGAAAATTTCAGTTAGATTGCCGATTCTTGATGTGTTTCAAGAAGAAGCAATAATTGGCCATGAATTAAGATTTTGTGCATTGTTGTAGAATTGCTAACATTATGTCTGTTCCAATTGATTTGTGCACATAAATTCGTAGTTGAGCAAATTTACAGAAGTGGGGGTAAAAATCTCTCTTTGAGAGAGAAACTGTGCACAAACTTGTGGAACGACGTTTGGTAGAAATTCACAGAATTCAAGAAACGTCAAAAAATATATTCAATTCTTACTTATTCAATTCTGAATGAACTGTCGCTTGTGAGCACGCTCTTCTGTCAAGAACTACAAACAAATCAGCAAATGGAACGGCTTTGGACATTTTTCCTGTGAATTTTGGTGACTTTCACAGCAATTGGAACAGACCTATTATTTTTCAAAAATAAAAAAAATATTTCGGGCAAAAGTTTTGCACTTCTGCTTTCACATTTATATTAAGGACAATATGTTATAATTATCTTCAATTAATAGATCTGGTCAACTTTTGCCGAAACAGAAGATAGTTTGCAAAAATTAAAATAAAGTCAAAAAACTCACTCACTTCAAACCCTTTAACTATGTAGTTATGAAAAATTTGTTTTCACTTCTATAGTTAATCTCTGTAATAAAATCTACACATTTTTACCTTCTGCAGACATATTTTATATTTTTACTCGAACGCTTAACAATGAAGATATTAAAAAATCAAAATTAACAACTTTTTCACTTTCTCCCATTTGCAATTTTCAAACCAAACTTGTCAACTTTGATCGCTTGACTGATTTAGTGCAAACCATAAAAAAAAACCAAAAACGCCTTTTTCTTATAACAAATACCTTGTTTATGAAACATTGGAAAGTTACCTTTTGCGCACTGATCTCTATATAGCTTCCCCACTGTGCGGCGGGGACTGATTTTGATGTAACCGCCAGTAAAATTGGCGTTCCTTCTCAGACTGTCTCGAGCATTGATTGCTCTACTGAACCGGAGGAGATCCTAGTGATTGCGAGTGACATTGCTTTCACATTGTAGTCACCCTTTTCACTGTTCGGCGTACGACATGGAAGATTTCAGGACATTAGTGAGCATCTTGTATGCCCAATTGTGTACAGATAGAAGAATGCCTTGGGTCAAGCATAATACATAAGCTTGGGGTAGTAAGCCCCAAAGTTCTGCGTACGATCTTTGGTCCTGTTTGCGTTGATGGCGTTTGGAGGAGAAGGTTCAACCACGAACTATACGGGCTGTACAGCGGCATGCACCTAGTTAAGCGTCTTCGGATCCAACGCTTAATATGGCTAGGTCATGTAGAGCGGATGGACACCACAGCTCCGGCCCGAAGAGTCTTCGACACCGATCCATTGGGACAGCGCAACAGAGGACGTCCTCGCACTAGATGGCGCACACAAGTTGAAAAGGACCTCAACCAACTTGGTGTGCGCAACTGGAGGCAGCTGGCGAAAGATCGTGCTGGCTGGAGAGGCATGTTGGTTGAGGCCCAGGTCCACCCCGGACTGTAGCGCCAATCAAGAAGAAGAAGTAAGCCCCAAAGACTAGACTGTTGGAAGAAGTAACATCTCGCGCAATATGCCTTCTGATCAGCTTAATATAAAAATTATCTATCCTGTTCCAGTTTGCCTCGTTGTACACGACCTCGTTGGGAACGAACTTCTTTCACTCAGGTGTACGATAACCGGAGACTAGTCCGACGGCACTATCTTTCTAACAACTTCATCAGTGTACAACCATAAGGCATAAGTGGCCAAAGAGGGCCATGTAGCAGATTACCTTCACCCTGGAATTAAGTTGTTTGCTGTAAGAAAAAACCCTTTGCCACAGCAAATGCTTTTTTAGCTAAGACTTCAGTAGTTAATAATGAGGAAATGATAACCAGAATTTATCGGCCTTTTTATGTATGTTGACGCTCAAAAAACAACGCCACACTTTGTAAGAAAAAAGCCACCAAAATGCTCCCTTTCACGCAAACTTTCAATATTTCGAAATCCTGTATTTTTGTACAGATAGCAATGGATCTTGTTTTTTTATTGCTTGCTATGGAAGACGACAGAAGCACCAGTGCGTGATGACCCGTGGCGTTGTGGATATGTGTGTCGACCCCAAGCTCGACGTCGTTCGATTCATGTTCTGTGCGACAAAAATAATTTTCACGGCCCCACCTGTTTCGAATCACTGACAATGCTCAAAGAGTATTTCCTGTCTAGAAAAAGCTTCTCAAACTTGGCCGTTCGGAGTCGGCGTAAAACTGTAGGTCCCTTCACTCGTGAGAGAACAATAGCACGCACAACTGGAGTGGCTTCTGAGCAGGCAAGGCCCTTTCCCTCTGCGGGCTGTAACGCCACCCATATTATTATATTATCCGTCCACTGTACTCCTCCCAGTTAAAAGGGTTATATATAGAATCTAAGTCTTCTGGCTCGAGAGGAAGATGAAGATCAAACTACTCTCCAGTGTGAGGACCAAACAAAAAGTAAACAGCTTCCAGGTCCTCCATGGGTCGCAGGCCTGATAAGTATAAACGTAAAGTGCACAGGGAATATTTGTTTTACTTCGAATTTATTATGAATATTTAAAATTGAATAAAAATGTGAATATGGTCAATTTACAATTGCCGACCAAAATTTTAGATGGATTATTTACTGATTGTCGGTCTATTTCTTAATGAAGCGTAGTTCATTGAGACACTTTTTCCGTTTCCGTGTTGACACTTCTTCTCCGAGGACTATTCGGTCTGCTTTGGAGATTCCACTGCAGAACAGTGTGCGGTATTTTATCTTTTGGCTTTCGTAGCGTACGCATCCGTACTTTCTTTTCTTATTTAAGCTTCCACATAGTAAACCAGTTTTTAAATTTTAAGTTAATGAAGATCGTTGTTCAACCGATCAAGTCACATAAAATGTGGTTTGATTGACAGCAACGTAAATAAGTAATTATGCATATGTCGTAACATTGAAAAGTTTGAAATGCTTTTGCCTGGACAGAAGAGACTTCTTGTCTCAATGTCTCTGTGAGCAGCATTAGAACCGTATTGGGGATTGGATATGAAATGTACTCATAAATATAGACATCAACGGCGCACTATGGAACTGCAACCATAAACCAGAAATAATCAAGTTATTGGATTAACTTGTAAGATTCGTTGACATGTATCCACATGAACAACAAAATAAAATCTGCACTAAAAATAAGAGTAGCAAAATGGATGATCTGTGATAACAAACCATTCTCACATGTGTAGATGTATGTTAACTTGTACTTGCGTACACAAAAGCCCACACATATTTTTTTATGTTCTCCTCATTGCATAAATGAAGTTGCCTTTAATGTCAGAGGACGTCATGTTCTCAATAGCAAACTAAAATGGATGAATGACACCATTTTGTTACATTGTGAAGAATATTACAGCCACCGCGTGGGTATGCTGTGGCTGCACCAACTTGCACAGATAGATCTCTTTGTGTAATAATGTCGCTAGTTAGGTCTCGAGGCGCTCGCTCCCTCAGACGTAGGAATTGATTTATACCAAAGGCAGACAAAGTCAGTTTAATAGGGACGAAGTTTTTACGTTGTAATTCGCAAAAAAGAAACGCATGCGTTCATAACAATCTCTCCCTTGCCTCACAGTTGATGGCATATACTCGTATTTGTATATCTTCCACCCTTTTAACCAAATTATTATATATCCGCCTGGCATTGGGTTGGCATTTACATCTTCGTTAAGGGAATGGGTTACGATAATTTTGTGGCTGCCTGTGGTTTTGCGGGATATTAAACTCATAAAGAAAGTGATTGAATTGAGTGTACAATCGAAGGGAAATATCGTAAGTAATATTGAGACAGTGTTAATGGGAAACTCATTTCTTGTGTTGCTTTATTTTTTTTTTTAAATTGTGTTCATCTGCCTTTGTTCCAATTAAATTTACCAACAACCGTCCCAGGTAATGTAGAAATAAAATTAGCCTCTTTTTAGCAACTATCTTCTTAGATTTCAAGACTCTTGATAATTGGTCCCACTCTACTATAATGTAGCCTCATAATTTCTCACCTATTTTACAACACAGAGCCATGAAAAGTACTCGAGAAATATTTGACTCCAGTCTGCTTATGTAAACATAACCTTTGCTTTAAATTAAAAAAATGCTTTGTATTCAGTGTTCTTAGTGTATGGATATGGTGGTGGTCCGTGGCGTTGGGTCGACCTCGACGTCTTAGGTTCGATCCCTGCTCTGTGCGACAAAAATAATTTGTACATCCCAGAGAGTATTTAACGTCTAGAAAAAGGTTCTCAAACTTGGCCGTTCGGAGTCGGCATAAAACTATAGGCCTCTTCCACTCACAGAAAACAATAGCACGCACAACACGATTGGTTGCTGTGAGGGTGAGCCCTGTCCCTCTACCGGCTGTCGCGCTTATATTATTACGATTAAAATGCATAAATATTATTTTTCACTTTGGCTTGAGTAGTGATTATGAAAATGTAGACTTTTTCTCATTCACAGAAATTCAAAACGATACTTCAAATTAATTTAGAAGAATTTACATAGTTTCCGGATGTATATAGTCCCAAAAGTCATGGGCTTTTGTTTGAAATGAGAGAAACACTGTTGTTTTATTGGGAAGTAAAATGTTCACAGAAACATGTCTGTAAATTGAGTTATGATTCGAATTGAATGTTTTCTCTATTTGTTCCAGATGAGTATCAACAAGTCTCATCTTATAAGCCAATATAAACTCCTCAACCATCAAAAGAGGCAATCATAAGATTTTGTAACCCATTTGTATAAACCCAAGTTGGTGGGTGCCGGTTTTTTTTGGAAGCACGCAACATTTTCCCAAACCAGGTAGTTTGGTTCCAAAGACTATACAAATGACTTTTCGTCGGTGCTTGTCAATCTTCAACCTTCAATTACTAACCTCTTCTTCTAATAGGACTTTGAGGGCTTGAAAACAGCTACACACATATGCCGGCTATCAATGGATATGTTTGCTATTTGTTACCAACCCATACAAAAGGAATTTGTCCGAAGACTGAAAATGCTTTTCAATGTTGGGCTTAGTATTTGGACGCTGAACATTGGCTAGAAACACAATACTTATTTAAAATTTATGAACGTTTATTCAATTGAAAGAAAGAACATCTTAAAAACATGCGCAAAATTATAGTCACCTACACTTTGAGGGCTTAACTCCGAAATAGTTACAAAAAACTTTAGACTTAAAAGCATGCTTTAACTTTTCTTCAAAAATGGACGCTTTTTAACCAGCCGCTAACTAGTCTCCCTTTTACAGCGTACCTATAAGTAATTTCAATCAAACACTCCTAAAAATTACACTTCCGATAAACAAATTTATCCAATCGTATTCACCGCTGTTATACAAAATTCATACAAATTTTACAAAATATTTTGGAAAGTACGCAGCTTGCACAGAGATTGATATATTATTTATATCTTACAACTGAAACATTATATTTTGTGAATTGGAAACAACATTTTGCAAAGTAATGTTTGCCTTATTTGAAGGAAAAACTATGATCAAAAACCTTCATGGATTCATCGCTGTTATTGGCTTGTTTTATGTGTTCTCTTTTTTTTGCCGGATCTAAAATTCAATCGCAAAAAATGTACATAAAAGTACAATTTAGAATTAATGATGGTGATGAAATCAAAAACAAAGGATTAAATTACAGACTAAACAAGAAAAGAAGTAGAATTGGGATCGAATGGATCTGCGAGTAATTATCAAAAAAAAAGTCACGTGATAGAAGCCACATTTCAAGGAGCTAAACTTCACTTGTTGCAAGTGCGTCAAACAGAAGCTGTGGATTTAAAAGGAAAATATTCAACGTGCCAGAACATGTCTACACTGAAGATTGCACAGCGAAAGGTATCTTACATATGTATGAGACTGAAACTGAACGCTCTGAAATCGATGCAGCAAAGTTTGTGCATCCGCAACCAAGATTAACCACATTTTTGCATTCAAATTAAATCTTCAGAAATATAAAAATCGTTATCTTCTGAATGACATTTCTGACATTTTTAATCTTTCTTTTACTCAAATTCATTGACATATAGGCTTAACTGCACGTTAAATATTAAAAATTACGTTTCGGGCAACTTTAACTTTGTCACGAGGTAATAACGATAAAGTGGGTTTTACTTATCAAAACACTTTGTTACATTTGCAGACTATAATTTTGCGTCATGTTCTTCAATTGTGTACTTCTTCAAACGCACAGACTCACTGTTTCTTAGATAAAAGGTCATTTAAAGTGCTCCCGGATCATAATTATAAAAGTAAACAAATTTTTGGATCTTATTTTTGATTTTTTCCTCAGGATATCCCGAACAGAACTTTATAAAGGTAAGGCCAAGACAAAGCATATGGAAAAATTACAAATATTATCTATTGCTTCGCAGTATATGAGGAAAATACCTTTGAATTTTTACAATGCAACAAGAAATTGTTAAACTTGTTTATTAGAATGAAAGCAAAATTCCGACATATTTCTTTTTGCAAAATGGCAATTGTATGGGCTACACTCTTATTCATCATATTCAAATCTATATTCAACTTATCTTAAGCAGATGTTATCAACAAAAAAACATTTTGTGACAGGTATTGACTAAACTACCCAGCTTAAGTATACGTGGGAGTAATAGACCAAATAGCTTGAGCAATTTTTACTACTCAGCTAGGCCAAATCGGATTTGTAAGAAAGTGCAGAATCAAAAAATATCGTTATTTTCATATTATGTATTTAATCAAAAAAACACTTTAAAACAGTAATAAATAAACAGAATGAGTTAAGAAAGAGAGTAAGATGAACATCTTGACGGAACTTATAAATACTGTAATATCATCCAACTTCCACGGCAAGATTTGTGTTATCAAACCGCGATATCAACCACCAGTAACAACCAATGTCTGACAAAACCACATAAACAAACTATGTCCTTAGCGGACTTTCATTATTTTTCAGACATGCAAACAAGTTACAATTTTTCTTGCTGTTTTGATTAGGAATTTTTTTTGCGGCATGAGTAGCGCAAAGGTGTAGAATAAAATCTACAATTGAAAAAAGATAAATTTATAAATTTTCTTGTTTAAATTTAACTTGCAGTCCATTCATTTCAAACGCAATCACATTCGCCTCATCTGTTGCAAGCCAAATTAAGTTTATCAATCGAATATTAAGAAATTCTAAATGGTTTTTAATAGCTTCATGTATTGCCGTTGCAGTACATTTATGTAATTTCAATTTTCACAACAGACTTTTTCTTGCCAAAAACTCTTGCTATGAGGACTAATTCTCTCGAACGGCTAACGTCGTTGGATTTGTCAGTTATCACCAAAAAATGTTCCGTCTTTAGCGAGTCTGTTATTTCATTTTTTGGCCAAGGGCTTAGATCTTTTCTAAATACTTTAACAACCTTAGTTCTGGCGCAAGAAATATGTTGTGCTATTTTCTAGTCAGGGCAACACTTAGACGACACAAAACATAACATTTTAAATTTGATAATAGCTTTTGTCAAAAGGCATAATAATAATATGGGTGGCGCTACAGCCCGCTGAGGGCCAGTGTCTAGCTTCTATTGTGTATGCTATTGATCTCTCACGAGTGGAAGGGACCTACAGTTTAATGCCGAATCCGAACGGCCAAGTTTGAGAAGCTTTTTCTAGACAGGAAATACTCTTTGAGCATTGTCAGTGACTCGAAAGAGGTGAGGTCGTGAACATTGTTTTTGTCGCTCAGAGCTGGAATCGAACCTTCGACATCGAGGTTGGGGTCGACGCACATGCCCACAACGTCACTGGTCACGGTCAAAAGGCATAACCATTTTTATTTTGCTGCCACTTGTAGTCAGCCAATTATTGGCTTCTAAAAACACATGTTTTTTTTCGCACCTTGTCGTTATTCCAGTCCAGCACATCCGTCTCATTCTGGTTGTTGTTTTGCTCTTTGGAATGTTTAGTTTCTTCTGCCGAAATCGGGTTCACTGTAATCGTATGGGAACTGTTGTATTTTCGTTTTCTTATTACAAATCTAAAGAAGACACTGTTTCAATATGAGTTGTTTTGTACATGTTGTACACAGTTTACCTGATAATTTTTCTTCCTTTATTTCTCACTTCTTAAAACTACTAAATTATTCGAAAACGCAGAACAACAAACAACAGCAAATAGCAGTATTTTCGAAAAGAAACAACGAAATGTGAAATTTCAAATTTACACTCCGTGTAACGCCTCCTTATTTGAACAGAAGAACCTAGTAGATATACCTATGTTCATACATTTAAATGAAAGCGTTCAGGATATAAAATAAAACGAAGTTAACATTAAAATGTTAACTAACATCACGTATTTCTGCTCTTAAGAAAATGAGTCAAATCTAAAAACTGAGTCAGTAAGACGCCCAGCTTATATGCGTATTTCATGGTGTAGATTGAGTTGTCCTACACTGCAAAATATTTTCTTTATGCACTTTTGAGCACAAATTCTGCGGCAAGTTTGTAGCAGGTCGACTAGTAAAAAAAAGGGTTCATAAATTCAACATTAGTAGGTGGTACAAAAAGTGTTTGAATGACATTCAATTGTATTAATACACAAATACGGATATATATTACACAATGTCTCAAAAAAGTGTATTAAATATGTACATGCATCGAAATCGCTTAAATAAAATGACGAAAAACTGGAATGTGAATTTCAGTTAACCGGGCTTTGCATATAAGCGGACCTCAGACAAGAATGATGTGTAAAAGATTACGCCATAACTGACAGTTGTACATATTGTACATTCTTATTTAAGCGGTACTATTTCTATTAAAAATTATACATTTTTCAAATTTTATTTTTCAAATATCATCCAAATATCCGCTTTTCAATATTTCAATAAAGCGAAGCAATTTGTATGAAATTTGTGAAAATGTTGGAAAAGGACGACGTTTTCGGAGAAAAATTAAACGTCCAATCATTTTCCAAAAAACAGAAATTTACTCAAAGTAATCACAGAATGTCCTCCTGCAAAAACTATAAGGGTATATCCCAGCTCAATGTCGGGCAAGAAATGATCCGCCGCACACCACCTAGGCTAAAACTTTTCAAACGACAGCTACAATTTCGAGGTAGTAATGCAGTTTGTCTAATTCGGGGCAAACCTAAACTCCCCAAATGACATCGCAGTGGAGATCCAACGTAGAATCGCCCTTGGCAACAGATGCTACTTCGGTTTGTAAAAACAACTATGCTCGAAACTCCTGACTTGAAGGACTACAGTCATGCTCTACAAAACTCTTACTATGCCAGTCCTGCTTTATAGAGCCGAAAGTTGGACACTAAGCAAGACTGCAGAGCTGATTCTTGGTGCCTTCGAAAAAAAATTCTACGTCGGACATATGGTCTCGTCTGCGAGGAAGGCGAAGACACAACAGCAAACTCTACGAGTTGTACAATGATGTGGATGTAGTCCGGAAGGCAAAAATCCGTCGACTACACTGGCTCGGCCACATCGAGCGGATGGACAACAACGCTCCAGCTAAGAGGGTCTTCGAATCCGAGCCTGGTTCGAGAAAGAGAGGAAGACCGAACCTCCCGTACAGAGACCAAGTCAGCGCGGATGTACGACAGCTTGGCCTTGATGACTGCAAGGAGCGTGCCCAGGATCGTCACCGATAGGAGGCAGCAATTGCTCAAGCTCGGACCCTTCCTGGGTCGTCTGTATAAGTATGTAATCAGATAATATCCATATACATGATGTTTTCTCATGAAGCCTTCACCCTATCGGCTTCCCTTAAATCCTACCAAAAAACAAAAATCACTGATAACTTGACCGCAGAGTGAACGTCGTGTTAGTACACAGTTACACAGTCAAAGCAGTTTATTAACGTTTATAAACACTTTGCAGGACTGCCGCAGTTTTAAGTTCATCAACGATAATCTTCTATGAACTTGTTACTCAAGCCTGTTACCCCTGAAGGCGTTTAGGCTGAACTATAGCTGCCTTCCATCGATGGTGGTCCTGGGCACGCTGCTCCAGTAATCAACAGCAAACTGTTTTGTCAGCGATGGCTTTGGCTTTATACCGAGCGTTCGGTCACCTCTCCTGCTCGAAACAGGCGACTCCGATTGTTAGCACATTAGATGAAGCCCTGAAGTCCGTTTACAAGTAATTGCCGTGTCAGTGTCAATGGATTATAGCCTTCGAGATCCTCGACATCTTGGTGCAGCTCGTAAAGTTCCTAGTTATGTCTTCATATCAGCATCTTTTTTCTTCGAAGGCAGCAAGAATCTTCTTATTGCCCAAATTTCGATTTCATACAGCAGACTGACAAAATGAGAATTGTGTAGACTCAAATGTGGGCCATCGAGTCAGTACTTTTGACGCAAGTTGTTTTAAGAAACCGAAGGCTGCCGATATCTCTCCTAAGATGCCGTTCGTTGAGATCGTGTTTGCCTCAAGGTAGACAAACTCCTCACAATTCCAGTTGTCGATTATGATGGAATCGTCCAGAAAAGGACAGCAATGGGTTTTTAGCTTGTTTTGCAGAATACAAACGAGGTAGACAAAAATAAACAAGAAAGTTAAATTCAAACAATTTTTCAGTGCGCGATAAACTGCTCGTATTGGTGCGCAATACCGTGAATTTATTTTCTTTCTTCACAGTCACCGTGAAAGGTTTCGTATACCAATAAATTACATGTGTAATCGAATCAGACAGATTTGTCACCAGTGAATATACGCTTGTTGTAATGTACACTCGCCCGAGACCCTTTACAAAATTTGCCATTCATAAACTGAAGCACAAAGAAAACAAATATAAAGGAACAACACATTAAGCCGGCTTAGACTGGTTCAAAATTCGATTATCAACGCTAAGAATTAAATACCGTGAAACCCCTAATCGTCCCTCGCGTTCGCCGAAGTAGAAGCAAATAATCCACCTGCATCATTCGCATCCTTCACTGTTTCATAAATAGACCACCCCCCAGGATTAGTGATGGATATCAATTGGCTTGAAACAAATTAGTCGCAAGCATATTGAAATTCATTCTGAATTATATGCCTCGTAATGTTGCATTCAACATCATTCCAACCCCTCGACAGTTGATGAAATTTTCACAAGGGTGACGACGATAGTTATACAAAAGAGATTCCCTCCAGTGTCACCAATCTTGAGAGGAGGGTGAGTTAATTTCTTTTCCTCTTGCATTTTCATTTATATCGTTCATTACATGTCAACTCACTTGCACCCCTCACAAGTGCCTCGGCACACTGTGAACACTGTGAACACGTGTTTGCCTTGTAATAAATCGGCAAGTTAACGATTTATGACCGTATCGCTGACTGACGCCGTGTCACTTCAAAGATCACAGGCATTCCGAGAGCAACCAGACGTTTCGGCGAGTTTCAATTCGAATCCACTTAACCAAAATGAAAACATTTTTAGCAGCCATTATCGGCAGATTATCGCTGTCTTTATTGGCAAAGAACCCATTTCGCGCTGGGAGGAGTAAATTAAAACAATAATTCAAACACAAAAGCGCCGAGTCACAATGCGTACCCATTTTGCTTTGGGTAGGGAATTAAGCTCTTAGTCCCAGTGCATCACAACCATCGTCGCATCTGCCATGGCAACTTGCATCCGCTGGACACTGGTCAGTTTTGTCTGCCGTTGCTGGTGCTGCTGGCGCTGCTGGTGCTGCTGCTCCTCCTGCCGTTGCGCCCATGTAAGTCCAAAGAACTTAATCCAATTTAGTTGGATTAAAATTGTTTCATTTTAATTGTGTCCTTTGGTTTTAATGAAGCCGTGCTCTGCTCTGCTGAGCTATGGACTGGGCACGAAAAAAAACAAAACAGACGCACACACAATCCCTCAAACCGGTGGTTTGGTTTAATTGAAAAAGCAAAAATAATGAATAAATATAAGTGAGCGCTGAGTTGGATGTGTCCTCTTATTAAAATCAAAGAGCATGTAACTGCAATAGTTGAAAACTTAATCTACGGCATTCCTTGCGATCCCTTTCGGAGATTTTCTAATTGATGGGAATTTCCGCCCCCAACCCAGAAAACGAAACGAGTTGGCGAGCGGAATGAGTGGAATGCTGTGTTAACTCAGCAAAATGGGGTAATTATTTAACCCCTGTCATTGCAGACGATTTCATTTGCTCCTTGAAAAGGGTTGATACCTTTGGACAGGTGGCTCTTGTGGAAATGTACCTCGAGGCCGTTTAAAGTTAATAAAACACCGAGTAATCTAGGAGATATCTTTATTTCTCAAGTTGAACAATTAGATTATTTTTTTTTTAGATAAAATGAGACATAAAAAAATGGGGCGTGGTGATGAATTAGCGCTTTATTTTAATTTAGACTGAATTTCCATTTTAAGTCCATCGAATAAAGAGGATAAATTTACGTTTGCCAGGAATATTTTGAACAAACTCATGATATAATCGTGTTCTTATTTATCGAAGCTGGTTCATCATTTGGAACCTTTTGGTTTTTTTTCAAACTGTTGCGATGGAAGCCTCGTCTGCATCAATTAGTCAACAAAACGAATTGCCTTCTTTCTTTCCGTCTGGTCCTTTAGAATCTAATTTCGAGTGGTTTTGGTCATATATGAGCAACTGATGCTCAGTTCCACAGTGAAGGCTTAAACTAAGGTGCAGCTGAACCTTGAAAAGAGCTCAAGTTTTTGGTTGAGCTCGTCCGATTTCCCAATCAAATCTGAACTTAACTCAGTTGTATATTGTTTATGTAAAGCGATCAAACAAATCTGGCAGCACTTTGCATTCTGTTCGTGTATTGACTAACATTTATTTGTTGCTGTGAAAAAGAGAACATTTTGGCGAAACTAGTTGGCTGAGGTGCAGAACTGATGACAGATTTATCATGCTTTTATTAAAGACCCCTAAACCAAGCCCTTCTACTCAATTGTACATATTTGCTACTCACAGTGGAGTCCAGAGACAGGTATTCGTTTACTACCTCAATGTACGTACTTTTGTTTTGCTTTTGTTTTCATGATGGTTTCGTTTAGAGACTTCACCTCTCTTGCTTACGGTTTTCAATCAATCAAGTCGATTATTCAGGCTTGTCCTTTATCATTAAAGAGGGGATGAAATTATAAATTTCTTATTTTTTCCATTTTTAACCGACAGCAGCTATTTAATGATCGGATGGTTGTAACAAATTTTGAAAAACAAATGATATAGCTATGCTATACCTGTTTCCGATGAAATTTCTCATCAACAGTAGCGAATCAGGATATCTAATCCATCCCTCATTTAGGAAAATTGTTGACACCAATTTACGGCACTATTTTCTAAATTATTGTTTAAGCTGTCTGCGGACTTTCATATAAAAAATCAACCGCGTACCCATCTTTGGGCAAGCACTACTGCTCATTGTGTGAAGTGGAATTAAACAAATTCTCGACAAAATACTGATGTTCCTCGAGATGTCAATTAAAAGGAAACGACTGTGGTGTCGTATACACATGGAGAAGGCCTTTGTCACGGTTTGAATCAAGGGACTAAATCTTAGTACTTACTGATGTATAACTTCCTAACAAACAGTAATAATTTCTTTGTCTTCTGTCAAGTCGTTTCTAAAGAGTATCAACGCGTGAGTACCTCAGGGATCGAGGTTGGGTTCAAGATAAATAAATTTTTTAACTGAATGTCGATTTTGCGGCTTTTTGAAATGCAGTTCATGCATTCTTCTTGTTCTTTGTATGGCGCTACAGTCCGGGGTGGACCTGGGCCTCAACCAACATGCCTCTCCAACTAGCGCGATCCCTGGCTAGCTGTCTCCAGTTTCGCACACCAAGTTGGGTGCGCCACCTTAAACGCGGGCGTCCTCGGTTGCGTTGCCCAACAGGTTCGGATTCGAAGATTATTCGGGCTAGAGCTGTGGTGTCCATTCGCTCTATATGACCTAGCCACCGTAGGCGTTAGATCCGTAGACGCCTAACTAGGCTCATGTCGCTGTACAGCCCGTACAGTTCGTGATTGAATCTTCTCCTCCAGAACCCGTCAACACAAACAGGACCAAAGATCGTGCGTAGAACTTTTCTCTCAAAGAGACCAAGGACTTCTTCATCCGCTTTCGAGATTGTCAATGCCTCCGCGCCGTATAGCAGGACTGGGATGATCAGGGTCTTATATAGAGTCAACTTGGTTCTTCGAGAGAGGGCTCTATTACTCAATTGCCTCTTGAGCCCGTAGAAACAGCGGTTGGCAAGAGTTATCCTACGCTTGATCTCGATCTGATGTTATTTGTACAATTTACTCCGGAGCCGAGGTAAGTGAAGTCCTTGACTACCTCGAAGTTATAGCTGCCCATTGTGACGCTCTGTCCAAGACGTCGATGTTGTATGTCCTTTTTTGACGACAGCATGTACTTCGTTTTGCCCTCATTCACCGCCAGACCCATTTTAGCCGCTTCCGTCTCAATGTTAGCAAAAGCCGCACTGACGGCTCGCTGAGTTCTGCCAATCACGTCAATGTCATCGGCGTATGCTAACAATTGCACGGACTTCTGGAAGATCGTGCCTCTAGTGTTGGCGTGTGAGTTTCGCACGATCTTCTCCAGGACGATGTTAAAGAAATCACATGACAGCGCGTCGCCTTGCCTAAAACCTTTTTTGACATTGAAGGTCTCGGTAAGTTCGTTGCCGACCTTGATGGAGCAGCGAGAGTTCTCCATCGTCATCCTGCACAACCTGACGAGTTTGGCAGGGATGTCAAAACTAGACATGGCGCTGTATAGCTCGTCTCTATGCACGCTGTCATATGCGGCCTTGAAATCGACGAACAGATGGTGAGTGTCGATTTGCATTTCTTGGGTCTTTTCCAGGATCTGCCGTAGTGTGAAGATTTGGTCTGTTGTGGATCTTCAAACATTGGTATATATATAATATATATATGAGTGGCGCAACAGCCCGTAGAGGGCTAGGGCCTAGCTTCTCAGCAACCACTCGTGTTGTGCGTTCTATAGTTCTCACACGAGTGGAAGGGACCTACAGTTTTATGCCGTCTCCGAACGGCCAAGTTTGAGAAGCTTTTTCTAGACAGGAAATACTCTTTGAGCATTGTCAGTGACTCGAAAGAGGTGGTGTCGTGAAAATTTGTCGCTCAGAGCTGGAATCGAACCTACGACATCGAGGTTGGGGTCGACGCACATACCCACAACGCCACTTGACACCACTAGTATATACATATACATATTCTAATTTTCACACAAAATAGTTTACTTTTGTTGAACAGACTCAAAGAATAATCTAGTTGTACTCCGAACTATAATTTTCTTTTCACGACTGTTTTCATTGCAAGTCAATGATGATCTGAGTCGAAACAAATCGTACATAAATTACACATAATTGTTTTCGAAAGTGTGGCCAAAAGTCCATGAACTACTCCAGTTTTTTTAAGCAAATGACAACGATTAAAGGAATAATTAACATGTTATCACTTGAGATGTATTCTTTATTGAACGACTTTATAAGTTCTTAACCAACAGACAAACTACGTTTGTTTCCCTTTTAAATGCACTACCAAGCCATCCACCCTCTCTACATAATTGCTCACTTTACTAGAACCTAATTTCTATTCCAGCAAACCAAGTGTAATTTAAATAAGCTTCCTTCCCCCATCCAATAAATTATGTTGGAAAATCATTTGCCAACGTTGTTACATTTCGCCAGCTATGTAAGTGTAAATAATTGAAATCACCGATGCCACCCCTGTATCGTTGCCAAAAAACGGGACGACAAACGGGCGTACAAGCCGATGTTCTGCTTTGCTCTGGGTCCTTGCAAAACCAGCAGGGACCCCTCCATAGAAAACTTCACAGTGTGTATAAAAACATAAATTGTATTCTGTTTATAATGCCCCAACCTTATTGCGCCAGTAAGAGCCGTAGACCTTCCCCTTTTGAAGGGGAATTATGGGAATTAATTGAAATTCCTGAAATTCCGCAGATCTTTTGTGAGAGAGCCCAAATTACCATCAACAACATAAAATAATATATTTAAATCCACAAGAGCGGGCGTATAAAAGATTTGCCCCAACATCATCCACCGCCTCCCCTCATGCGCTCCCGAAAAATGAAAGTCCCGCCGAACGGCGAACACCGAACAACGAACTGACAGCCAGAGCACCATGTAAAGCGATGAGCGCACGTATAAATATTGTACTAACATCTTGAATTGACATTATTTCGGTTACTTCAATATTATGTGCTGTACATAACTTCATCCTAAGCAGGATGAACACACAGCCGGAATCGCACAGATACCACTTGTGCCACATCCACCGGCACGACGGCACGGTGCTTACGCTCACCCCATAAGCCGCACAGCAACGATTGGTCGGAAGACTTTTTGGGGTTAATATGTACTCACCACAAATGGCTAGGAGTCAAAATCGGTTATGAGAGGTGGAATTATTAAAAAATACTTTTTGAACAAAGCACAAAACAAAAGTGAACATCAAAAGGTAGAGAGTTCAAACATTTTACGTCAAGTGCGTGCTCATAACTCGCAATTGGATAAGTCGGTGGGATGAGGGTGAGGATAAGAGGGATTTTGTTTTTTTTTGTTTCCAGTGGGGTGGAGGAACACCCCTATTGAGATTCAATCGCAGGATGCGGTCGTTGTACTTTCATCTAGGTGTAGGTAGCTCGGAATGGCTTTGTAGTTGTGTTTAAATTAATATTTGTGGGATAGCTGCGGAGGAGATACATATCCTTTCATCGTTTTTCGTTTTTTTTTTTCTGTTCGTTCCTTGCCATGACAAGTAATTTGTTTTTACTCCGATTCTCATTTTAGAATATTTTTAATATCGCGTTTGCGAAGTTGTGTACGGTTATGTATAGCGCGAGCGGTGAGTGCGGGTGGAATGTGCACATTTTTGGATGAACACAAAAATGCTGATGGAAAAAGTTCTGATTAACTTTGAATGATGGTTATCTTATTTAAAATTGAATTTATAAAGATACACTACAGTTCGTAGGAATTTATGAATTCAATATTCTTGGAAGGACTGGAAGAAATGGAAAATGGAGCGGAAATCAGATATTAAATAGAGCCACATGAAGATCTTTATCGGAGATAGCAGCACTCAATTGGTATTTTTAACTTCAAACTGAAGGACTACAGTTCTTTGCGCGACCGTTGGCTATTCTATTCTAAGATGAATTTGGAAAGCATGTTGTTACTTCTTTGTATGGAGCTACAATCCGGGGTGGACCTGGGCCTCAACCAACAAACCTCTACAACTAGCGCGATCTCTGGCTACCTGTTTCTGATATCGCACACCAAGTTGATTGAAGTCCTTCTCCACTTGGATGCGCCACCTTAAACGAGGGCGTCCTCTGTTGCGTAGCCCCAGAGGTTCGGATTCGAAGATCCTTCGGGCCAGAGCTGTGGTGTCCATCCTCCAGAACGCGTCAACACAAATAGGAACAAAGATCGCAGGCAGGACTCTTCTCTCAAAGAGACCAAGGACTTCTTCATCCGCTTTCGAGATTGTCCATTCCTCCGCGACGTATACCAGGCCTGGGATGATATATGTCTTATATAGATTCAACTTGGTTCTTCGAGAAAGCGCTCTATTACTTAATTGCCTCTTGAGCTCAAAGAAACAGCGGTTGGCAAGAGCTGTTTTGCACGTTATGCATTTTGATTTAAACGCCCGATTTTGTATCTTTCCATGGTTCAAATTGAGTTAGTCTGAAATTGACAAATGTCAAATGAAATGCAGAAAAAAAATTGACGTTTAGGTGTGGTTCGCATTCAACATCGGCCCTTAAAATGTAACCACCCTTTACAACATGATAACAGGTGGAAAGTTCGTTGTTAAAAGTGGCGTTATTGAAATATTACGATAACTGGAAGCTGCTTATTAACTTTCAGAAGTGTAAAGCTTTGCTTTTCTGTACTTCGCTGGCCATGGCCTTAAGGGATATGCGCGTAAACTGGAAGAAGTTTGGCATAGTTGACCCACAAGGCCAGCCGTTAGCCGTGAGAACTGTAGTTAGATAACTTGGTATTTGGTTGGATCATTTTCTGTATTTTGACAAACAGATAATAATAATAAAATATAATATGGGTGGCGCCACAGCCCATAGAGGGCCAGGGCCTAGCTTCTCAGCAACCACTCGTGTTGTGCGTGCTATTGTTCTCTCACGAGTGGAAGGGACCTACAGTTTTACGCCGAATCCGAACGGCCAAGTTTGAGAAGCTTTTTCTAGACAGGAAATACTCTTTGAGGATTGTCAGTGACTCGAAAGAGGTGGGGCCGTGAAAATTATTTCTGTCGCTCAGAGCTGGAATCGAACCTACGACGTCGAGGTTGGGGTCGACGCACGTACCCACAACGCCACGGGCCACCACAGGGTGAAATTAATCTGCCACATGGTCCTCATAAGGCCAGTCATGGTGTATGGTTGCTCCTGTGGTTCAACGTGAGTCCTTTCCAGATGGGAAAGATGAGGGTGTTCGAGAGACGGTGCCTTAAGACTTGTCTTCGGTTGTATCGAACACCTGAGTCTGAGTGCAAGAAGTACTATCCTAACGACGTCTTGTACAACAGGGCAATCGTAAAAAGAACAGACAATTTTATCATTAAACTAATAAGAAGTCAAAAAAAGGCAGCTCTTACCTCCGCTGTCACGTCAGCCAAATACCTTGACATACCTGTTGTCATTCAAAAATCCAATTCAGTGCTCTACCCGCCTCAGCAAATATTCCATCAATGCTACTAGTAGCGACGTCTTTAAAGCCAAGCTTCTCGAAATGGCAGACAGTCACAAGAAACAAGGATGGAACTTCTTGTTTACAGATGCCTCAAAGTCACACAACAAAGCTGTTGTCGCTGAAAACTTAACAGCCATTTCTAAAAGGCTTCTTTCAGCATTCACCTCAATATTCACAGCTGAAGCCTTTGCCATTCTCACTGCAATTAACAAGTCCAAAAATAATAAAACTATAATTTTCACTGACAGTCTGTCCTCTGTATCAGCTATTAAAACCATAAACAATTATAGTGAAATATTCGAAGCCATCCGCGACAAGCTCATCTCCAGGAACGGAAACCTAAAAATTGCTCGGATTCCAGGGCACTGTGGAATAAACGGTAAAAATATGGCGGACACTGTAGCCAAATCAGCTCTATAGAACCTCTTACCACTTTCTATGCCTACAAGAAAAGAGACATAAGAAACCATCTACTTAAGACATGGAAATATAAGAGAAAATTTAATTGGGTAAACTATCAGCACATTCACACGCAATTTAATCCCAATGTTATATCCTAAAGACATACCGCATAAGAAGATAAACATATATATTAGACTGCGAATGGGCCACACGAACTTAACACACAAACACATCATCAGGGTTTATCACTTCTGCCACGAAAACCAAATGCATACCATAAGTCATCTTATCGGATGTAATCAAATTAATTCAAAAAGTTACTCGTAGTAATTTATCGGACCTTCTAAAACAAATATCACACGATAATGTAAAGGTATATAAGCTGATGTCAGCTCTCAATTTAGAAAATCTTACATAGACTGTATTTCCAGCTGAAAGCTCTAGCACCAGCTTTATATTAATAATTATTAGCAATGTAATTTCATTATTTTTTTTTCTTATGAATATCTTCAATTATATTCTTTTCTATATCCGATTTCACAAAACATATTCAAAAAAAATTAAAGTATTGATAAATTTAATTGTGCAAAAATTACTTCAGTTTTCATATAGATTTAAACCCAATTTTTGTGCGCCACTTATCCCCACAGACATCGTCACGGATACCAATATCGTCCAGACGGTCAAATCGACTTTTGACCCCTGTGTCCGTTCCCATTTTACTGTAGGTACGTGTGTTTTTTTTAATTTATCGACTTGGAATATTTTAATTACACTCTCATTCGATCGAAGTGGTTGGTTTCATTTCGCATTTTCTCAATTTTCAGGCAGACTGCACCGCCAAACGTTATCACATGGATGTGCGTATATATATGTAAAAATAATATTGCTACAACAAAGCCTCCATTGCAAGGAATTGAAACTTAGCGGCGCTGCACCCCTTGGCGTGATGCGGAGGTTCATTGAAGGTTCATAGCTGGGAAGGTTCATGGGAATTAACTATGAAGCGCCATGAAGTTAGGTTAGATTAGATTAGGTTAGGAGATGGTGGATCAGCCTCAGATAGATGTGTTGGCGCTATGATACCAAGAAATAGAGTAAGCCTAGTTGAAGCCTATTGTTACCTTATTTCGTAAAATTCATCAGATGTTGTGTTTTGACTAGGGCTGAGCAGAAACAAAGAAAATGTTCCACAGTTTTAACCAACAGGGCTTGCAGTTTCTGCATCTATCTGTGGAAGTGTCTGTAAACATGGTGGCCAACCAGGCAATGACCACTAGCCTATAATGATTCCTATTACTGAACAATTCTCGGTAGCTAGATTATAAGTTTGATCTTAGCAGTGCTATATTTCTTTTGATTGAAGATTTTAATTTTAAGGCATAAATTAGTGGTGGCCCGTGGCGTTGTGGGTATGTGCGTCGACATCAACCTCGATGTAGTAGGTTCGATTCCTGCTCTGTGCGACATAAATAATTTTCACGCCCCCACCTCTATCGAGTCCCAGAAAATGCTCAAAGAGTTCTTCTGTCTAAAAAAAAACTTCTCAAATCTGGCCGTTCGGATTCGGCATAAAACTGTAGGTTCCTTCCACTCGTGAGAGAACAATAGCACGCACAACACGAGTGAGTGCAGAGAAGCTAGGACCTGACTCTCTACGGGCTGTAGCGCCACGCATATTATAATTATTATAAACTAGTGCGCTTCCATGCATTGTTTTCTGTGAACAGTAGCTTAATATCCAGTACATTGAATACCAATTTTATCAGAGCTACGATGTTTAATTTGTCAGACGACATCGTGACGCAACTAGTAGCTAGTTCGTCAGCTGTTTCATTGCAATGCAGGTAGACTGCGTTGTTGTACCTCTGTAGTACTGCTGAGTACAATTTTATGCTTTATAGTATTACTTCTAAGTGCCTTGAGCGCTGCCTGACTCTACAAAAATATTAATGCGCGAACGATTTGAGCAGCTATTAGACACTCCGCAGCGGGACGGCATCCGATTCCGCCTGAAACCGGTTCCGATTCTTATTAGAATAAACTTAAGCAGAGTTTTGTTTTTTTAAAAGCCTATCTAAGGTTTAACTATCTAGTTTTATTGTACGAACAAACTGAAGGTCATATTTTTCGTTTTTTCCTAATTTAGTTTCCTTGATTCGCTTCGATTTTGTCATCAAGCTTTGTTTGCAATCCTTACTATTAAATAATAAATTGCACTTATTAAATCTGCAAGCTGAAGCTGGACTAATCTGATGAGCTGGACTAAAATGATGACAGTATTGACAAATATAAAGCTAGATTGGATGTACAATGTTGTATGATCAAACATTCAGTCCAGTGGCGAAGTTGAATGATAGATTAGTTGCATCTACTGATTCCGAAGACTTAGAGCATTTTCTCGCAGAGTTAAGAGCGGAGTTTTGAAAAGCTGACATTTCTTGGGAAAAGGAATTGAGCGTGAAAGTGGTAACATTAAAATTTACCAGCAAGCAAGATTTCTGGGAGAGCAAGCCGAAGAAGTCAAGAACACAAGGTATCTTACAGACAAGCAGTCGGTTGCTTATGTATCAGGTATACCAATATGAAATGAGCGTTTTTTTTGAAAATAAATAAACTAATTATTAATGGGAAAGAAAAAAATGTTATTCAAAGTATTGGCCATTGTTTTCTACACATTTTGACCACCTTTCTGGCAATTTGTGAATACCACGCCAATAAAATTGTTCGTCTTTTAAAGCAAACCAGTCAGACACCCAATTTTCGACTTTTTCGTAGGAATCGAAGTGCTGCTCAGCCAATGAGTGTCCCATCGATGGAAACAAATGGTAGTCGGAAGGAGCCAAGTCTGGTGAATACGGCGGGTGGTGTAGCTGATCCCAGCCAGGTGTTTCGATTGTATCCTGAACCGGTTTTGCTTTGTGTGTAGGTGCATTGTCTTGGAGCAAAATGGCTAGTTCTGGTCGTTTCTCGATCAATGCATGGTTCAAATTGATCATTTGTTGTCGGTAGCGATCAGTATTAACGGTTTCAGCAGGTTTTAGGAGCTCGTCGTACACCACACCTTTCTGGTCCCACCAAACAAACAGCATTGTCTTCTTGCCGAATCGATCTGGTTTTGCAGTCGATGTTGATGGCTGTCCATTAACCCATGATTTTTTAGGTTTGGGATCCTTAAATTAAATCCATTTTTCATCGCCAGTAACAATCCGATGCAAAACCGATTTTCTTACGTGTTTTTTCGGTTTTCCATCTGTCTTTCATTGAATTCATGTGGCACCCATTTTCCACACTTCTGGATCTTTCCTCTAGCTTTTAAACGGTCAGAAATTGTTTGTTGTGCAACATTTAACATTGCTGCCATTTGCTTTTGACTCAAAGTGTCATCTTCATCCAATATCGTTTGCAATTCGGCGTCTTCAAACTTTTTTGGTGGTCTTCCACGTTTGTCATTTCTCACATCAAAATCTTTATATCTGAACCGTTGAAACCATCTTTTGCTTGTTGCTTCTGATAGAGCATGATCACCATATGCCTCGACAAGCATTCGACTCTGCAGCACTTTTCTTCAAATGAAAACAAAAAATTAATGCTTTCCGCAAATCATCACTTTCTAGTTCAAAATTCGACATTTTTAACACGATGGAAAAATGTGATTTTGTCTGTTCAATGACTTGATGTATACTAAATATTTTCCACAGATGTCATAGCAAACAAGCAAAAAAAAAATATAAGGGCTCGTTCACAACAAATGTTCTCTATCGAGACATTTATATCTTGACGATCACTTCATACCGGTACACCTGGTATATCGACAGTATGGCTTCCGCAGCAACAGGTCCTCTGGTGATTTGATAGCTTATCTCACCGAAAAGTGGAACCAATCTTTGCACAATGCAGGCGAAAGCAAGATAGTTGCGCTTGATATTTCTAAAGCATTTGACAGAGTTTGGCATCAAGCTCTTTTGTCGAAAATGCGTGCCTATGGTGTTGATGAATCTCTGCTTCTATGGATTAGAAATTACCTTTCGAACCGTTCAATACAAGTTGTTTTGGATGGGTTCAAGTCTGATATCCACAAAATAAATGCTGTTGTCCCCCAAGGCTCTGTTCTGTCTCCGACACTCTTTCTCATTTTTATAAATTATCTCCTGTCTGCCACTTCTAATCCAATTCACTCCTTCGCTGATGACAGCACCCTCAGCTTTTCATATTCGTTCCAAAATTCACGACCCTGCCCTTCGGACGTAATATTGGAACGGCAGCGTATGTCAAGCACATTGAATTCCGATGTGGACAGCATAATTAACTGGGGTAAGAACAACAGAGTGGAATTCAATGCCTCCAAAATTCAATGCTGTCTGCTGTCTTTAAAGCGAACCCCTGATAATCAGCCATTATCCATGAATGGCGCTTGTATCGGTGAAACCGGAAAACTTTCCATCCTCGGTATGTACATCAACACAACATTTAGTTGGAATGATCACACATTCGAGGTCGCCAAAAATGCTGCGAAATGTTTAGGTTTCCTTAATCGATGCAAGAAATACTTCACTCTCTCCGATTTGGCTTTAATCTATAAGGCGTATATTCGCCCTAAGCTTGAGTACAACGCTCATATCTGATCTGGTGCCCCCAAGACCACCTTGCACCTACTAGATAGAATCCAAAAGCGAGCGATAAAACTTATTGGAGACAACGATATCGCGGGTTCATTAGACTCGCTCGAACATCGACGTACCGGGTCTTCCTTGTCCGAGTTTTATAGTTATTTTAACAAACGATGCTCAAGTGAGCTAGCCAACTGCATTCCTCCTCTCCTTGATTTCACCCGCAATACACGTCTCGCCAGGAATGTACATCAGTTTACCCTTAAGCCTACTTTCGGACGCACAGTGATATTTAGAGACTCGTTTTTTAGCCGCACCACACGAATATGGAATGCTCTTCCCAACTCAATATTCCCCATAGATTACAATCCGCAGATGTTTAAGACCAATGTGCACAGGTACCTCCTCTCTCTCTCTCCCTCTATACCTTAGGCCCGTGCTGTGTCTTGACCCCGGACAATTAAGGGTATTAATAACCCCTTGAGCACGCGCAAATTAAATAAAAAAAAAAAAAATCATGCTTGGACGGAGACCAGACTTGGCTTATAGCGTTCAATTTTATCAAGATCACTTTAGTTTATCTAAAGTAGAATTAAAAAAAGAAAACAATGAACGAATGATTTTCTAGTTAAAATTGTATTTTTCGTTAGGGGAAGTCAATACGCGTGGTATCACAATGGGCCTACTCTGGCCTAAGTGTGACTGTCCTTAGTAGTCAGCCACTACAACCTAACCTAAGATCGTATTCCTTGAATCAAATCAAATATTCGCACAATAAAGGGTGACAATATTTCAATGGAAGTACGTAACGTCATCAATGGAATAAGAGAATAACAATTAAAAAATTAAGTATGCAGTAAACAAGGTATAAATTAGTTGCTACATAGCAGATGCTTCACAATTAATTAATGAAGTGGATCTACTACATATGAAGTACATACATAAACTCTCATCTCTGATTGGGACCCCTCTGCCAATAATTGAATCCTAATTTTCTTTTCTATGGCCAATTATGGGCTTTTTTTTATTAAAAAAAGTAACTTTTTTTAAATATATTTCCAAGATACTTCTTTAATGTTGTCATTCAAAAATGTTAAAAGAAGTAGTGATAAAACAAAATTATATCCTTAATAAAAACAATGGATAATTAGACTTGTCACAAGTGTTTTTACTTTCACTTATAAAACAGAACTAAAATTAATATGTCCTAACTACATGTGTTGTAACGCAGAAATATGAGCAAAATGTGCAGCTTCAAAACAAAAAATTTACTATTCAGATCATGGGTTGCTGAGAAAATCACTGTTGAATGATGGATTGCCAATAGTTGGGACAAAAATTTGGGGTGCCGATCCATTCATTCCGGTCCATTCATATGAGCTGTAACTGAATTATCGAGTTTTTTTATCGGCAAAAATCTCAACAAACGTTAGTTTACGTATCCTTATTAATGATTTAAAAGTTTTTCTCTGCCAATCAATCATTCTCTTTGCGAACTGTCAGGCTGAGATCGCAATACACAAACGGGCAAACGCAATCCACAACCACCATGATCAAAACATTCGCAGTGAAGTGTCGGTTTGCACCAGTAGTTCTCTGCGAATGAGCAAACTCCATATGAATGAGTTGTCAACGTATGCGAAGTTCGCAATTCGTGGCGACCTCATATTGATGGGCCTTAACATCCCTAAAAGAGCCTGCCAGTCCGCTGATCTATCAGAATTGTTACATTGCAGTCGACTTCAGACACTGAGCTAAAGTCCTTGAATCTCCGAAAAAGAGAGATCAACGCATCAAAGAACGAGGGACCAGGAAATCATTTTTTACCATCAGTAGATCGAATCATAGTGATCAAGCAATAATTTTGTAGAAGTTTACAATACACTTCACAGTCCCAATAAATGGCGATCGACACCTCTTTGATTTTTGGATCTCTATAGATGAGTTATATTATGTGCAGAAAACATGTAATCTTTGGACATAACTTAGCAGGAACATAGAAGCGAATACTTGTCTTTAAATTACAATGAGCGGATGGAAACCAATGCTCCGGCCCGAAAAGTCTTCGAACCCACCTCACGCAGTAGAGGAAGACCGCTACTCAGGTGGCGCACGCAAGTGGAAAAGGGACCTCAATCAAATAGGCGTGCGAAACTGGAGACAGCTAGCTAAAGATCAAGCTGGGATGGAATCGCTTGTTGGTTGAGGCCCAGGTCCACCCCGGACTGTAGCGCCACCATAAGTAAGTAAGTAAGTAAGTAATTACCCCGCACTGTAAATAGGGGCGAGGTTTACACAAAATTGTGCTTGTAGCGATGAATGGTTCTAACGAAGACGCAAAGGTAAAAGATAGTCCAAGCCAATGTTGAGGGTCGGTCTCAAAATTTCTGGATTGAAGTGGGGTATTGGTTGATGCAAATGTACACGACGTAATACAACTTTAAAATATAACAATTAAGTGATGTGTATGATGACAATTTATATCGCAGTAAATACAATTTCACAATCAGAAGAAAAATTGCGACTACACATAACGTACATTTAAAATCTATTGAAGTTAGTTTAACATAAAATGCAAAAATGCAGTAGTTTTTAAAATTGCTTACCTCTCCCAAATGTCATGCATTATTTTTACCACGTATACAAAAAAATCGTTTTCTCTAATCCTAACTTGGCATCACTGCAGTGATTCCATTTCAACAATTCCAGTCACTCACCACAGCTGTGTTCGGTTATTCAACACGGCACAACAAAAGGAACGAAAGGAACTGTCAAAATATATGTTTTTCACACATCAAGGTATTCATCCATACACGGTCGTTCTATAAAAAAGATTTCGATACAAATCCATCAATAATTTTTCAAATGATACATTTTCCCAATTCATAAACAATTCTCCAGCTGTATCAGCATCTACCAGATAAATAATATTCACAAAATTCGGTATAACCACAACGAAAGCAATCGTCGAAGTGAAGATTCGTGAATTTTTGCAAAATGTTCAGTCAGCGCATAAAAAAATGTGTGATGGAGTGAAAATAACGTAATGGCCACAAAGCAACACCTTTCCCTTCCTGCTGTTGCCAACTCCATTAAGCTGTTGGCTGGTTTTGCTTTTGGAAAGAATTCATTAAAGCGTGCGTGATTCATGTGAAAATGCAATTTTTATAATCTCTTTCGTCGGTTCGTCTGCGCCCGCCCTTCATATACCAATATTGACTGCTGTGTGGCGGAGTGAACTGTGTTGTGTTGTGCGTGTGTGTTGTTTTTTGATTTTCGGGGTTCATTGCAATTCGATTGCATTAGAAGAGAAAAAAATAAAAAACAGGGAAAAGAATCAATCACAAAAATACCAGATAGACGAAACACGATTGAAAAACTAGCAGACGTGCAGCGAGAAGCGGGTCGAAGCAAAAGTGTCTCAACATGTCCAGTCGCAATCGGACTATATTGAACGTGAACTTGGACGCTGCCATGGCAAATGATCCACTTCGGGAGCTTTTCGAAGCGTGCAAGACGGGCGACATTACAAAAGTCAAGAAGCTGATCACTTCGCAGACGGTGAATGCAAGGGATACTGCAGGGCGGAAGTCGACCCCATTACATTTTGCAGCTGGTAAGGTTTACTCTTTTTTTCTGTTTGACGAAATTAGAAATTGATTTTCTATCAGTGGAATTAAATCCATTGTCACGGACGAGAGTGTGAAATAGGAAATGCGATACATGGTCGATAGATGTGCTCGAGTACTGCATTGATTTCTAAACAATGGCCTTAGAATATCGAATTAGAAGGGAAGTGTGCAAATGAGAGAAAATGTATTCACCTGAATTCACGCGACAAGAGAAACCTTCCTGTCGAATTAATGACGAGAGGGTAACACATTTATGTCGTGTACAACGAAAAAAAAAAGAACTGAGTTTTCCTTGAGATACCCCTTGGTGGATGTGGATTTCCTGGTTTCAACTGTCACCTCTCATTTGACCCAGTTGGGGTTATGGTTGGGAATTTCTGTTTTTGAGCCTGGATAGTGTGTTTTTATGTGAAGAAATGTAATGTGTGAAATGTAAACAAACAAATTTGGGTACACAACATCTTACTTGACGAAATAATTTAAGTTGTGTCCTCTTTCTTAAAATGAATGTTTTCAATCGGCTACATTTTTGAAATTTTCAATTCGAAGGCAAGTTTGGAGAATGACCAGCTGACGACAACCAGGCAAACTGTAGATGTCCTTCACGGAAGTCACTTCAAGACGACTTGTATGGCGACCCAGAAGCTTATTACGTGCGAAGGGCAAGATCAGCAAGGATCATTAAATGAGCATCATGCAGGAACATTGAAAAGCGATTTAAAGATTACTGACATCAGGGCGATCAGTACACAGCACTTGCTGATGGCAGTTCATGCAGCCAGACTAGGTATCCATTATGACCTACTTGTGTGACAGAAAGAAATATACTTACTATGGTCACAAACAAATACAGAAAACTGGAATAAGTTGAGGAACGTGTCTCCACCAAGGGCTTTTTTAATCTGCTTTCGATATTGCCCATGCCTGTGAGCAGTTGACGCTGTCGTTGGCCTTCAAAATGGACGTTAAGACGCTTGTTTGTAAGCATGTAGTCTTACATGCATTTACATAAACATGTTAATCTCATGCGATGGGTGTTGATCTTTGAGGTCACATCAGAGGTTCATTACCCGTAATTATGCACTCATCAAATGCTTTTCACAATAAACTCGATATAGTGGGTCTCACCTGTTCTTCACCAATTGGGAAGACGAAAGAGACAGTCATTATATTCGGCTATGCCTACAGTTGAGTAGGATATCGGTCAATAGCATTTCTGCCTATCTCTCTAAGGCTTTCAAAAGGTGGACACAGATACCTTTGCTCCTTGGCGAATTTTCTCTTAGCTCTTTTCCGATGCAAACAGAACTACAGAACCGCTCTCTTTTTTATTGCCGTTGAGATCCGTCATGGTCTTGACAAGAAGTCTTCTCGATTTCTCAAAAGCTTTCGATATTCTCAATATGAGCAATTTTAACTTTTGCAGTTTGTAGTCACTGAAGATCGGGTTTCTCAGATGTTACTGATGACCACTGGTGCACCTCAAGGGTATATACTTGGACCCATTATTTTTGTTCAATATATGTGAACATCTCCTAATATTGTGCAACACTGGAAGCTAATGCGGACGTGCCACTACTCATAAAATGACCCACGAGTGCGATTAAACCAGCGAATGAACATAGACTACCAAAATATTGTTAACCAAAATATTCTAAACCCGAGAAAATCAAAAGCCCTTGTTATTTCTCGAAACATCATAGATCTGGCTTTCTTTCTTCTGCTACAGCTAGGAGAATCGAAAATCGAATTTCTTACGTCCGATACAACAATATTTCATCATATGCTAGTCAAATTTTCGAAAGTTCAGAAATATTTCCCACTGAGGTTAGATTAGGTTATAGTGGCTGACTGCTAAGGGCAGTCACACTTAGGCCAGAGTAGGCCGATTGTGATCCCACGCGGATTGACTTCTCCTAACATCGGAACCAGTTGGTGTTTTTGGTGAAGCGATTTAGCTGGGCTTGTTGCGCTGTTTAGCTCTGAAGTAGTAGCTCCCACGGTGTAGGAACCTACGACTAGCCAGAGCACTACAGGACCAGAGTAGGTGATGAGTGTTATCTTCCTCCTCTTCATCCATGCAGCTTCTGCAGAAATCATTACATGGAACACTTATCCTGCGAGCATGAGTGCCAATTGCACACCCGCATCCAACCCTTCGTTAATCTCCGATCCATCTGTGAAAATACGCAGATGATCATCCAACTTTTGCCTACCAGATATCCAGTCCGATCGATGATAGCCTGGGGTCTGGCGGTCAGTGTCGCTAGGAAGTAATTGGAATTTCTTGAGTATGGTTTGGTGGCCGATGTTGAGTTTGGACCACAGTCGGAGTATTTTGAGTCTCAAGGCTGTGCTGGTTGCTATTTGTTTTCCGAACAATTCCATTGGGGGAAGGTGGAGAAGAATATTCAGTGCGACTGACGGAGACGGAGCTCAGTGCTCCGTTGATGCGCAGGCAAGTCAGTCTTCGTACTCGATTGAGTGCCTAGCAGTTGATAGCCTTGTTTAGTGCTGTCCACCAAACTTAGACTCCATATAGAAGTGTCGGTCTCACAATCGAGGTGAAACCCACTAAGGTGCATCCACGATATTATTCAGACACAACAGTGAGACTACATTTACAATAAGCTTTGGTTTCCCTTGTCACATCGAACCTTAGTTTCAATTCAACCTACGTACTCCTTTATAGCATCAGACCAACAGTTCTGCCACTCGCCTATGGAATTATATTAATCAATTATTAGGCGGTTTTTTTTAATAATCAGTACTCAGCTTAGTAATGATCCTCAATAAAACGCTTTTCTGCTGAGCTACATTTTTCTTCCGAAAGTTAGTACGTGTGTTTACGTCCATTGCGTTAAATGTGATGTCAAAAGTTAAGAATACTTGAAATTTAAATCTCAAAAACAAAAAAATGCGTTATAAAATAAATAATATGAATGACTTAATATGTTATATATTTGTACAAGTAACATAAGGTCTGTTCCAATTGCTGTGAAATTCACCGAAATTCACAGTAAAAATGTCCAAAGCCGTTCCGTTTGCTGATTTTTTCGTAGTTTTTGACAGAAGAGCGTGCTCACGAGAGAATAAACAATTTCCCCACCCTGCGAATTTCTGCCACAGACAATTCTGTGGGCAGAAAATTTTAAACTGTCAAATTCAAAATAAAAGCAACAAGCGACAGTTCATTCAGAATTGAATATATTTTTTGACGTTTCTTGAATTCTGTGAATTTCTACGAAACGTCGTTCCACAAGTTTGTGCACAGTTTCTCTCTCAAAGAGAGATTTTTACCCCCACATCTGTTAATTCGCTAAACTACGAATTTCTGTGCACAAATCAATTGGAACAGACCTATAGAAAAGCAAATAGAAAAAACCAAACGAGTGATACCAAACTTAATAAACAAACAGTTTCCCCTGGCGCCGTCTATGAATGAGATTTTTTAACGCGTCCTAGTCAGTAATGACAGTGAAATTTTACTAAGTAGTTTTAACTCAGTGAATTGTTTTGTTTTTACTTCGCGTGTAAAATCTTACTAAGCTGAATACTGACCTGTCATACAAATGCCTATTATTATTATTATCATGAACCAAGAGCATTCCCCAACGATATTAACCTTCTGGCTGGAGTAATTTTGGAAGAAATCTCGACCAATCATTCCACAAGACCATAAAGCACACAAGCACTGACTCAAAACGAGTTTCTCAAGAAAGATCACATAAATATCATTTTTTCTAGCTTACAGAGAAAATAAGAACTACCACCGAAATCATGGTCTTCTTCCTCTGAATACAGATACCACACATCCATGGTTCAGTTGCTTTTAGCACACCTGCACCTGACATGCTTCTAAGGCTAAGACAAATACCTCACACACCGAAGGTCACGACGCTTCTGAAAACCAGAATAAGCTTTCTAAAATACCAAAATCGGTTACTTCAACCATTCAATCATAAATCGTAATTCTCAAGGTTGTAACCGGGGTTACTCTGGCCGTCGAATGAGAACATTTTTCTTTTTTCAAGGAAAAGTCTTGACTTGCTTGCTAATCTAACCTCTTACTGTTGTTTCATATTTCTGATGCATAAGCTGAATTCAACGACATAAAGGTCAAAATTTGTTCGCTGAAGCAAGACAAGACCATAACTCAGCGATGACATGTCGGCTTGACGTGTTGAACTCTACTCATTTGAACTTGTTGATGCAAGCACAATGAGATGAAGAAATTAAACGGGTCAAACTGCAAGCTGGAGCAAACAGGAACAGATCTGAACCAACAATATGTTTATTATCTTATTGTTGTGAACAAATTCTTTCGTATGGAGTGTCAGTCTTTCTAGTCTAGCCATCATTGTGGGTGTGTGTCTAGTCCGATAACCGTATCTAATTCAGATGAGATAATGTGTTAAAATCTACTTCCGTCATTAATTATTTTTCCCAAACATGCAAAAGCTGTTACATCACTGGAAGTTGGAACGCAAACAAACTCAACGTAGTGGTGTTAAGAAAAAGTTAGCACATGCAATTAATGTTACTAAATTGGTATTGCTTTGCTTTCACTTTCACTTTAACAACCGATAGACAGACGTCGTGTGTGTTTAGAGATTTAATTTTGATGTTTAAATTTAAGGAGAACAAAGTTGTTGGACAAATCTGGGCAAGTGGGAAGATTTAAAAAATGGCTTTCTTTATTCAAAGCGCAAATACTGTCCACATAAAGTGCGATTTACTGCAGAGATTTTTGAGAAACAACAATTGTTCATCAACGACCCGATCCAAAGAATAAGTTCGCGCATACAAGCTCCCGAGATGAGATTGCTTTCTACTATGTGTGGGAGTTACTCACCAGAATTGACTGACAAACAGGACATTCGAATATTAATAAGCTGCTTCTTCGAAAGCAAAGGATTGCAGTTCGGAGTGGTGGCATTAATGTCCCCTTTATCGTGACTTCCAAGAAGTAACTTAGGTTAGGTTAGGTACGCGGGTAGACGGGTTTGAGTCTCGTCCTTTTATATACATTGTAACGCCCATGCCGAGCATTGTGTCCTTCTACTCGTTGATAATCTTGGGAGCTTCTAGATATAAATGTTGTGCTGTCTCTTCCTGCAAATAGACGTTAATGGGATATTTGCAATGTCATGGACGTTCTAGACGAAGAAACCTCCGTTCTCTTTTTCAATATATAAGTTGAATGCGACCGTTTGGCAGACCCAGGACGAGATGGTTGGACTATGTCTTGAACCAAAAAACGCCCAGTTGCGGCCTGGCATAAATACTGACGAGTTCGAGTCGATGGCTGAGGATCAAGTGGTCCCAAGATCTCTAGTGTGTAATTCATCTCAGCGACTTCTTTATTGGATCATATGGGTCAGAAAATTATATGTTAATAGTTTAATTTCTTCTTAGCGACTCATTTCAAAGTGAATTCGCGATCAACGGAGTTCAGCTACGATCCACAAACATGCTATACACAAATTACGAATATGCTTATCGCGAGGGTTGCAAAAATCGTGAAAAGGTATGTACATGCTGTGGATTAAAGTTTTGGCTTCCGACCAGGCATGTGATTTCCAGTATCATATAATATACAAAAACATAGACTCGAAAGAGTTCAAACAAATGTTTCAAGTTATGCTTTCCGAAAGTTGTATACCTTTGAAGAGATTCCCAACTTTACTCTTGGATAGAAAGCAAAGATCAATCAACTTTCCACATGACAGTATTTCCTTATCCCTGACGTATTTGTCAGATATATCGGATATCCCGATATTTGTGATCTACATTTACACGGAATAGTTCCTGCCTGCAGTTATTTTTGGATATCCGCCTTGTACTCAGATGTCATGAAAACTGACATGTTTTTATTTCGTTGTGTGAAAGCAAAGTAAATCGTTTTTCTATTTGAAATGTTTTCATGGAAGGGGAAAAATTTTTTTTAAAATGTGGCACATTTACTTAGAGTTGGCAATAGTCAGTGCTTTTTATAGAAACTAGTTACTGTTTGCTACTTGTCAAAGTTTTACAGAGAATTCTCCCAAAGACTCTTCGGACCGGAACTAAATGATTTATGGGCTATACATGGATCTAGCTCAATCAATCTCTTCATTTCCTCTTATCTCTAACAAAGCATATCTCATAACCTTTCGATATAATCAATGTCTATACCCGTAGAGCACAACAGAGATGCACAATGTCATGTTTTGAGGAGGAAATTCTGGAAACTTGCAGATCACCTTGCTGATGTCAATATTGCTTTTCACCCTGGAGTTGAGATAGACAATATCCCTCACTACCTTAAAGCCATTGCTGGCAACGTCGTGGCTTTGTCACCAATCTTGTGTGTCAGTTCTTGTAGACCGCTAGGCAGACATGTCCAGCAAACCCGCTTTGAATATGTGCTAGAAGACGCGATCACCTTAATTTCAGAGTTGTAACCAGTTTCGCAAGATCGTTCCTCAACTTTGATCCAGTAGAAATCAGGGATTGCTTTGAATCTTTTGATGGAAAGACCTTCGGGATTTAGAGGAGGAATCGCACACAAGTGGCCAAGAACTTGACAACCTTTGGAGTGCAATCAGACATAGCTAGAGGTCATGAGCATACATCATCATCATTTGGAAAAATAATACTTCCTAGAGACACTTGTTATTGCGCACAACAACCTATTAGGGACTGATCGACATTGTGAGTGGCCTACTGATTACAATTTGTAGCAGCTCCTTAGAGTTATGAACAATAAGATGGCTAAGCTAAACTAAGCATAATAGGCTAACTGAAACTCTAAAATTCCAACAAATTCTGTCTATACTCCCTGATCCTCTATTCTTCAGTGTCCCATTCGTATTGCTGAAATTTGAGTAAAATCATCTCGAGTGCTCTTTAGCAGATAGTTCAATCGTGAACGAAATTATCTAGTCATCTAAGGCGTTGGATTCGGATGAGATTAAAGTTGAATCTGCCTCTCTGATGGCGAAGATTTTTACTTAGAAGAAGCTGGTGTTGTCATTTCTGAGCCGTCCAACTGCTCAAACAGAATACCTTTTACTTGTAGCTTCTTCGTCTCTGCAACTTCTACAATGGCACACTACAACTAACCGCTACAACGATCATCATTTCATAGTGCTATTTCCCATCTTCTTATGGAGTCTTCTGTAGGTTTGTTCCCTTGGTTCGAAGTCGAGGACTCTTCGGGCTGCAGCCGTGTTGTTCATGCGACATCGCGGCACAAACGCAAGCCACAGTCAGTATATGTATTCAATGTATACAAAAGAAGGCTGGTCGTTGAACAAAATGTTGGTAATTTGTTGTTGCAACAACTGTGTTCTACTTATGCTATCTTTTATACTGGCTTATATTCTTTTTTGATTAGAATTTTGAACATCAAAGTAAGTGGTCTATAGTCAAATCTTAATGATGATAAAGTATGTCATGTGTTAAAATTATGAAAAAGATTCACATTGAAGTGTAGCAAACCTTTAGGTTAACATATTTAATACACAAGCCGATATCGTAACCTAAAACGTAACCTAAAAAGCGCTCGTTTCTGTGCCGACCGTATTTGGTAAAGCAAATTGATTTCATTTCAGAATTGTAATAGAAAATAATTACGTATTATTATGATATTTATTTTGAGCTAGAGTTTCATGCCGACTCCGAACGGCCAAGTTTGAGAAGCCTTTTTTAAATAGAAGTACTCTGAGCATTGTCAGTGATTGGAAAGAGGTGGGGCCGTGAGAATTGTTATAATCTTTTGTCGTCGAAACCAGGGACCGAACCTACAATGCCGAGGTTCAAGTAGGTTGGGGTCGTCGCTCATACCTACAAAGCCACGGGTCCCCACTATTTAATCATACTCTTTCCAAAAAAAAGGGTTTATTCACCTCAGTCGGATTTTAGTTGATTGCTGGGCCTTCCCGCGATTTGGAGACACCTTGTACTCTCCGCGGCATAGTAAAGGATGATGTTTTAAAAGCTATAGGAAAGTTTTTCAAAATGAACACAAAGTTAAGAAAAATTCATGAAATCTTTATTTGAATCGATAGTACGGTCCATATGATTTAATGCTTGAAGATTATTTCATGCAAATGTTGACCTTGACTGCGCCTCAAATGGTCCATCGGCTTAGTCCAATTTTGGCATACTCTTTCCAACATTTCGGCCGGTATCTCACGAATAAATGCTTCAATTTTGTCTTCCAATTCGTCAATTGAGACATGAGCCTTAACATAGCCCCACAAAATATAGTCAGAAGGCGTTAAATCACACCATCTAGGCGGCCGAACGTGAAATAAAATGTTCACCGAACTCGCCTCTAATAAGTCCATTGTTGCGCGTGCTGTTTGGCATGTGGCACCGTCTTGTTGATATCACATGTCATGCAAGCCAAGCTCTTGCATTTTGGGCAAAAAAAAGTTGGATATCATCTCACGGTAGCACTCACCATTCACAGTTACGTTACGATTCGCCTAATCTTTGAAGAAGTACGGCCAATGATGCCACAAGCCCATAAAACGCACCAAACTGTGACATTTTCTGGATACATTGGTAGCTCTTGCAATGCTTCTGGCTGATATTCACTCCAAAATCGACAATTCTGCTGATTTACGCACCCATTGAGCCAAAAATGAGCTTCGTCGATGAACACAGAAGCGCGCGATGAACTTTCTTAACAGAGCACGCATTTTGTTAACAAAATTCAATAATTTGCAAGCGTTGTTCGTTTGTAAGTCGATTCATGGTTAAATTATAGACCAAACTGAAGATGGTTGACAGTGAAACAAAACACGAAACGTGAGTCAGATGTTTAAACCTTCTTCTTTGATTGGCGCTACAGTCCGGGGTGGACCTGGGCCTCAACCAATATGCCTCTCCAGCCAGCACGATCTTTCGCCAGCTGCCTCCAGTTGCGCACACCAAGTTGGTTGAGGTCCTTTTTCACTTGTGTGCGCCATCTAGTGCGAGGACGTCCTCTGTTGCGCTGTCCCAATGGCTCGGTGTCGAAGACTCTTCGGGCCGGAGCTGTGGTGTCCATCCGCTCTACATGACCTTGCCATATTAAGCGTTGGATCCGAAGGCGCTTAACTAGGTGCATGCCGCTGTACAGCCCGTATAGTTCGTGGTTGAACCTTCTCCTCCAAAGGCCATCAACGCAAACAGGACCAAACAACCAAGAGCTTCTTCATCCGCTTTCAATAACGTCCATCTCTCTGCGCCATAGAGCAGGACTGGGATGATCAGGGTTTTATACAAAGTCAACTTGGTGTTTCGAGAGATGACTCTGTTGCTCAATTGCCTCTTGAGCCCAAAGAAGCAGCGATTGGCAAGTAATTCTGCGCTTGATCTCGGTACTGGTGTTGGTGTCCCTATTTAGCTGTTAAAACCATTGTTGCCAAAAAGATAATAGCTAAAAAATCGCCCTTTAGTGATCGAACGTACGATGTCGACGTCCAAGTGCGTTGGGGCCGACGCACATACCCACAACGCCACGGGTCACCACTATTTAGCCATACTTCTTCCAAAAAAGGGTTTATGTATCACAGTCGGATTTTAGTAGTTTGCTGGGCCTTCCCGTGAAGTCCCGAAAGTATTCTATTTGCAGACCTTCATTTCTTGCTTCCTTGCTAGCCTTCAAGGTTATCGTGTGTTTGTGTACCTGTTTCTCTACGAAGTCTCTCAAATCCTCTATGGGGCTTAAATGGCTCTGTAGAGGAGAATTCAGCAGCCTTGGGCCATAGTATCAAAAGCTCTAGCCAGTTTTGAGCTCAATTTCTCCAACGATGCTCTGTAGCCACCATTCGTTTTTTTAGACACATGCGCTAGCCCTACATCCCGAGAAAAACCTCAACGTGGGTATTTCGAAAACACCGAGAAAGAAGATGTTTGTGGGCGTGACGGTCACAATCGCCTACTTCTCTGTTCAGATCAGTTAGCCACACCACAGAAGTCCACTCAAACGCTCGATAAAAACGTTTATCAATAAATTCCGCAGAAAATGACTAATGGAAGTGAAGAATATAATAAATGTGCCTTGATATCTTATCACTCGGCACAATAATCTGCGCTTGCTTATCATCATTTGCAGCCGGCTGATATGATATATCTGCTGTCCATCCAAAACAAAGCAACATAACCTTCAAGGAAACAAAACAAAGACCCTCTCAATACCGACACTCTTTCGCTCTACACCTGATATCTAAATAGAAGTCCCCTACCCACCCGACACAATATATCAACTGAACGTTCCCCTATTCATCCCGTCCACGGCCATGTGGCCAAATGGGCCGAGGGTGTCGACTGCCGATGGATGGAACGGCACTCTCGCACGTAAAATAAAAATACAAAAATCAATAATGTCCATTGTTCGCACGAATAAATCCTTTTTACAAGATCACACAAATTAGTTGACCTAATTAGTTGCAAACCAAATGAAGAGAGGGAATACTCTTCCCCTCCCCGGCAGCTTTGTGTCGCCGAGTGAGTGGGTTTTTGTGATGAAGCATTGCACAGTGACCCGCTCATAATGGAATGAACGTTAAGTGAAATCTATTGTCTGCCGATGGACAAGTCAACAAGCCAATTGCGCGAGACCCAACAACACCGTTGGCCTAGTTAAAGAGCTGGCCAAAAAATGTTTATTATTCCACATGCATGCGAGGTGTAAAAAAGTTTCGATTTTATTTAAATCGCATGCAATTAGAGTTCAGAATTTTAAAGCGACATCCATCGGCCCAAGTAAAAGTAAAATCACTTTTGTGTAAAATGTTAATTTCGGATTTTGTTGATTTTGAAGCCGTTGTTGGCCATCGCGCACCGATCGACACCGACGGTGTGATGGTGACCGCTGCTTCCGAGTTATGACTGCTGAATTACTCACAGTTAGCTCTATGGCATTGAGGCGGCGAGAACGGACATTTACTTCGTGAAAAAAAGTGCTTCACTTAATCGGTCAAAGTGGCGTTTGTATCTGTTTTGGAAATTCCCTGTCCGGGTAAATACTGTGATGTGGATTGTCTCATTTATGGTGGCGGGTTTTGGAAGTAGCGAAAGTGATTTTTTTCCTCCTTAATATATGCGTTCACTTTGCAAATGTGGTTGATTATTAAAAATTGAAAAAAAAAATGTTTATAACTCGCGCATGCCCATCGTTCGTGTAGACGTGTGCATACGAAACTCAGTCAGTGGGAAAGGCGTGCGGTCCAAATTTGTAAAATTATGCAATTGCACGTATGGCTGCCTTTGGAGCTGGTAATCGAGTGGCGGATGCCTTTTTCGCACGCAAACTCGATCTCTGACAGTCATGCGTAATCGCATGAAAAACAATGTGTTGCCGTTTGCCTGAGCGATCGTTGAGAAGAAGTTATCGCCGTTTATTCATTTCAAATCAGTGCGTAATGAGTTGTGTTGGTCTTTGTTTGTGAACCATGATGGATAGTTATGGCTTGAGGGAAGTGGAATCCCAAACCAGTCGATCACTCCCAATTATCATCTAGTTTCAACGAGAAGAAATTGTTTATGACCACCTCCCGTTGATTGATTATCGACTGACTGCAGGAAAGACACTTAAAAACCCCCAAAAAAACCCGTGATGACAGATGGATGATGTGTGATTCATTTAGACAGCGTTCCCTACGAGAGCCGGCTGGTGAAACGAGTATACCTTAAATGACCATTAATGTGTGTGATAAAACGTCATTAATGAGCCTATAATCTTCTTCGGTTTCCCTTTTTTCACTTTCTTCGACGGCGCCTTATCCGGTGTATCGGTGAAACCGAGTTCAATCAGCAATCCGCTCATGTTTTACATGCAAAATTCTGATCAGTGTTTTACGGGGATCTGATGGTTTCTCTTGTTTATGTTAATGCTCGTTGTTGGGCGTAGAGCGCAGGTATTTTGTCTGGTGAATCATGTCTTTCGGCATCTCGGCGCATAAAAGGAATTGGTTCTAATAAAAGCAAGTAAGGAACTGTTTGACCGATTCCGATGGAGTTGAAAGTGATTCTTGATATACTTTAGTTTGACGCTTTCAAATGACAGGCCTAATTTGTGCGCTGTTTTAGTTTCGAAAATGTCAATTGACTTGTCAAAACATGTGCGGTCTTCCGTTTTATTACGTTGCTCTCATTTTTTTAGCAGACGTAAAGAACTGTTGCACAACATTGACGTTGTATTGCGCGAGAAGCACACACGCGATATAGTCTTGTTCAGAATACAAATAAATCACGATTTTGTACTCACCCTGTTCCTGTGAGGCATATGTGACTTTGCAGTGATGTGCTAGAATAGGACTTTTAGCCATTAAGGGCTACTTTCTTACTCGAAACTCCTTTAAAGTGGTACACATTCTCTCGATTCTTGAAAAAAATTTTAGAAAAGAGGCGTGGTCAGAAAATATAAGCGGAACAACAGTCCCTGCAGTACTGTAAGAGAGAAATGAAAGAAAACTGTACAATTATTTATGACTTCATTTTATTTGAAAAGAAAACAAAAACTTCAAAAAATGTTTGGGACCAAATAAATCTGAATTCCTATGATAGGGTGTGAACAAAGCTTTGCATAAGAGCTCCTCACACTCCATGCAAATTGTCTTTGTACGGTTCTGGACTTTATTTGCTGCACATGATACACATATCCTGCTGTTTTCAATCTGAGTGGGTAAATGCATGCTAACATTTCCCGCTGATTTTCTTTTTATTGGTCGTCGACCAGTCCTTGTGGATCTAGTAACCATTGCAGTTTGTTTCCCATCTTCAACAATTTGTTCCGCAAGAACCATCAACAAATTTATGAATTTTCTTTTTATGAAAGTATATTTATGAAAGTAATCATTTTCTTTTTCAAGACCAATAAAGACTCACTGGTGGAAGATGATTGTATGCCATTATAAACATGCAACCGATCATTTTTTAGTTTCGCCACAATCAGTATTTGGAACAGAACGCTCATTTTTTTTTGAAATACGATATATATCCAAGTTCTAGTTTCTTTTTTTATATATTTTTGTTTTATTTTCTTTAACTATTCTTAAATTCTAGACAAAAATACTTAAAACTAGGTTAACTTAATTTTACTGTGCCTTTCAGCATAAGCAATTTTTTTTTGTCTTATGGACAGTCTGATTTTTATCAGCCAAGAAAATTATTAAAAACTTGGCTTTGTTAATCATCTTAAACTACCTTAACCTAGCATTAAAAACTTAGGATAATACCTTAACTATATCCGTGCTGTGCGGATATGGGCGTATATGTTATGTATATGCCAAACATATAGAATGTATACGCCGCGGTGCACCTTTTTTTTTCCCTTATTGACTACCTTAAAACTATGTGATCAACTACCGGGTCATTTTGAAAAGCTTGCGGCAGCGGGGTCTGGTTTTGGTGTAACCACCAGTAAAATTGTCGTTCTATGGCAGCCTCTCTCCGGTCTCGAGCAGGGATCGCTCTACTGAACCGGAGGAGATCCTCGTGACTGCGAGCGACATCTCGTTCGTATTGGAGTCGCCTGTCCACTGTTCGGCGGTTTACAGCACATCCGTATGGATTCTGTATTAGGCCAATTGTGTCGAGGTAGAGGAACGTCTCGGGAGGAATAAAGCCTGTAAGGCGCGTACATTACGCTGGGATTGTAAGCCCCAAAGATCAGACTGTTGGTTGAAGTCATTGCTCGTGCAATGTGCCTTCTGATCAGCTTAATAATAAAATTATCTATCCTGTTCAGGTTTGCCTCGTTGTACAGGACCTCATTGGGATACTACTTCTTGTACTCAGAATCGGGTGTACGATACAACTGGAGACAAGTCCGAAGACATTGTCTCTCGAACAACCTCATCTTTTCCATCTGGGAAGGACTCACGTTGAACAAGTGCTAGTTTGTGCATTGTGCAATGTATATGATTAGACTAGGGGAAAATAATTTTAAAAATACTGCAATTCAGTCGCTGATTTTCCTTCATTTGACAAGGTCGACTTGTAGACAATTCCTTTTTCGGTTGAAAGTCGCCGAAAAAATTAAACCAAATGGATGTTGCATATATAGACATCATTCTCTTGATCTGGCGTCTATTCTTCTGCATTTCTTTATCTGGCATGTGTTCTCTCTCAGATTCTCGCTTAATCCTTGAGACTGCGCAGGCTCAGAGGGACAGTATTCGCTCTCCGAAGCACTAAAATTATCATCTTGGATGCTTCCTTCACAATATCCCCTGTGGCTTGTGCTTTGTATGTATTTAGACCGTCTTGTTGAAACCTCGTGCTAACGAAGTCACGCTCGTCCTATTCTGGCTGTAAGAAGTCGTTTCTGATGGCCCTGTAGTGTTCGCCAATGACATTGACATTTTTGCCGATGGGGTCCTTAAAATAAAATACATCCCAGTAACTCCGCCCGTGACTTTGCGTGGATGTAATGGCTCGTGCGGATTCACTTTCATAGATATGAGGTGCAAGAGAAGATTTAAGAACAAGGTCTGAATATGAAAGTGTTCAAAGAGTCCTTTTCAAGTGGTTTGAGAGTATGCGTACTAATAACCAAAAAGTGATAAACGCAGTTTCTACTTAAAAGGGATCGTGGATATTTGCATTCAATGTTCTCTCTCGTTGTTTTTGTCTACGATCAGCAGATTGAGCGTGAAAAGTGAGAGAAAACTTCTGTCTCTATGCAGTATCCTTTCCTGCTTGAGAAAATAAAGGATACAAAAGTAGTTCGATGCTGCAGTGGATTGGCGTTTGAGAGCACTCTCGATCGAACTATTTTGGAGGACGGTCGCAGCACCCAGTGTATTCAGTTTTATATGAATTCTTTTTACAATAGTAAGTGATCCAATCATAAAAAATAATGTTGCTCTAGCTCGAATATTTCCAAAACTCCCTCTAACAGAAGCAAGACATAGTATGTCGTGAAAATTCGACTTAAAGGGAGACCACTGTATAATGAACCTACGTACATACCTTAATAAAACCAACCAACAACATAATTACATCATCCCTTATATCGTCTTCAAATATAGGCTCAATTTATTTACACACTACCGTCTTTACAAACCATGTGCATGTGCCTTGATATAAGACCGCACGAAAAATTCACCACTAACTCTAATAAGAAGAAGACACGAGACAAAAATCACAAGCATGGCAAGCAGCGACCATAACTAAGAAATGCATAAGTCATTTTTCACAAATTGGTTGTTCGGTTTATAGCATTTTGATGTTCAAAGTCCAGAGGAATGCAATAAAAAAAAAAAACGTAGAAATAAAAGTTATACATTTCAATTCGCCTTTACAATTTGAAACTATTTTTACTGCTGATTTTCACTCGACTGGGGATACTGACGGTAGATGAGTAAGATCAGGAAGTAAATGAGTCCTGGGCAATATGGTGGGTGTAAGCTAACGAACTCAGAGAGACATTTGTGCTTCATGGCGATCGTGGTAATGGGTGTGGGTTGAAGCAGCACTTCTGTTTCTTAAGTAATTTGTATTGGCATTTTATTAGACAGTTATACGTACATGCCAAGTTTTCTACCAATACGACCGTCTTCGCCTTTTTGGGAGAAGCTTCATGAATGCCCGGTGATCAAATTTGCTTCTACAGGATGGAGTAAATGAGTAAAGTGTAACACAAAACAAAACAGTTGGCAAATTAGATGAAGAAGAAAGAAAGAAGTAGAAGTATAAAGCTAAAGATAGTCAAACGAATACATCCATTCTTATTGAGACTCTGTAGAAGGACAGTCCAATTGTAGAATCCGAATTTTGAATGGCCCGTGGCGTTGTGGTAGAATCTGAGTGGATCGGAAACAAAAGGTTTTTCTACATGGCGAAACCTACTTATTGACATAAGAGAGAAATAAGCAAATTATATCGAATCATCGAATTGAGCAAAATCTTCACAGAAATGCGATCAACAATGCGACAAATTCACGAATTCTGCCCATAGCTATCGACAAAACAAAGGTTATTCCGTATCAATGGAATGCAATAGTGCTTAGGATATTTGTCAGTCATACTTCAAAGATTTCCTTTAATACCAACCAATTCTGAAGATCTTACCTTTGTTGACACATTGAATGAGAATAGTTACTGATATGGTTTAACAGGTGTATACAGATCGTAGCTCGTGGAACAGCACACGAACTTTTGCTGCGTTTGACAGTAGTTTCCTTTGGAAATAATTTTGTTGCTATCCATGATTCAATATTTTTTCCTTTTGGAATATTTATTTTTGTTTATAAATTGTTATTATTGAAGAATTTTGATTTTTATGAATTTCGGTTGCCAACGGAATTGGCTTATTGAGTCATCCTTGACACGGGCTCTAAGGGCTGCGAACTACAACCGAGAGATCACTGAGCTAGTGGTAGCATATTAGGATGGTACACTGTCTTTTAAGTATGTCGCAATATTCTCCACGCTTCTTAAGGAACGTACGATGAATAAGAACGGGTCTACAAGTTGTTCTGGTACAGCACATAATTAAAACGCGTTTATTAAAATATCATGTTTTTGGGCTTTGATTTCAGCTGGAGCTTTTATGGGATGGGAAGTAAGGATAGCGTATAGATTGCAGGGAAGCACACACACTCAGTTATTACTTCAATTTTAATTTCTTCATCACAACACTTCTCGTAGAAGGCGAAGAGAAAAAGTTACATGACTTAACAAACATTCTCGTCAAAGCATCTTTTGTTGTTAAAATCATTTTGAAAAACTGGATACATCTGTAAACTTGGTTGGACGTTAAGTTTATCTCAGAATGTCTGATATAATTTTTGATTTGGGATTTTTGTCATCGAAATAATGTTGTTCGTCTGAAAATAAATGAACTGTGTGGATCTTCACAACTGGAAAAGGCCCAAAGCAAATTGACACACACACACGTCGATTTCAAGGCTGTTTGACAGCGTGCATAGAGATGAACGACACAACGCCTTGTTTAGTTTTGACATTCCTGCCGTATAAACCCCTGAGGTTTAGCGACGCGCTGTCATGTGATTTTTTCAACATCGTTCTGGAAAATATCGTGCAAAACTCACTCTTCCAGAAGTCCGTACAACTGTTAGTATTCGCCGATGACATTGACGTGATTGGAAGAACTAAGCGAGCCGTCAATGAGGCGTTTGCTAACATTGTTATGGAAACGGCTGAAAAAACGTCTGGCGGTGAATGAGGGCAAAATGAAGTTAGAGTTACAATGGGCAGCTATAACTTCGAGGTGGTTTACTTCAGCTCCGAAGTAAACTGTTTCCTTGGATTAAAGAGACAATTGAGTAATAGAGTAATCTCTCGAAGGACCAAGTTGACTATATAAGGCACTGGTGACTCCAATCCTTCTGTACATTCGCCGGCATTGGCAATCTCAAAAAGCCCTTGGTCAAAAGACCAAGTGTGAGAAGTTCTGCGTGCGATCTTTGGGCGTGTTTGCGTTGACCTGATCTGGAGGAGAATATTCAACCACGAGCTGCAGGCTACTACGGTTCCAATGCCTGGTCCATACGCTCCATACTCCGGGCCGACGAGCCTTCGAACCCGAACCTGTGGGACAATGCAACAGAGGATAGCCGCGTTTAAGATGGCGCATTCAAGTGCAAAAGACCTCAACCTACTCAATTACGGGGTTATAAACCTGATATTTGAAATCTCTTCTAGGCTGCTGAATGAATAATAGCATAACGTGCTTTTCCTTTATATAGACAGGTCCCGAAGTAGTGTAGCGTGATTTCTACTTCTTGGAATACCCTTATGTAATTTGTAATCCATTATCCCGCGCACGAAATATGCATTTCTCACAATTCAAGTAAATGTGGTAAATTTATATCAGTTTTCATTTGTGTGGATTTGATTTACACAATTCCTGATATCTTACAAAAAAAAACCTTGTAAGGAATTTCATGTGTCCCCAACAAAGCCAATCCCAAACGGAAATCATGCCTGAGAGCTAGTTGAATTGACTCGAATCTCTACTCTTCCGTTAATTATCTACGTCTTCATTAAAATATGTTTTGTCTCGTTTATGATGACACTAAAAATAAGCCTTTCAGACAAACAGTCACTCACCGTTGACAAGGTACACTCTTTGTTTGTTAGTAGCATTCATGTGGAGGGAAAACTTTGATCTGTATACAATATCATTTGCATTTTATTAACATCAAATCGTCACCCTCAAACATTTAACCTTGAATGACATTGATTTAATGACTGTCATATTCTTCGTGAATTCAGGTTATTCACTAAGTATATTCTAAAACGAATCCTCAATGACACCTCTGTTTGAAAAAGATCCAAATTCCATTGTTTAATCAGAGATTATTCCCATTCGAAGACCGGGTACTGCTGATGGATACCATGGTGTCACGCCTGAAAGACGCTTCTTGGGTTTAATGTTTCCCGCTTTCGTCTGAGCCACATATACACGTTCACAAGTACTATGTAGGTCACTGAACGATGGGACACATGGAAGTGTACAATTTCTATATTCCACTGACTGTCTGGTAGTCTCACCCGATGTTGGGTGGAGTATTACTCTTGCTGTACTCAGACGTCTATAAGTTTCAGTGACGACGTAGAACAGTCTGTGAGTTTTACTAACTAACGTTCCGTTCGGTACGTGGTGCAATGATTAAGTGCGTCCGCAGGTGTCGTGCATGCAGTTTTACGATCATACAGAAAGTCTATTTGTATTTCTTTCACGTCAGGGTATAGTCTGAGTCGCTGTCAAGTGAAAGCTTTGCTGGGAACTGCTGAGAGTTGTCATAAAAGTGTAAGTTTCGTCTTGGTTCCCCTAGTTTGTGAAAACACATAATTTATGCTACAAGCTACAGCTACAAACAAAGCAACGTATTGTAATGATTGTAAAATTGGCTTATAAATCAGTGCATTATCTGTAAATACCGTGGGCAATACTGACCAAACCATTAACCTCAGCACTTTTTGTATTCCAGCCTCAATATCATTAATACGTATTGCTGTGCTTCTTCAGGCTGATGGGCTAAGAGTTAGTAATGCAATTATAAACGTCATTCGCTTGTATCCAAAACAGTAAACTTGCTTCTTGCTTTCTAGACCATGAAAATACCTCTTTATACAACTCATAAAGCATGGGTGGGGAGGGACATCTCCAGTGTCGGTCATTTAAAGGACATTAAATGAACATAAAGTCGACTGGACTTGGATTTTCGTCTCATGGTTGCACATGGTAGGTAAATAGGATGTTGGAAGTGGCAGACTGTAAGAGAGGTCAGCAGCCACACTTAAGCTATCGTAGGCCCATTCTGTTGCCACACGGATATGTGCCTATTTCGCTAACCATTTTGACCTTTTGATGAAGCGGAGAAGGTGGTCGATTTTCAGGTTGCTTAGTTTGGACTGTCTAAGCCTTAGACAGGCAGGCTAGTAATCTGCTAATAATAGTAATAGAAGTCTACTGGATGAGAGAGCACTACATGTGCATAACAAGTATACAACATGTCAGCACTCAACTAATCTTTGCAACTTTCATTAAAATATTTTTTGACTTTGGTCACTTCGGACATGGTGTCCATAGTCTCACAAAAAGCAATACAACTCATCGATTTTGATGGCTAGTCCCCTTCACCATAACCTAAAATAACTTGTTACGGAAAATGATCTTGAAATTAAGTCAAAACAAAACATCTTGTGTAACTCCTGGCGCTGCCTTGTTGAAACCACACATCTTCTGAATACATATCTTCAATTTTTGTTTCAAAAAAGTTCTGTTGACATTATTACAGCACTGAACAAGACTATCAACATCAAGGCACTCAATGTGGTACAGCGACTGGCCAGTGTGCTCGTACTAAATATACTTCTCCACCTTCCACCACTAGAAATATTTGGCAAACAAAACGCAGCCTTCACAGCTTTGAGACTCAAAACACTACAACTATTATCCGAACTTACCAACCAGGAACGAACATAACATCCACCTGCACTGCCATCATCGATACGAAATAGTCCACCAGCATTCCCGGATCGAGTCGAGTGACAGAAAATCAGACTCTGTCTACTCCCCTGAGTATCTCCAAAGACGCATCGAAGATGGATGAAGTGAATGATGTAGGTAATCTTGCTAAAAACATCTTTGAATTTTCGTGGTCACTGAATCTGAGTCTGTCTGGCGGAAAGGATTCCGATGCTCAAGCCGAAGAACAATCTAAAATCCAAAAGAGATTCCTTGACAAATGTCATGTTCAACTCAAAAACATCCCTTAAATGCAGGCTGTTTACCTGTCACCTCATGTGGGTGTAGAGATTGTGACATACAGAGCATTTGCAAAGTTGATGAAGTCACATATTTTGGAACAGTTGGAGGATTAGACTACCATCTCGTTAAGATTCGCACAGTCAAGTCAAAACCACCAACCACAAATGGTTAGAAGGCACCAACTGCATTGAAACAAAGGTTATCTAGCCATCACTTAACCTAAATCTGTCACTCAGTCTGCTTAAACTCACCAGGACCCACTAAGGACTCTCATCGGAAGCCACCTAGCGAGACAGCCTCTTCGTTGCAAAACGAAAGGTTGTCGACGCCCTGGCGCTCCAACTAAAACGTGGGGAAGCACAATGAAGAATTTCTACGTGCGCGGTATATATGGAACGGCATCTCAAGAGAAGCACCAAATTGAGTATTCAGAACTAAAATAATGGTGAAGGCCAGCTATAAGGACGTAAGTTCAAATTCTGTAATTCTGTATTCTAATGCTGTATTACAGACGCGATCATCTTTTAAACGTTTACTAAAGGCAGGTATATTTTCAGTAGGCCTTGCATTTCGATTATAGTTGGGTCTTTAGACACCTTTGCCTATAGTGACGGTTGGTATGGACGATTGTTGACTGTTCGTAGGTTAGGTTAGGTTGTAGGGTCGACGAGCCAAAGTCCCATCACACTTATGTATGTCTTTCTAGACCCTTTGTTGTATCCATTGGAAGAAGGTTCCTCTCCAACTCTTTGTTGTTCCTATAATCATTGCGTCTCTCGTCCTCTCTGCTCAGTGCCCAACCAACTGAATGCCTTGATGAACCTGAAAATAGAATTTAATGGCACCTCTACAAGTTCAATTTAGTCTTGGAAGAGGTATTTTCGCGTGGTTATATCCAGTTAGCGCTCCGACTACCATCCTTAGTAGGTGGGTTGTGCCGTCATCTGGAGTAATCGAGTGCACTGTGCTGAGAACCTTTAGCTCTTCGCTACACCATGCAACCAGCTTCGACTTGATCTCCGTCGCAAAAATTGCTTTCAAGGCCAGTTGTGGTATGTCCCTATCTCAACGTATCTATTTTCGCCGCTCCTTTTACTGCCAGGAGCTTGAAAAACACTCCGTAATCAGGGATTTTTTTTGGAGCAGTTTTTGTTTAACAGTTCGGAGCAAATGTCTGCACCTGTTTCTATACTCATCTTCGACGTATCTGTATGGATATATCCATGTCGTCGAGTTATTGACTGGTTCTTTAGTACTCCACTCATCCCTTGTTGATAAATGACATCTGAAGGGAAAGAGTAGCACCATTTGTTCAATACGTAGTTCACACAGTATACTTGCATCTTCAGTCCGTTTTAAGAGCCAGCATTTGGACTGATCCTAATGTGGTGATGAATGTTGAAATCGAGCAGGTTTAGCAAGATCTCTAAACCTGCTGTTGGAGTGGTGGAGATTACTCCTGTGACTCCTAGATATGCAAGGCTCTGTATTCTACTTAGTAGTTTTAGGTCGACGTCCCTTAGGGAGGCTTACCACTCTACTACACAGCCATATGACAGGATTGGCCTGACTATTGCTGTGTACATCACAAGGATAGTTTTGGAATTGGGTTCCCATTTGTTGGCAAAGATTTGTTGCTCAGATAGAGGATACAGGCTGCGTTTATATTTAGTTCCTTATTTAGGATCTCGCAGCCTTCTTAGGTTGAAATAATAATATAAATAATATGGGTGGCGCTACAGCCCGTAGAGGGCCAGGGCCTAGCTTCTTATCAACCACTCGTGTTGTGCGTGCTACTGTTCTCACACGAGTGGAAGGGACCTACAGTTTTATGCCGACTCCGAACGGCCAAGTTTGAGAAGCTTTTTTTTTAGACAGAAGTACTCTTTGAGCATTGTCAGTAACTCGAAAGAGGTGGGGTCGTGAAAATTATTTGTGTCGCTTAGAGCTGGATTCGAAACTACGACATACGCACATAACCACAACGCCACGGGCCACCACCTTAGGTTGAAAGTTGTATTTAAAAGATTGGAGTTTGGTTGGTGGAATGTTTCTTTTATTGGTAAAAATAACAATTCTGGTTTTTGTGGGTTAATACCTTGACCGTAAAATCTTGCCCGCCTAAGGAAGGATTTTTATTGCGTTTTCAATTAGATCATAGCTTGCTAGAGCTAGCTAGCTGTTCGTAAGTAGTAGATACTAGCAAGTTTCTCAACATTAACATGTTCAATGGTTTTTGGACAGTCGCAATTCAGAAACTGTGACTAATTTCTTCTGTCCTGTTTACTCTGATTTGCGTCTGATTGATGGGCTGTATAACTCTAATTGTTGAATTTAGAGTGAATATAATCGATAAGGCATACATATGTCAAATATGCACCTCTATCAATCACTGATTTACTTTACCTTATCATTGAAGTGAAACACCGTCAACAAACTTTTCGTTTTGCGATTCTGATTGCAGCAGAACTTCCCTAATTGGCACACAATGTGCGATGCAATCAATTTAGTGAAACAGACCTCTGTTGATCGCATCATCTTGCAATAGTACTCCGTGATAACTCATTTCAAGATCATTTGATATCAAGACTCTGACCTATTTTCAGCTCGTCTCCACCATTTTACTGGCGACGCCTCCACTTTGAAAACACATCAAATGTCATGTCACTTGATAAGAATGTCACCGTTATGAAATCGCATCTTTATGACATACGTTCAAGTACACACTTTGTGAAGACACCGCACTGACAATCTGTTCACCTGACTGATGAAATGCAGAGTGTTTCCAAAGAGCTGGCTTCTCTGCCTCTGATCCTATTCCCTTCATAGCAAAAATTCGCTTTCCCAAAGTAGTTTGTGCTGAAAAAAAAACCCCATTGCAACTAAGTAACATAACATTGAACCCACATTGCAAATACGTTCCACTCAACAACCAAACCAAACATTTACAAAATATTCGCTAAAAAATAAAAAAAACGTCTTTAACTCTCTCACCAACCGCTGCAATAATAAATCCATTAGTCACACTGACGGCAAAAAGAAGTACAATTTCAAAAGCAATCTAACAATGACGTACAGTTGTTTGCATGTGGATACACATTCCCCACACATGTCGGCCTGGGCACTGTTAATTCGTTTACAAAACGTATGGCCGCAAGCACGTGGTATGTACATTGAACTCATCATAAGCGTTGTCATCTCTGAATGGGCACCGCTCGACTCATCTATGTGTGTGCCTAATCCTTCTCCACTTTAATGTCAACAAATTGTCTCGGTTGCTTGTACCAAATGTGTGTGCGTTTTTTTTTTCTCGTCTCTCGTGAGTTGGTTAATTCAAATCTCTGGTCGACGCGATGACACAATGACTTTCAAACAATAATAAGACCATGACCTGGTTTTCGGAAGGAGTTGTCTTTGTTTTTTTGTCTGCTCTCCTTCTTCAGCTTGAGTGCAAGCTGGCAAGGGCAACTCATGAGCGCGTGTGAATATTGACCAACGGGCCAAACCTGTGGCATGATGATACACATTCTCTGGTGTGCGTTAATTTTATCAATCTAGATGCAATGAATAGCCGTGGGAGGAAATGGAAACGTAAGGAGATTCTCAGGTGGTGTGTTTCTCATGGGAAATGCTATCGTTGAGGCTTCCCTTGGATGTGCCTCAAGCACGCTGTGAGGTGTCACTTGTAAATGAAGGGATTGATTAAACATTGAATAAGTGATGACTTTGAGGAACATGCTGACCTGCAGAATGCATCGAGGGAGTGTATGGTTGACGTAGCCTCTCTCAATGGTCAGTTGTCACTGCACAGAGGGAGGTATCCCTTTTTTCATTGTGCTTTAAAGGCAAGGGCACCTGTCAAAGCTCACCACTTTTTTGGAGATCCTATGCAGCTTTTGATTGACGCAGAAACCGAATATAATCGAATGCAAACATAAATCAACTATTTGTTCACTGTATCCTACATCAGTCGATAGTTGAATCGCGTCGCTATTTAGAAGATGCAAAAATATTACTTGAAGTCCCCACCCAAGTGACCGAATGCATGTTTTAGCGGAGCTCAATGCCGCGGCAAATATAGCGGGTTAATTGCAGAATTATATTCTGCATTGCGTGGTACCTGAAAACCGTACATCCTTCACAGTTTCCGACATGTTAAGGTTATATTCCTCAGGACCACAGTTCATTTATTCCAAACATCGAACCTCAATTGTTACTTCTACTAACATCTTTGAAAAGACCACCAACACTCGAGCATGGCAAGGATATCAGTCTCTTTACGCGCGTATATTAAAGGAATATCAGCAGAAACTGCACCAGTACACCGCCGAATAGAACAGAACAGTTGACACGATTCTTAGCCATAATATATAATATGGGTAGCGCTACAGCCCATAGAGCGCCAGGGAATGGACCTACAGTTTTATGCCGACTCCGAACGGCCAAGTTCTTTTTCTAGGGCCGTGAAAATTATTTTTGTCGCACAGAGCAGAAATCGAACCTACGACTCCGAGGTTGTGGTCGACGCACATACCCAAAACGCCTCGGGCCACCACGCTTAGCCATCGGCCTTCAATTTCGCACGCCAAGTTGGTTGAGGTCGTTCTCCACTCCGCAGCCCGAGTAGTCTTCTAATCGGTTCAGAGTCGAAGGCTCTTCGGGCTGGAGCAGTGTTGTCCATGCGCCTAGCCATATTAGGAGTTGAATCTGTAGACGCCTGGAAAGACTCATGTCGCTTTACAGTTCGTGGTTGAATCTTCCTCTCCAATAAACCATCAACGCGCAAACAGGACCAAAGGTTGAACGCAGAACTTTTCTCTCGAAAATACCAAGGGCTTCTTCATTCGCTCTTGAGATAGTCCAAGCTTCCGCGTCATACAGCAGGACAGTGATGATCAAGGTCTTATATAATGTGAGCATGGTCTTTCGAGAGAGGGCTCTGCTACTCAATTGCCTCTTGAGCCCAGAGAAACAGCGGTTGGAAAGAGTTATTCTGCGTTTAATCTTGGTACTGATGCTGTTCGCACTATTAACTTGGGAGCCAAGATAGATGAAGTCCTTGACCTCCTCGAAGTTGTAGCTGCCTATGGTAATGTTCTGACCGAGTCGTCGATGTTGTGTGTCCTTTCTTGTGTGTCTTTTCTATATGCTGTTATTAAAAAAGAAGAAACGAGTACATATTAGAAGTCTTAATAGCCGGTAGTAGAAATTATATCACGGTCCACCCGTCGACGATCAGCAGTGAACTGAATGCTCTTGTGGCAGAGGAACTGGTTCTGCGATGTGAAATTGGGATCTGCCAGCATATACCTTTAGGTTCGTCTATAGAGGCTATATCCTTCACTACGCAAGGCTAGAATTGAACGTTCCGTTACTATACGTGGATCAACGTCTGTACACTTTCTTGCAGTTTCACAGTTTTGAGGATCACTTGACTAAGTGTTATTTCGCACCTTCCCTACAACAATGATTTTCTAAATAATTAATTTTTTGTATCGTACATGTGCACATTTCTTTAAAAACTATGCGAATTGTAGTCTGTGGGAACTATTGGGTTGGGAAGATCATTCGTGTGGTGTGGCTGAAAGACTTGTCTCTAAATTCAACTGGGCATCCGAACGCAGGCTTGAAGGCAAATAGGTGGGCATTACTAGCGATTGACTCCATTGTTTGAGTGACAGCAGACAGTATTGAATTTTTAAAGCATTTAATTCCACTCTATTGTTTTTACCACAGTTAATTATGCGGTCAAGGTCGGAATTTAATGTGTCATACGCTGTTGTTCCAATTATACATCCGAAGGGCAAGGTTGTGAGTCTTGGAACGAATGTGAAAAGCTGACGGTGCTGCCATCAGCGAAGGAGTGGATTGGATTAGAAGTAGCAGGCGGGAGATCATTCATAAAAATGAGAAAGAATGGCGAAGTCAGAACAGAGCAACGATTAGTTCCACTTTTCAGTGACATAAGCCATCAAATCACCAGTGGACCTATCGCTGCGGAAATTCTACTGTCGTCACTAAGAAGCTTTCACGATTCAAAATATTTAATACACCGATATTTTATCAGCGCTTCTATGACCTTAAAAAGAAGGGAAGAAGCTAACTAAGATTAGTCCTTTTCAAGGGCGGGCGGACGTCCTCTGTTGCGATGTCCCAATGGCTAGGTGTCGAAGACTCTTCGGGCCGGAGCATCCGCTCTACATGACCTAACCATCGACCTAGCCATCTTAAGCGTTGGATCCGAAGACGCTTAACTAGGTGCATGCCGCTGTACAGCCCGTATAGTTCGTGGTTGAACCTTCTCCTTCAAACGCCATCAACGCAAACAGGACCAAAGATCGTACGCGGAACTTTTCTCTCAAAACAACCAAGAGCTTCTTCATCCGCCTTCAATAGCGTCCATGTCTCTGCGCCATAGAGCAGGACTGGGTGATCAGGGTTTTATACAAGCTCAATTTGGTGTTTCGAGTGATGGCTCTGTTACTCAATTGCCTCTTGAGCCCAAAGAAACAGCGATTGGCAAGTAATTCTGCGCTTGATCTCGGTACTGGTGTTGTTGTCCCTATTTACTCCGGGGCCTAGGTAGACGAAGTCCTTGACTACCTCAAAGTTTCTGCTGCCCAATATGACGCTCTCTCCGAAACGTCGATGTTGTGCGTCCTTCCGTGACGACAGCATGTACCTTGTTTTGCCCTGGTTTACCGCTAGACCCATTTTAGCCGCTTCCGCTTCAATGCCAGCAAACGCCTCATTGACGGCTCGCTGTGTTCGTCCAATCACATCAATATCGTCCGCGTATGGTAGCAGTTGAACGGACTTTTGGAAGATCGTGCCTCTAGTGTTGGCCTGTGAGTTTCGTACGATCTTCTCCAGGACGATGTTGAAGAAATCACATGACAGCGTTTCGCCTTGTCTAAAACTTTTTTTGACATTGAAGGTCTCGGTGAGTTCGTTACCGTTACGTTCTCCATCGTCAGCCTGCACCACCTGACGAGTTTGTCAGGAATGTCAAAACTAGTCATGGCGCTGTATAGCTCGTCTCTATGCACGCTGTCATATGCGGCCTTGAAATCGACGAACAGATGGTGAGTGTCGATTTGCATTTCTTGGGTCTTTTCCAGGATCTGCCGAAGTGTAAATATTTGGTCTATTGTGGAATTTCCGGGCCTGAAACCGCACTGATAAGGATCTATCAGGTTGTTGACAAAGGGTTTCAGGCGTTCACACAAAACGGCAGAGAGTATTTTGTACGCGATGTTAAGGAGGCTGATCCCTCGATAGTTGGCGCAGTTTCCTTTCCTGTGGACCGGACAAACGACGCTGAGATTCCACTCATCGAGCATGCTTTCCTCCGCCCAACCAGATCATCTCCAGCTGCTTTAAACAGTTCCGCGGACAATCCGTCCGCTCCAGCACCTTTGTTCGACTTCAGTCTCGATATCGCTACCTTGACTTCGTCTAGATCGGGGGGACGGAATTCTCTTCTCATTTCAAACAAATAAAATAACCATTTTCTATTTTCCCTTTCAGGATATGGTCGCCGTGAGGTTGTTGAATACCTTCTCAATAACGGCGCATCGATTCAAGCTTGCGACGAAGGAGGTCTGCATCCCCTGCACAACGCCTGTTCTTTTGGCCACGCTGAGGTGGTGCGGTTGCTTCTGAAGGCGGGCGCCAGTCCAAACACAACGGACAACTGGAATTACACACCACTCCATGAGGCTGCCAGCAAGGGAAAGGTAGATGTTTGCATCGCCCTTCTCCAACATGGCGCCAATCCGAATATTCGCAATTCCGAGCAAAAGACTCCCCTTGAGCTGGCGGACGAGAACACGCGGCCCGTATTGACGGGCGAATATCGGAAAGACGAACTGCTCGAAGCCGCCCGATCTGGGGCTGAGGACCGTCTTCTAGCTCTGCTCACACCGCTGAATGTGAATTGTCATGCAAGCGACGGACGTCGATCGACTCCCTTGCACTTGGCAGCTGGATACAATCGCATTGGAATAGTGGAGATACTGCTGGCCAATGGAGCTGATGTGCATGCGAAAGACAAGGGCGGCCTCGTTCCACTGCACAACGCTTGTTCGTACGGGCACTTCGAGGTGACCAAACTGCTGATAAAGGCCGGCGCGAATGTGAACGCAAACGACTTGTGGGCGTTTACACCCCTGCACGAGGCTGCGTCTAAGAGTCGCGTCGAGGTTTGCAGCCTTCTGCTGAGCAAGGGCGCCGATCCGACGTTGTTGAACTGCCATAATAAATCCGCAATAGACTCCGCTCCGACGAGAGAGTTACGAGACAGAATTACTTGTAAGTTGCAAAGTGTAGACTGACCTGAATCAATTCTCTAATGTAATCCTTGTCCCACAGATGAATATAAGGGCCACTGCGTGCTGGACGCTTGCAAAAAGGCAGACATCCCCAGGCTGAAGAAATTCCTCACATCGGAAACTGTGAACTTCGTACATCCCTATTCAGGCGACACACCACTGCATGCGTCTGCTGTCTCCGTGGATCCCAAGAGAAAACAGGTAATGTGCAAGACTCACTTTTATCTCATGAATTACCGTTAATTTATACGCAACTTCCATTCGTAGGTGGCGGAGATCCTCATTCGAAAGGGAGCTCTTCTCAACGAGAAAAACAAAGCATTCCTCACACCCCTCCATTTGACGGCTGAGCACTTGCATTACGACGTTATGGACACCCTGCTGAAGAACGGCGCCAAGGTCAACGCTTTGGACGGGCTCGGGCAGACGGCACTGCATAAAAGCGCTCGAGATGAACAAGCGTGCCGTCTATTGCTCTCATATTCCATCGATACAAGTATTATTTCCCTGGAAGGTTATACTGCCGCACAATTAGCCTCGGAAAGTGTTTTGAAAATCCTCAAAGACCCGCCAGATACTGAAACGCACCTCTTGGAAGCAGCCAAGGCTGGTGACCTGGACACTGTGCGGAGAATTGTGCTCGCCAATCCGCACACGGTGAACTGTCGAGATCTGGACGGTCGGCATTCGACGCCACTGCATTTCGCCGCCGGATTCAATCGGGTGCCAGTTGTGGAATTCCTCCTCGAGCATGGAGCGGAGGTGCACGCAGCAGACAAGGGTGGACTCGTCCCTCTGCACAACGCTTGCTCGTACGGGCACTTCGAGGTGACTGAATTGCTGGTGAAACACGGTGCCAATGTCAACGTTGCCGACCTCTGGAAGTTCACGCCTCTGCACGAGGCTGCGGCGAAGGGAAAGTATGACATCGTCAAGCTTCTCTTGAAGCACGGAGCAGATCCGAGTAAAAAGAACCGAGACGGTGCTACGCCATCCGATCTGGTCAAGGAGTCAGATCACGATGTGGCCGAGCTGCTGAGGGGAAACTCTGCGTTGCTGGATGCAGCCAAAAAGGGCAACCTTGCCCGAGTACAAAGACTTGTAACACCAGAGACCATTAACTGCCGAGACGCACAAGGTCGCAACTCGACGCCACTGCATCTCGCCGCGGGCTACAACAACTACGAGGTTGCTGAGTACTTGCTTGGAAACGGCGCCGACGTCAACGCCCAGGACAAGGGAGGACTGATTCCCCTGCACAATGCGTCGTCCTACGGCCACTTGGACATTGCGGCTTTACTAATCAAACATAAGACTGTAGTCAACGCGACTGATAAGTGGGGTTTCACACCGTTGCACGAGGCCGCGCAAAAGGGACGGACGCAACTGTGTGCGCTTCTCTTGGCCCACGGCGCCGATCCGTACATGAAGAATCAAGAAGGCCAAACCCCGATTGAGCTGGCAACTGCCGACGATGTCAAGTGTCTCCTGCAGGACGCGATGACAACGTCTCTGGCTGCCAACCCAGCACTGAGCACATCCCAAACATCACTGATAAGCAATTCTCCATCACCTGCCCCGAGTAGCGTGCCTCCGTGCACGGTTCTCTCGCCAACCACGGAGACTGTGACGCTGCCCTCAGGCGCCTCTATGACTCTGAGCGTACCGGTGCCGCTCATGTCGACTCGCATCAGTCCGGCGCAGGGTGCCGAGTCCAATTCGCAGGCGGACATGTGCGAGGAGGTCACCGATCCGGAGTCAATCAACAATGTGGCCAGCTTCCTGGTTAGCCTGCAGCTGGATCATTTGATTGAGCTATTCGAGAGGGAGCAGATCACGCTGGAAATCCTCGCGGAAATGGGTCACGAGGACCTGAAGCAGGTTGGCGTGTCCGCCTACGGGTTCAGGCACAAAATTCTGAAGGGTATTGCACAGCTTCGATCGACAACAGGTAATGCCGAAGAATTCCATCGAAATGTGAGCCTTTTTTTTAATTGTTTGACATTTTTTGTAGGAATTGGAAATAACTTGAATCCGGGCACTCTTTTAGTAGACTTGCTTCCAGACGATAAAGAATTCGTTGCGGTCGAGGAGGAAATGCAGGCGACAATCCGAGAACATCGGGACAATGGACAAGCGGGCGGCTACTTCATCCGATACAACATCATACGAGTAAGAACGAAGAAGGAAAACCCCCTCCAACTGTCCACTCATTCATTGCCTCTTGTTTAGGTTCAAAAAGTACAAAACCGAAAGCTGTGGGAGAGGTATGTGCACAGGCGGCAGGAGGTATCTGAGGAGAACTCACTGCAGGCCAACGAGAGAATGCTATTCCATGGCAGTCCGTTCATAAACGCCATCGTCCAGAAGGGTTTCGACGAGCGGCACGCATACATTGGTGGCATGTTCGGCGCGGGCATCTACTTCGCAGAGCACAGCTCGAAGAGCAATCAATACGTGTACGGGATTGGCGGAGGAATCGGCTGTCCATCGCATAAGGACAAATCGTGCTATGTCTGTCCAAGGTAAGTCATTTTTATTTGTATTCTCGTGGTTGCAGGTGTGAGATTGTGTCTCTTCTGGAAGATTGAAAGGAGTTTATGGTTTGACACTTCCTCAGTTGTGCAATTCTGGTCTTCGGTCGACATGTAAAGTCGTGAAGGGGATTCGGTATTCTGGCAAACTTCACCGGTTCAGTAGTAGTTTCAACATCATCGAAGGACGCCAATGGAAAGATAGTGTACAGCTTTTCACTGAGGTGGACATTTTATACATATGGAGCTACTCAATCCCGAACAGGGCACTGAAGGCAGCCATCCTGCCTGGGTAGGGCGAAGCGTAGTCCAACGTTGGAGGAAGTCGTGTTGAGGATTGAATCATTAAATGTTGACATATCCAGACAATAGATAAAGAGGGAGGTTTATAGCTCTTTTGTCATTAAACTGGCCTCGAAGCGCGGTGAGACATCACTGTGGTCGATTCCAGGATGGGGAATGAACCACGCAGCTTTCGTCCCGGCGCAAAAATACCGGCCAATCAACTATTCACTCTAAGAATGGTACTGGAGAAGGCTTGAAACTACGTCAGACTACAGCTGTCTTGCAGATTTGGAGAAACATATTGTATGGTCTGTGGCTTTGTGGGTATGTGCGTCGATCTGAAGTGCACTTGAACGTCTATATTCGATCATTGGTCTGTGCGACAAGTCACTGACAATGCTCAAAAAGTACTTCTGTCTATAAAAATCTTGTCCACTTGGCAGTTCAGAGTCGCCATAAAACTGTAGGTCCCTTCCACTCGTGAGGGAACAATTACACGCACAGCACAAATGGTTGAAGAGAACTGGGCTGTAGCGCCATCCATATTATTATTATCTGCAGGAGTATGAGATTGTTGGGTCATTCAGCCATTCAGTCGCTATACAAAAACTGTAGCAACTGTGTTTCGGTGGACGGTGCTAAATCGAAGCGCTTTGGACTCTGCCAAAAATGCGTCTTTGGCTGTTACGGCCCACTCATCTGTTTTTTGCATACGACTAAGTTATCCTCACATAGTCGAAGACGATCTCGATAGCGTGCACTCGATTGATTTGTGAGCGCATTTGCAGATGCTGGGATGAAGGTTAACAATGCTCCGGCAGGAAAGTTTTCGACTCCAACCCCGAGGGACAACGTGGTAAACGAAGACCACGCCTACGGTGGCGCACGCAGCTAGAAGGGGATCTGCATAACTTGAACGTTCGTGGCTGAAAGCAACTAGGAGAGGCATTAGTATTGACGAACTTTCGTGCAGAATTGGCCAAGATGGATCATTTTCAAAACCGCTTTGGGAGATCTGTTATCAAAACGGCCGAGATTGGTGTAGAAGCGAAGTTACCGGTTTTTAACTCAGTATTTGTTGCAATCCTAAAATTTGCTTAATGCCGAAATAAGATTTTTTTGTGCTGATGTGGAAATTACTCGCATGGATCGGGTAAGAAACACTGCAATACGCGCATAACTGAGCAATATCGAACAGCTGCTTCTTCGAATAGAAAAGGCTATGCTTCGATGGTTTGGGAATGTAGCACGAATGTCCCACCATCACGACTTCCAAGGCCTTAAATGAGATTTCACCGCCAACTGGGTCTGGTAGTTGGACCAAGTCCAAAAAATCAACTGGTTGCGCCTGGGAATAACTCCTGATGAGTAAGATTCGATGGCAGAGGATCGGGTGGTTTGGATTTTTCTAGTGGGTGCCACGACCTCTTTAACGGATAATGTGGGTTAGAAGATGATGTTTAGGAGCTTCTGTAAACGTCAATGAGACGATTAACAAGGTAAGAGGTAATTACGACTGGAAAGATCACAGGAGAAATTATCTCACTTAGACCTTAGGCATCCATTGCTCTGTTATATCTTATTCTTCCTATGTTCGTCGCTGCCTTACTAATACTTACTTCGCACTTACCTTTGTTGCTGTATACAGTGATACTTATAATATGGATGTGCCAACCCGAAACATTCTAAACTCGAGTTGACCCGAGTTGGAGTTGCAAATCGAGTTGACTAACTCGGTTCCACCCAATTCAAAATACTGATTCAAACCAAACTTGGTCCAGCTTGGAACACTATCAGCATAATACATTATACATTCACAATAACAGAATTTGTACTTTCTGTATCATACCATTACCATACACTCAATTCAATCGAATTGAGATCAGTGTTACAGCAGGTTCCCGAGTCCTCGAGTGAAGCTAAAAGATATGAGTCCCTTTTGAATCTTTAGTGTCATTCTAGTAACACTGTAAGATTTTACCATAGAAAAAAAAACAAGAATTTACAAAAAGAAACAACGAGAGAATAGCAGGCAGACAAGGTGCCACATCACACATACGCGTTTCATAAGAAACAAAACCGACACCGAACTCCAACTAGGTATTGCATGTGAGACAGTACAATTCGGTCTCTTTGTCTTAACCAACAAAAGAGTATTTTGTGCGTTCACATCACATCGAGCTAAAAGGTTTGCAGTTATGATGTTCAATATAGAGATAGCCAACCCGAGTCAAGCGAGTTGTGTATTCAAACCGTGTCGAATGGTTCCTAGCTTGCGTGTCCATTTATTCGTGTCGTTTTAGTAGCAGCAACATAAATTTAAATCGGCTCAATTCCGTTAGGACGTAACTCAGGTTAACTCGATTTTCAACTAGAGTTGATCCAGAGGCTCCCGAGGCAATAGTTGTCCATGAATTTTCTTCTTAAATCTTTTGCTTATAAAGAAGCCATTGTAGGGCGCACGTAGTCTGGATTAATTGTCAATTAGACACTGGCCAGTGGTTGATCCTATTACTTTTCTTAAGTCCCTTTGATCAGATTCTAGAAGAGTTTTAGCTACATTAGGCCACATGTGGTGGCTCGTGACGTTGTGGGTATGTGCGTCGACCCTAGCCTCGCCGCCGTAGGTTCGATTCCTGCTCTGTGCGACGAAAACAATTTTCTCGACCCCACCTTTTTCGAGTCACTCACAATGCTCAAAGTGTATTGGCTGTAGGTTCCTTCCACTCGTGGGAGAACAATAGCACACACAACACGAGTGGTGGCTGAGAAGCTAGGCCCTGGCCCCCTACGGGCTTTAGCGCCATCCATATATATATTATATATATACCAATGTTTGAAGATCCACAACAGACCAAATCTTCACACTACGGCAGACCCTGGAAAAGACCCAAGAAATGCAAATCGACACTCACCATCAGTTCATCGACTTCAAGGCCGCATATGACAGCGTGCATAGAGACGAGCTATACAGCGTCATGTCTAGTTTTGACATTCCTGCCAAACTCGTCAGGTTGTTCAGGATGACGATGGAGAACTCTCGCTGCTCCATCAAGGTCGGTAACGAACTCACCGAGACCTTCAATGTCAAAAAAGGTTTTAGGCAAAGCGACACGCTGCCATGTGACTTCTTTAACATGATACTTGAGAAGATCGTGCGAAATTCAAACGTAAACAACCGAGGCACGATCTTCCAGAAGTCCGTGCAATTGTTAGCATGCGCGGACGACATTGACGTGATTGGTCAAATTGCCTTCGATGAACTACAAGTGTTCAGTTCCGCCCATCTACGATTTGCTTTGCTTGTGGTTTTTTTAGTTAGGCAATAATCTTATAGCTTTCATTAGGGACAGAGGTGTCTGCTGAATAAGTGCAGGTGGTAGACTCGCTTCGTCGGCTCCTTCGTTGCCCGGAATACCCTTGTGTAAAGGGACACAGCACAGGGTAAGGTTGCATCTGTCCGCTATCTCCCTTATGCGCAGTTTAACAACGAAATGTTAAAATTTAGTTCAGCCGAATCTTGAACAGAGTTGAAGTTTTTGATTAAACTCGTCCGGTTTCACCGTCAAACCTGAACTTCAATTCAGTTCAACTTCGTTTATGTAACGCTATTAAAAAACCTGGCAGCACTTCGCATTCTGTCTGTGTATCGGCTAAAATTTGTAAAAGCTGCAGATATAATCGCTGTGTTTTGTGCTTTTGGTGCATTCCTCTTGAAACTTCTAGCTCATCTTTCAACACAGGAATGGAAAAGCTATGGTATAGGAATGCATTGCAAATGATTTCAAGGGATCTCATTATCGAACAGGGTGTCAGAGGGAAAATGAGAGCGAAACCATGGCTGGGATGCAGAACTGAGGTTTAACCGACAGTTTGCTCTCGTTTAACTCAATCCACAAATTCAAGGTTTGAGTGAAACTGAAGTTTAAACTAAAAGTAAAAAACGAGCACTGTGAAACTGGGCATAAGAGATTTGATCGCTGCCCAGTTGTCAACAAATGACGATATCTCTGCTCGATAAAACATTTTTTAGACAGCTCAGTCCCGTTTTCCTTCCACTCATCATCAAACCCTCAAATAACTCGATCAAATCAAGCCGAATTGCATCTTCTTTGGCTCTCTTAAGCAAACACTATAATAAAGTACAGAAAAATACAAAGCCTACCTAGAACCTCATTATTTTAGAATAAACACATCCGATTAGCCAAACATTACATTAAACTTGTTTCCTCTTCTTTCAGACAACTGCTCCTGTGTCGCGTGGCTCTTGGAAAATCCTTCCTCCAATACAGTGCAATGAAAATGGCCCACGCCCCACCAGGCCATCATTCCGTCATTGGTCGTCCCTCAGCCGGAGGCTTACACTTCGCTGAATACGTAGTCTACCGTGGAGAACAAGTAATAAGAAACCCTTCACCTTCCCACAGAACATTTTTGACTACACGAGTGAATTTTTTGTTTCAGGCATATCCCGAATATTTAATTACATACCAAATTGTGAAGCCCGAGGACAGTAATAGTGGCAACGAGGAACAATCAAGATGATGGATGCCGTCTGTCGGCTCAACGCCAACCGCATCGCCAGCAAACCAACAGCAATCACAGCAACAACTGCAAACACCACAAGGTCAACAACAGTCCACGCCCAAGCAGCAAACGCAACCGTCATCTGTTCAGGCGACAACATCTCAATCGCCCAACATAGTCAATGGTGATGTCTCTCTGTCGTCATCAAACTCATTTTCGTCCGTAGATACCAATCAAACACTCCTGAACGGCTTTAGTAGCGCAGTAGCTTCATCATCGGCCAACAACAACCGATCATCGTCTGTTTCGAACGGAACAAATCGATCGTATCGAACGAAGTACAGCCAATTCATGATAATCACACCAGCAGTTTCAATTGATCGAAATTTTGACAGTGAAACCGGCGCACCAGCCGACAATGATGTCGATGAATCATGCTACTACAACGGCAACTATTTCCGCATGAATCTAATCAATAGCAACGAGAGCAGTGGCAATGACAGCAGTGATAGTAGTTTTCGTTCAAATTACAATTCAACCTTGCACAATAGTCGTCATCATTTGTTATCGAACAATCCGCACGGATTCTACACGTTCTCATCGTGGCGCTGGTGTACGCTCATATGTGCAGCAATGCGATGCTTTGGCGGCAGCCGCAATTCAACCGTTCCCTACAGTACATCATTCTCTCATCGACCGTATAAACGCTATACGACCACCACCACCACCACCAGTCGGCATCGTCAGTCAACGTTCAACAATCAATTGCCAACGTTTACGCCGCGCAAGACCCGTGATCACATGAACAACATAACCTATGAATTGTGACGACGATCATTTTCTTCAAACGTTCTGATGTTCGATGTTAAACTTCAGCTTATTAGCTGTATTTTTGATCTCTTCTATGCAATGATGCTGAAAATTTTACAAATTGTCCGCATTGTGTTTGTCGTGTTTTATAATCAGCTCTTAGATATGATATACATACATTATATATACATTGTGGAATTCCATAAACGATATTTACGTGTTTAGAAATGAGGCTGAGGAGCAAATTGTTTCTCAAAATGGGTTTAAGTTGAATCTGTAATAGATTATTTGTGTGATTCCTCATCTAGGTGGGTGAGAGATTCCTCTTTTTTGCTGAGTTTGACGCTACAGTCTAAGAGAGGAGATTTGGTCTTCAACCAACAACCTGCCCCAACTTACTTATTTATTTAGCAGGTCGGCGACTCGTGGATGGTCGAAGCCTGATCAATTGCTGCCTGCCATCGATGACTGTCCTACACACCCTGCTCTCAATGTCATCAAGCCCAAGCTGTCTACGTCTGAGATGACTTGGGGTTTGTACCGGGGGCTCGGCCTGCCTCTCCTTCTCGAACCCGGAAGATCTTGGAGCGTTGTTGTCCATGTCGAGCCAGTGTAGTTACCGCATTTTTGCTATCGGACTCTGTTACAACTCGTAGAATTCGCGATTGTTCTCATTCATTCGCCTTCCCCGCAGTCGGGACCATATATCCGACGTAGATTTTTTCTTTGTTCAGGCCCAGGTTCACTCCGGACTGTAGCGCCAGCCAAAGAATATTTTTTCTTCGCAGGCACCAAGAACCAGCTCTGCAGTGTTGCTTAGCGTCCAGCTTTCGGTTTCAAAAAGCAGGACTGGCAGACTAAGAGCATGACTTTGGTCCTTGGAGCCCATTTGTTTTGACAAAACCGAAGAAGCATCTGTTGTCAAGGGCGATTCTACGTTGGATCTGATCTAAGATGTCCTTCGTAGCGTGTTCGTGTGCCTCGAGGCACCTCCAACCTTCAACTTAGCTGCCTTCATTTTCACACACCAAGACGTTAGAGGTTGGTTCTCTCTCTCATTTTCATTTCACTCGCTGTACTCGTTGCTAAACAAAGTTGATCAAGCTTTTCGCTCCATCCCGACATGAGCTTAAGTGAACTTCAGTCATTTATGGAGGAGACCCTTCGTTTCAACCACTCACTTCCCAACCTTCAACTTAAGCCCATTCCTCTTTACAAAACTATCAAATTTGATCTCTGGTGTCGTGTCCTTCCTCTGATCGTCGAAAATACATTTCAGTTCTCAACCAAAACCATATGCACGTAAATCCCGACGGATATACATAAATACAAAACCAAAACACCATTTTACGATATTTAAACAAAATACAAAACAAACAATATTTACGACAAAAAAAAACAAAAGCAATTCTGTGTGTATGTGTGTGCGTGTTATACATGTTGTTTCAACATTTTCAACTTAATTTCTTTACACAAACCCATTCTTCCATTCAGTGTATGCAGTATTCGAAATCAAAAAATAAAAGAAAAGAAAAATCAGTAAATTGTATTCTCTTAGTTGCTAGTTTATAGACACTTTTACTTGCTTGTTATTGTTGTGTTCTAACGAATTTTTGGCAAAACATAAAGACAAAACTTAAAACAAAAAAAAAAATACATACCTCAAGAGAGAAACAAAAAAAAAATAATGAAAATCGGAATAATTGTAGTAACGACCTTTGTATTTTATTAGTTTGTAATATTTTTAGGGTATTTCTTCAAAATGATACTTATGCATTCGTGATTTAAGTATATACATATACATACGTATTTCATTTCTCTTTTTCGATAATTGGTATATAGATTATTAATGTATTCAATAAGACATGTATTCAAGACATACAATTGTAAAAGCGAATTATTACGATAAATAAACTACAAATGACACAAGTCAGGAAAGTGAATAATAAATATCTCTTTTGCTTGCTATATCTACTTAATCAAAGCACGTGGGTGAAAGGTGTGCTATCCATAACATCAGTCCTGAGGTCCAGTGTGAAGCATACACTAAGCATTCAGGACATTTTTGGCCGATCATGAGTAGTGGTGGGAACTATCGAATAAAAACTATCTAATTATTCGATAGTTGCAAACTATTTATTTATGCGATAGTCGAAAATCTTTCATTCATCCAATTGAATGAAAAAAAACATTCAGTTGTTTTTCTAGTATGGTTGGTTGGACTGAGTCAAATGGTTTTTGTAGCTGCTCTCAGAATTGTATGTTTTAAGCTCTGAGAGAGAATTTTGTGTATGCTGTTCCAAAAATATTTGCATGACAGATTGTTTACGTATATGGTTTGGTTCGAATCGAAAGTTTGACCCAATTGGGAAATGAGTTCGAATGGTTTTTTACACCGAATGAATGATTCGTTCATTTGTATGATGGAAAAATTTTTCGAATGGTTTTAGTTGCCTGAATCATTTGTATGATGGAAAAAGGTTTTTATGTTTTTGTAGATTTTTAGGATTTTATTTGGGGTATTAATATACGGAGGACGAAATTTCCTTGGGAAACCTAGGGTAGTTATGGAGTCCTCTCTCGAAGGGCCAAGTTGACTCTATATAAGACACTGATCATCCCAGTTCTGTTAAACGGCGCAGAGGCATGGACAAACTGCTGACAAAAAGTCTTTGGAAAAGTTCTGCTTGCGATCTGGTATTGTTTGTGTTGACGGCTTCTGGAGGAGAAGATTCAACCACGAACTGTACGGGCTGTACAGCGAAATGAGCTTAGTCAAGCGTCTAAGGATCCAACGCCTATGGTGGCTGGACCATGTAGAACGTACTAACAATTTGGTGTGCGAAACTGGAGAGATCGCGCTAGTTGAGTAGGGGTTCCATAATTTTCCATGCAGCTATGCACCATTTAGTATAGGTTATACTTGCCTGAGAAGCTACCAGCAAGTGTTCCATATGGTAACCCTCGGTCAGGCTTCATCAGGTTTAAATTGTCCGTGAGCCTTCTATGATCGGCGTTCATACATTTTTCCAAGTGAGAAAGTCCTCCTACCTTTTATTGTATGCGGTGGTTTTTATGTACTTTTATGAGCTTCATCATGTATCAAATATTATTTTCTTTTAGTTATACGTTCGATTGCGATCGAGTCACTTACAACTTAAATGCTACAAAATTTTGAAAATTTATCAATAATGAAAGGAAATCAGTTGTTATACCTAATTCCATGCATTTTAAAGAAAAAGAGTCTATATAGAGATAATATAAATTCTACTCTCGAGCTTTTTGCAAATTTCTTCCAGTCTATTTTCTGCGATTCAAATTCTAATCCAACGAGCATTAGTGCTACTAGTTCAGTTGATGTTGGATCACTATCGTTAGACTCTACTGATATCATTCAATCTCTCACAAATTTAAAGCCAAGATTTAATAGTGGAGAGGATGGAATGCCATTAGTGATTCTTGAATACTGTGCTGAGTCTCTCTCCAGTCCTCTATTAATCATTTTCAACCGCTCTCTCTGTCAGAAGGAGTATTTTTGGATGAATGGAAAAAAGCATTCCTGATTCCAATCCATAAATCCGGCTCGAAAGAAAACGTCGAAAATTATAGAGGAATCTGCAAGCTTTCAGCTATACCCAAACTGTTTGAAAGAATGGTGAAGAGAAAATTGGACTTCATAGTGAAAGAACATATTTCGGATGCCCAACACAGCTTTATATCAGGTCGCTCAACATCTACAAATCTGTAAATTTACTCATCCTTTGTAGCAAATGAACTTGAAAATAACACGCAAGTTGACGCAATCTACACAAATTTTAGTAAAACGTTTGATCAGTTAACCACTCTTTACTGATTAAAAAGCTGGCATTTTTGGATTTCACTCTGAAATCCTCCGTTGGGTTGCATCTTTTCTAATTAACCGCATACTGAGAGTAAAAATCGAAAATTCTTTATCCAAACTCTTTAAATTGCATCTCAGGGGCTCCGCAAGGGAGTCACTTAGGCCCTCTCCTCTTTATTATATTCATTAACGACATTATTTGCTCAACCAAATACAGTAAGTGTTTGTTATTCGCCGATGACATGAGAGTATATAAGAGTGTAAAAGATATCAATGACTGCATGGCATTTCAATCCTAACATCTACGTATGATGTAATAATAACGCTCTAACTCTAAATATTCAGAAATGTCAATCAATTTCTTTTTCTAAATCAGCCTTTCCTATAAAATTTAACTACTCCATTGGATCAGCAAATCTTTCTAAAGTAAACAGTGTTAAAGACCTAGGAGTAATGCTGAACGCCTTATTTTCTTTTCACTCACATGTAAATTACATATTATCTAAAGCCAACTCGGCAGTCAGTTTCATAAAGCGTAATACTAAAGGATTCACTGATCCATTCGCACTTTTATCCCTTTACGTGTCCATGGTCAGGCCTTTTCTTGAATATGCTGTTGTCATATGGAATCCTTATTTTGTCACATATTCTGACCGCATTAAAAAAGTGCAAAAGAGGTTTACTAAATTCATGTTTTGTAAAATGCGATGGAATGTTCGCATTTGCCGAACTACATGGCAAGGTGTCACTTGCTCGGTTTGAAAATCTTAAAAACCTGACTTACTGTTTATGAAGTTATGTTTGTTAGGAATATTTTATCTTCCCATATAAAATGTCCTTATCTTCTGGCGTTACTTCAATTTTACTTGCCCTCTAGGCCACTCCGTACTCGACAGTTATTTTTTGAAAGGTCTCATAACACTAACTGCGGAATAAATAAACCGCTTACAAGGGTAATCAGAGCCTATAACATATATTTGCAATACCTGGATTTAGCTGATAGTAGATATAATTTTAAAAATGAATTATTAAGCCTATTTACTCTCTAAGTTACGTTAGTTATATGCTTTTTCACTAATTGTACCTTAATTGTTCAGAATCTGTTAGTATGTAAGTCACTTGTAGATAAAGAAATAAATAAATAACTAAATAAATGCTAAATAAAGCTTCACATGCCGTTTGGAGTCAGAAGAAAACTATAGGTCCCTTCTAAGCGTGAAAGAACAATATGACGCACAATATTCCTCATTCCTGCTGTTATTTTCCTTTTCATTTTCTTGAGTGTAAAGAATTGCTGTCATTCGTTTCCACTTTACTTCATAAAATCATCCCGTTGCATCTTGTATGAGACATCACGAAAGTTTCCTGTACCTCATTATGTCATCTATGGTAAATCATCTGCATATCTAAAAGGTGTAAAGTGATTTGTGCTAAGTAAATCGAGTATTCAATTAACCACGATTGAACACAGGAGAGCGGATATAACACCCTCTGAGCACAAACCTTGTTTTGTCTTATACTTATGTGTCGAATACAGAGAAACACCGTTATTGTGATACTCGTCTGCACCAAAAGTACAACACCTACTAAAGTACTCAAATGAAACAAGGAGTCTGCACAAGTAATCCACCACTTCGCCTGAAATCCTATTGGATATTTTTAATGTTTTAGTAATGAGATTTCGCAGGCTAGCGTCGAATTACACTCATTACATAATGGACCTACATGTAGATGGTCACCCCAATCGCCATAACAGTCAATGTTATATACCTAAACCTAACTGTGTACCAAATCATCGAGAAGAGGTTTCTCACGCATCGACAGATAGTTTCAGAATAGTGATGAGAAGGCAACAGTTCATGGACTGCAATTGAAAACTAATATCCGCATTCCGGCACACCGCTGTGAGGCATAATTAAGATGTGTTCCCTCTTACACATTCGGCGGATCTTTCAATCCTTAACCTCAGAGTCGGCACTTTAGATTGAAATAGAGTTACCACCATTTTGTTTCTCTGTGGATTGCATCACCTGTTATTTAATCAACCACTAGTTTACTTTCTCGTTGCAAGATCGCAAACAAAACAAAGTAAACCCCAGATTACTATCACGATAATCTTTTCAGAAGAAAAAAGAAACGAAAACAAAACACTGTCGGTTGTTCAAAAGACTCTGCAGTAAAGTACCGACATAACATTTCATTCCAACACATAATTATTCATCATTTTCATCCTTTTCGTCAGTCAAAAATGTACAAGATTTATACAAATAAACTAACGCCAAGCAACTTACCGTTGAGCACGCAAAATTCGAATTTAATTTTATGCCCTGTGCTCATTTAATTTGTGTCTGTCAGCTGTCAGTTACTGGGGTCGATTGAATAATGCAAATGTCAGTTTGTTCTTTGGCAACAGCACGGATCTCGCCGAAGAAGCGCTGAAAACGCATATGCTGCACTTTATTATGAAGTCTCATGCGAACAACAACAGATGAGAGCAATTTCCCAAATGATATAATTATAGGGCGCATTTCGGGACAAAGGACAAAAAGGAAGGAGCAAAGCCTGCAAGGTATTGTAATTTGCAACGTTTTGCCAGGCACATACACACCCAGAGCGAGAGAGAGAGAGACCAGTTGGGAAAACCACAAAAGAATAGTCGTAATGCGAATTTTATTTGGCCGCAGACAAGGAGTTAGTTAACTAATTACTTTTTCTTCTTTTCTACGGATGGACATTATCCGAAGGCAGTGAGTTTATTGACACCAATTTAAGGTTGCTACTCTTGCCACTTTAGAAGATTAGTCGTTTTTAATGTGTGCCGTTTCCTTTTTTTGTTTTGGAAATGTGCATATTGGGCTGTCGGCAATTTAAGAGCTTGTGAGTGCGATCTTTATCCCGTTTTGTATCTTGGGACTTTGAGGAATATATTCAACGAGGTGTATCACAATGCCTAAGGTCATATGGAGCGCATATGCAACTTTTCTCCGGCCCAGGCAATCTTCAGCTCCGAACGGCTTGTAGTTGTAAAGACCACCCGGCACGGAGGCGCCATACAACGAAGAAGAAAATGTGTTGTTTCACAGATCTGAAGACGAGAATCGTTCACATCACATAGGACAATATCCATATTTACCCCTATTATGAGTATCGTTAAAGTTCACCGATTGTCGGTGTTACTATTGCCGAACGATCGGGCCCCGATCTAGTCAAATGGAAAGAAGCCAAAGTCTTTATTTTGCTTGATGCGTTTGGAAGCGTAAGACTATTTGGAGCAATGTAACTGTGGCCTACCCATAACGGTTAAGATCCGAGTAGTCGACGTCAATATGGCGTATAACAACGTTAATAGAGATCGACTTCCCAGTAAATAGTACGGACAACATCAGTACCGAGATTAAAGACCCAAGCCCATAGAAGCCGTACGTTGCGTCTCGTCAAAAAATTGTCAACTCATAAGACCCAAGAATAGGGAGAGAGACAACGAGTGTAGGCTATACGGCATACAAATACGATTTTTGAAAATGTCAACTGCAACGCACGCACCGGATTCTATTGGCTTGGGCTTTAAACACAGCCCTTTCATATGAGGTCGATGAAAAAACTCGATAATTCAGTTACAATCTTTTTGCATTAGAAATATAACTTTTTGATTTGCTGGAAAAGGGTTTTTGTCGAAAATTCGCGTTCGCAGTTCGCTGCTCATATAAATGGGCTTTTAGCAGCTCGTATGAACAGGACCGTGCCAACTGTTGCTTTCTTTGGGATCAGAGCCGTCTTTCGAAGGACCATTCAGACTTTCTCACTGATCATGCCAGTCCTATTGCAGTATCTCAAAAGCAAATGAAGAAGTTAGCGACATCTGCAGGAAAAAATATACAACACCCTACCAGACCTGTAAGTGTCAATTAAAATAGTCATTGGTCGGCATTACGGATGCTTACGGAAATTATGGCTATCGTCTTATTTCACTCTTGTCGTATCATAATCCATAATCCTTATAATTATACACGCCAATGTTGTACAGTGCTCTGTCTTTCACTGTCTTTCCGTGCACTACGTAAACGAAATCAGAAGATATGACCATTTGTCCAAACATTCGAAAAACTCTATAAGACTGCACAGTGAACCATCATGTGAATGCAAGAGTTTGTATATTCCTACATAAAGGCATCAATCATAAATGTCCGTCCTATTCATTTAACAAATTCATCTTTAATCGTTCTGGAAGAAATGTAAATATAGTTCCTTTCCGTCATCACTATTTGAACTCATGCCGTTTGTTTTTTATTCATGCTGTCAAATGATGTATTCACTGCCATCGCGATTTATACTAATTTTAAACCGTGTAATCTTTAAAGGTGCTGTACTCTCTCATTACTCTTCTTTAACAATACATCCTTAATCCGTCCTTTGCTACCTATTATTTCCACTTCTCAACTTTTTTTTATGCAATTCTATACAAGCGCAGATGACCCATCAAAGTTAAAATAAGGCATGATTCAAAAAGAAACCAATACGTTACCCAAAATATTAATATTCAACTCTTTTTCTCAGTACTTATCGGAGGCTTCTTTATACGTTGTCTATATATTATATGTTAAGAAGCTTGAGAAAAATATATGTACAAATATGGTTCAAAATGCATCACTCAAATGCCAAACGAAACGAGAACACACTAACACAACAAGCATATGTTCATGCAATTAGCGTGCCAACTGCTCTCTCAGAAGCACTGCCCGACTAAATAATTAGTTTGGTGTGTGAGTTTTCTCTTTATATTTTGGGGTGAGAGACGACCTATCGATGATTAGGTTCTTCAAGAAACGTGTGCAAATAAGATATATAATAATTCAACCAACTGAACTGCACTGCACACAAGAGAAGAACTAACATTGAGCGCTGCTTGGATGACCCTTTCCTAAAAGTTATTACCAGCTGATCTCATAAAGAATCATAATCTAAGAAGTCACACTCCGAAAAATTAGTTGTCAGTGTTCCTGTGTTTGTCGTAAATACCTCCTTTATATCACCTGTTCCATGATAGAACTGAGATCTGAAGAAATTCGCTATATTTTGAAATTTTTTTATACAAAATTGAAGAATGCCACGCAAGCACGCAAACCAATGAAATTTGTGAAGTTTACGGAGACGATGCTGTATCAGTTCGTGTAGCACAACAATGGTTCGCTCGTTTCTGTTTTTCTGCAACTCGCTCTGGTCGACCAATCGTTGAAAAAGTCGATGAAATTATGCCATTCTTTGCTGAAACGAAATGAAATCGAACCATTTCTGAAGCGAATGGTAACAGAAAACGAAAGTGGATAACATACGACTATAATGTACGAAAAAGATCATGGTGCAAGCGTGGTGAAGCTAAACAAATGGTCGCAAAGCCATTTACGCCTGGAAAGAGTATGAGTGCTTGGTGGAATTGGAAAGGAATCATCCACTATGAGCTGCTCCAGCCTGGTCGAACCATTGATTCTACACTCTAATGTAAACAACTGATGATTGATTGAGATTGAGATTGAAGCAAGCAATCGAAAAAAACGGCCAGAACTGATGAACAGAAAGGGCTTCGTCTTCCATCAGGACAACGCTAAACCACGCATATTTTAATTATATATAATTTATGTATATATACTTACTTACTTACTTATCAGGCAGACGTACCATGAAGGGTCTGAGCCTGAGCAATTGCTGCCTTCCATCGGTGACGGTCCTGGGCACGCTGCTTCCAGTCATCAAGGCCAAGCTGTCTTGCATCCGCGATGACTTGGTCTTTATACCGGAGGTTCGGTCTTCCTCTCCTTCTCGAACCAGGAGGCTCGGATTTGAAGACCCTCTTTGCTGGAGCGTTGTTGTCCATTCGCTCGATGTGGCCGAGCCAGTGTAGTCGACGGATTTTTGCCTTCCGGATTACATCCACATCCTTGTACAGCTCGTAGAGTTCGCGGTTGTGTCTTCTCCTCCATTCGCCTTCCTCGCAGACGGGACCATATATCCGACGTAGAATTTTTCTTTCGAAGGCACCAAGAATCAGCTCTGCAGCCTTACTTAATGTCCAGCTTTCGGCTCCATAAAGTGGGACTGGCAGGATAAGGGTTTTGTAGAGCATGACTTTGGTCCTTCGAGTCAGGAGTTTCGAGCCCAGTTGTTTTGACAGACCGAAGTAGCATCGGTTGCCAAGGGCGATTCTACGTCGGATCTCCACTACGATGTCATTCGTGGAGTTTACATTCGCCCCGAGGTAGACAAACTCCTTTACTACCTCGAAATTGTAGCTGTCGATTGTAACGTTTTGGCCTAGGTGGTGTGCGGCGGATCGTTGTTTGCTCGACAGCATATATTTTGTTTTGTCCTCGTTGACCTTAAGACCAGCTCGTTTTGCCTGTTCCTCAATTGCCGTGAAAGCTTCCACGATGGCACGTTGGGACCGCGCGACAATGTCGATGTCATCCGCGTACCCCAACAGCTGGACTGACTTGTAGAAGATAGTGCCTTCCGTGTTGACTTTTACCCGCCGCACTATCTTCTCCAGTACCAGATTGAAGAAATCACACGACAGCGCATCTCCTTGCCGAAATCCGGTGCAGGTTTCGAACGGTTCAGAGGTTTTTGAACCGAACTGCACGGTGCATCGCGTATGTGTTAGCGTGGTGCGACACAACCGGATCAGTTTTCCCGGGATCCCGAATTCGGCCATCGCTTCGAATAGCTCCTTGCGATGAATGCTGTCGTATGCGGCTTTAAAATCGATGAAAAGATGGTGAGTATCGATTTGAAACTCGCTGGTCTTCTCCAGGATCTGCCTTAGTGTGAAGATTTGGTCTGTAGTCGATTTGCCGGGCCGGAAGCCGCACTGGTACGTGCCGATTAGTGCGGTGCAAAACGGCTTTAGACTTTCACACAGTACGCTGGATAGGATCTTGTAGGCGACATTGAGCAGGGATATACCTCTGTAGTTCTTGCAGGAGGTAGGATCGCCTTTTTTTGTGGATGGGGCATATGGAGCTGATATTCCAGTCGTCGGGCATGCTTTCATCTTCCCAAATTCGGCAAATGATTTGGTGCATGCTCCATACCATTACATTGCCCCCAGCTTTGAAAAGCTCCGATGGTAAGCCATCTGAGCCTGCGGCTTTGTTGTTCTTCAGCCTTTTAATGGCTGTACCGACTTCTTCAAAGCTAGGTGGGAGGACTTCTTCGTCGACTGGAGTTGGGATTTCCTGGTTCCCTATCACTCTCTCCTGGTCAGGCCCGCTAAGCAGCTGTTGGAAGTGCTGCTTAAACACATCCACTATTCCCTGGGGGTCCGTAACTAGGTTACCCTCGCAATTTCGAAGAGCCTGGGTGCCTTTCCTAAAGCCTGTGGCCAGGCTTTTGGCTTTTTTGTAAAAGGCCCGTATTTTTTGCTTGTCCCTAGACTCTTCGATATCCTTGAGCTGGGAGGTTGCGAGAGACCTTTACTTCAGGCGTAGAAGCTTTTTCTCCTCCCGTCTTCTAGCCCGGTACTCCTCTTGCGCTGCTCTTGTTTTCCGTTGCAGCGCTTTTTGGTATGCCTCGTCGGTTGCACGTTTTTTCTGCTCACACTCGCCATCATACCACGGGTTTCTTGTCGGGGGTGGTAGGTAGCCTAATGTAGTTTCCGCTACCTCTTTGATGGCCGAGCGGCAATGCAACCACATCTCGTTGGCACTTGACGTAGGCATACCGGAGAGTCTCTCACTTAATTGCTCTTCGTAGGCTCTGGCAATCTCCGGTGTGCTTAGGCGTCCAATGTCAAAAGTTTTCTTTGTCGGCTGGTGCAGCTTTCTGACATTGGACAGTCGAGCTCTGAATCTTGCTGCAACAAGAAAGTGGTCAGAGTCGACGTTTGCCCCCCTGAATGTTCGCACATCCAGGATGTTTGACGCGTGTCTTCCGTCAATAAGCACATGGTCGATTTGGTTGGCGGTTCGACCATCCGGGGATCGCCAGGTTGCTGTGTGGATTTTTTTGCGAGGGAACCTTGTGCTACTTATGACCATATTACGTGCTGTCGCAAAGTCTGTGAGTCGGAAGCCGTTGTCTGTTGTCGTGTCGTGGAGGCTGTGCTTTCCGATCACTCCGCCAAAGATGTTTTCCTTACCGATTTTAGCATTGAAGTCTCCGAGTACGATTTTGACATCGTACTCCGGACAGGCTCCGTAGGCACCGTCCAAGAGGTCGTAAAAATCCTCTTTGACAGAGTCTTCAGCTTCGTCGGTAGGGGCGTGTGCACATATGAGGCTGATGTTGTAGAATCTGCCTTGGATGCGGATCACAGCCAGGCGATCGCTTATCGGTTTGAAGTCGATGACCTTCGACCTTAGCCGCTTTCCCACGACGAATCCGCATCCAAATATGTGCAACCTTTTATGACAGCTGTAATATATGTCGCACTCTTTCTTTTTCATAATTCCGTGTCCTATCCAGCGTATTTCCTGGAGCGCAGTAATATCCGCTTTATACTGCGTGAGGATATTTTCCAGTTTTTGTGCGGCCCCCGGAGTGTAGAGAGTTCTTACATTCCAGGAGCACACTCGCAAATCGTAGTCCTTTTTCGCGCCGTGTCGTCGTTGGGGTTCCGTCCGTTATGTATATATACTATGTACTTATTCACAGCTGACAACTGATGAAACTACATGAAAATATATATAACTGAGAAAAAAAGTTCCTATGAATACTTTTTAAGTTTCATTGCGAACCTACGCGTAGTTGTTTACGCCGATTTGTGCATACTTTCAAGTTGCATCACAGAAAAATGAACCAAGCATTAAGCATTTTTTTTTTGAATTTTCGAAATTATGTTTAAATTAGTGTCGCTGTATCAGATTTAAAAAAATGTTACAAAAGTTACAATTTCTTGGTTAATAATGATTGGAAAGAATGCGACTGGGGCATTATTTTTAGAAGAAATACAAATTGTTCGTTAAAAAAAATTAAATGACTCCGTTGAAGGAGCCTATCTTTGCAAGAGATGTTTTAATGTTGGAAAAAGATTAATTAATTATTCAACGGGAGGCCTTTATCTGAAAGATGGAATCAAGCTCCATTCATGGTGTAAAAACCATACCCACATGTGTATATGGGCATATAAATGGCGAATGGGTTGTAATTACTTTTAATATATGTATTACTTCCGGTATCGGTTGTTAGTTTTCCCAAGTTAAAAACAAACAATATTTAGCTTGTTGTTGAGTTTTATGCACTACTGCAATCTGTGTGGTATTTGTGTGTGTGAAATGAATATACACCAATAAGTGAGTTAAATGGATTCATTCGCAGTTCATTTTGGTGTAAACTACTTACCCACTACAGGTTGAGCTAAGGGTGGACCTCAACCAAAAGGCGTATCCAGCCAGCTCGATACTTAATTAGCTGCTAACAGTTTCGCACTCAGAATTGGTGCGTACCACCGGACTCGCAGTCTTCCACTACTGCGCGCCGCCCCTCAAGTGTGGATTTGAAGATTTTCCAGCCGGCAGCATTGGTTTCCATCCGCTCTACATAGCCTAGTCATCTCAATCTTTGGATTTTAAATCTTCTGGCTTGAGCAGATCGTACAGTTCATCGTTTCAAATCCTCCTAAACTCACCATTTATGCAAGCAACCAACAGCAGTTTCATCCGTTTTTAACAAAGCCCATTCCTCTACGCCATATAGCAGTAAAGGACGATTAATGTCTTGTAGAGTTTTGCTTTAGTTGTTCGAGAGAGGGCTTTGTTTATTAATTCCTTTACTCTCGATACAAAAAAAAAGCGTCAACTAGAAACTTTCCATGTCAGGCAGAGCCTCAGATTCTGAATGTTATATTTTCTAATTATACATACATCTCATCCCAATTGTTGTACAATGCAATACTGAGCGGTTTAGCTTCATTTTCTGATGTATTGTCATTTTTCAAACACGAACAACTGCAGTCGGTTTCTGACAGTGTAAAGAACGCCGCATATAATGTGCGAATTATAAAATTACGAAAGGTATAATCGACTTTCCAAGTGTTAGGCAATACCCAAGTCAACAAACATTTAATGTTAGCTCGCACAAATAATTTTGTACACCACTGTAATCAAGTTATGATAGCTTAGCATTAATTATCCTCTTTCATTATCTTCATTTCATAACCTCATCATATCTTACTTAACTATTTTAAATAGATGTGTCATTTCTTTTTCTTGAACTTATTAGTAAACGTATATACTAGACAAAAATGCTTGAAAACTAGTTGGACGTAAAATTTGGTCTGGACTACAAGAAAAAATAATAATTTTCACTTTCGTTGCAACGTCCCGAACATATCGCCTTGATACCGCCATACCGAAGCGGAGGAGACTCTTCTGACATCCACAGTTGAATGCATTTTCATTCTGAATCGAACCGTGCTTATCGTAAAGAAGAAATGCTTCTGGGGGAAGGAAGCTTTTATAACGTACCCTCTCGTGGTATTGAGGTTTGGGGTAATAATCCCCAGGGATCATGTTATTGACTAAGTTCATCGCTCTAGCAGTATGACCTCGAATCAACTTCACCAGGAAATTGTCCACTCGTATCAGGTTCGCCCTGTTGTATATGACCTCATTGATGATGTTCTGTAAAGTCGAAGGAGAGTCCCAAGACAAGCCCTCTCAAACACCCAAATATTTTCCATCAAGCTTGCACTCACGTTGAAACACACAGTGAGCATTGGTCGGATGAGGACCATGTAGCAGATTACCCTCGCATCGAGTTGGCTGTTGTACAACAGTCTCTTTGTAGGATCGAAAGTACCTCAGGCCCTGGCCAGAGCAGCATCTACATGTTTTTTAAATATATATATTGATCCAGCCTGATCCAAAGGTATCTGACTATTGTTAGTCGACACGGGCAACCACTGACGCAAAGGACTGTAGTCAGATGCCTTTGGTCAATTCATTGGTCATTCGCCAATTCTTTTACGTATCCGCCGAAGTGAGAATGCATTTGTAAGTAACACATTATCACTTGAAGTGCGAACATATTTAATTTCATGTTTGAAACGCTCCCACTGCGAGCATCAGCTATGTAACCTTCACTCGAATATTAGCAGTCAAGCAATAAAGAACATGCTCGTTTCGATTTGTATTTGCTTCTTCGTTGGTTAGTTTCTAAAAATTACTTGGATTATCCTTCAGCCAGTTTGAAGCATATTACTTACTGTGTACCATATATTAAAGTATGGTGTGAATTGTTAATAACATCATTCAAGACAACCATAGGTTTAGAGTAGGTGGCCGTCCCTGTACTGTACATCTGAATCCCATAAGTTTGCCCAGCGTTAAATGCAGTTCTCAATGTTTCTCCCTCACTTGGTAGCTAAGCAATTAAATGATGTTTAAGTCAAAATCTGCAGGCCGGGACTTGTGCAATTTGAATAAAATAACCAACAAATACGCACGAGGCACGACCTACATAAAATGACGCCGATATCTGCCGCCGGCTTTCAAAGTAACTAAAATTCATACTCCCATGATTTTTAATGCCCCAGTTCATAACAGTATTTCAACGATTTAACAGCCACTGGTCTTGGTGAGGCAAGTACACATCTCTCGCCACAGGATTTCACAGACAACCATTACAATTTATCACAATTATCTCATTGCCAACATACAGACTTAATTGAAAAATTACAAGAGCTCCCCATCTCACGCTGAGTCTCTGTTAACGGCTGCAGAGCACCACCGTTCAGCGGCTCCTTGGTCCACGGATGAAATTCTAGCACACTTCCCGATAAATGAAAAACATGGAAATGAAACTTATTAAACTCTGTAAATTGCTTCTTCTCTCGTTGGGATTAATTCTTATTGCTAATTTGAGTTTGATTGATAGACCACCAGTTGTTGTTAGCACTGTATCGCTGATGAGCTGCCGTCGCCCAGCCTGTATCATCGTAATAGTTCATTTCAACACCCGCGGTAGCTTATGAAACCCATCTAGACGCAATTTCAAGCAAATGAAGACCCATTAGTTGCTGTGAGATAAGAGGCCCAGCAAACATCGAGAAATCGGGAATTAAACTGTTTCATCTGCCATTGGCACGAACGAATACTTACTACATGATGGTATCTGCAAAAAGGAAAAAAAAACGAGGAAGCAAAATCACGAAGAACCCCTCTTGCTACAGGCGTGAAACCATGGCACATGGGTGCTGTGTGTAACAAGACGAGGAGGTCATTGCTACTTTGGAGCAACTTACAAGCATGATTATGAGCGTGTACCTGCAGAGGAAAGTATTAAACATTCGCTGGTTGGCGCTGCTGGAGCTGTAAAAATTGATTCTGCAATAATCAATTTACCTTCGAAGAACACTGGTGATAACACTCATTACGTGTACCTACACCCATGTGCTTCTTGTGAAGCCGCTTATTCCTTTTTATGCAGATTCACTATTTTCTGCAACTGCTGTGAGTATCAACTGTGGAGTGCCTTTTATGTTCCAGGTCGAAGTTTATTTCCAATAACTATTTAACGACATGCAGTCTTGTGATATCTATTGAATTGATAGAATATATGATCTTTGACATTACACAGAGATTGCGCTGACGGTGAAGTGGCCGCAGCGCAAGCGCATTTTCCATACAAGTCTTGCAGACAAGTGGGGTAATTTAAGTTTGAATCACTTCCTTAAGTAGGTGTAACCTTTGTGCCATCAACTGTGATAAGCAATGAAAACGAGAGAGATCTCTTTTCAATCTGTCGTCCTGGGGGGTATGGCCAAAATTGCACTTGTTGTACTGGCTGTGCTATGTAACATAAACTTGATCGTTCTAGATGTTATGTAGGAGCTAATGCCCTCTTTCGAGCACAAGAAACGTTACGACAGCTTTCAGCCATAAATGATCGTGCAAAGTGCATTTCCTCCAGTCTCCCGAAAGAAATATGGCCCCTTGATGGTGAATAATAATAATAACTTAGGTGGCGCAACAGACCGTAGAAGGCCAGAGCCTAGCTCCTCAGCAACCATTCGTGTCGAACATGCTATAGTTCTCTAACGAGTGGATGGGACCTACAGTTTTATGGTGACTCCGAACAGCCAAGTTTGAGAAACTTTTTCTAGACAAAAGTACTCTTTGAGCATTGTCAATAACTAGAAAGACGGGGAGCCGTGAAAGTCATTTTTTGTAGTACTATTCAGGGATCAAACCTAGACGTCGAAGCCTCCGGCCAACACCATTGATGGCACATGACAGTCAAAATGGTATTAAATGTAGTATGTTGAACTACGGGGTTGTGGTAGTCCATCGATTGAATTATTTTTCCGATGCGCCAACATCCACTTTCACAACTTTTCCAAATGTACTCACCTCTATCACGAATTCCATCATAATCGAAAATGAGCTAGGAATTCGGAAAAATCTATCACAGAATTCATTCGTAGTACAATCATAATGCAAAATCTGCTAAAAATTTCGTAAAGGTTGCTATGAATGAAGTGCAAATTTTATTGTTTTTTTACAAGTTATTTACGTCGTAGTTCGTATATGGTTCATTCGAATTGTACGACTGGAATCTGTGATAGGGCTGATTGAATCAGCTACAGGCCATGGTGTTAACAGTTTGGTCAATCAGTGAAGTGTTTAAATCAATGTTTCAATCAGTGAAGTGTTCTTATTGTCTATCGGCTTATCTGAACCACTTCTCACTCGAGAGACAAAACCATGCGTGCGCTGCACACATTAGTTCAGCTTACAAAGGGTGTTGTAGAGGCTATCCTAGGGATAATGCGGAAAGTTTGTGAATGATTATTCAAGTATGTCTAGTTGGGAGCAATTAAAAACATTGTCCAGTGTGCATCAGGCTTCATATAGAATCAACTAAGCTTGTACACGATAAGTACAAGGTTCCAGTCACAGTTCTCTATTTAAAGGGCTCTGTGAATCCGAACCACCTGCTATAGAAAATGGAGAAACAGCAAACTAAGCCATCGGGCTAACTGCGTGAGCTAGACCTTCAAGAACGAAAGACAGCTTTGTTTGGACCGCAATAAACAACACACGATGAGCTTTACAGCCTCATTGACCTAGTCAGAACTGCGACTTAGTCACTTAAGATGGCTAGGATATGTATGGCAAATGTCTAACCCAGAAGGAAAACACACATAATTGAAGGGGAACTCAATCGGCTTGGAGTACGCAAATAGCTAAGGCCAAGGTCAGGGTTTACCCCGAACCGTAGTGCCACCTAAGTAAATAAGTAAGAACTAGTCAACATATGTTTTGCTCGACCACTAAGTGCCTAAGCAAAATATCTTCTTTCTTTACACAATCCGCAATGATAAACTGAAAAAGATTTGGAAACGAATATTAGACGAGTTATATCCCGATACTTGCTAAGAAGTCATTGAAAATAAGACGGCTAGAATGAAATTCTGCATGAGCCCTCGGAGAATAGTTAAATTGGTTACATCATGACTAAATTGGTGTTGAAGGGTGTAAATATTGATGTCCAAATTTCACTTTGTCACGAGTCAAATTGCGACCAAAATCGCATAGCGGCAACACTGTTCAGATCCCTTGTGGACTGCGGGCTTTCAAAGCGATTTTAATTTTTATTTGTCCACAAGATCCTTAAGAATTTTGCAACAAAAATGACAAGGGGTTAAATCAAAAATGTACACTTTCAGCTGTTTGATTCAATTTAGCTAACTACTTATGTCTAGCACAATTACTTCCTGTCGTAGTAATTAGACCAGTCTTTAGGCAATAAGTCCAAGAAGTCATTATTTAGTTTCATAATAACGTTTTGAATTTATTTGTGGCCAGTTTTCGACTATTTTTTTTATTGATTCATTCACTGACTTAGAGGTTTGTAGTGTCATACGCTTTTTCATTGTAAATATTGTAATGTTGAAGCGACATGTTAAATCGTAAATTACTTTTATCTGAAGTGAGGGTGATTTCAAGAATAGAGGCGGCAGCTATGTGCGCTCCATCTGTAAGTTACCGTCAAACGTTTGGAGCTTGTGTGAAGTAGTCTGTAGTTAGACATTTGAGCAATGAGCATGAAAAACAGAACTTGGAATAAATATGATTTCTCTTCGATCTGCGCAACGACTGCACAAATATTAAATTCCTCCTTTATCATTGACCGCCATGGCTTCAAACAATTCTCCTTAGTCTTTTTTAGATATTGCATGTACTTTCTTCCTTGTTCCTTTCAGCCCCAAATTCAAAGTCAAGAACCTATTTATATACTTTGGTGGTACACAACTGAATACCCAGGTCATAATCGATAATCAACCTCGAACTCTTTTTCTTTTTACAAAATTGAACTTTTCGACTGCGTGAAAAGTATCGTATTCGTATGAAAAATCAAGTATAATAGAGACACACAAATTGTCCCTCTTCCCTTAGAATTTGTTTACAAAGTCTTTTTTATAACATTTTGTGTATGGGAAATGACTTTGTGGTATTGGATATACATACAATGGAGTCTCGTAATATTCAGCTATACAAAAATTGCTTGTTCTTTGGGGGTACTCCATCTCCTCTGCTGCTATTCACTTTTGAGAAATATTCACTTAAACGGAAAATTTATTGTTTCCCCTTATTCTCGTATCAGTGAGACTCTATTGTATGTACGAATCTATGGCACATGGTGTCTGACTCGTATTTCTCTTTTTAACAGACTGTTACGAGTTCATTTCACCATAGGGAAAAATTGCTAAAATGTCATCAATATGCTTCGGATAAATATTTAATTTCGTTCACACACACACATCCATGTGTATATACTACTTCCATACCTAACGTAGTGTTTCATCAATTCAGGATTTATTTGTGCAGACTGAGATTCGATCCCATTTCCCTTAAGGAGGCGAAAATTAACGTTTTAACGAGGAGATAAAGAACACGTTAAATATGTACATATTTGCTTCTAGTTCCTTAACTCTTTAGCTGCCAGCGGGGGGCCGGTCGCTTATGCATATACAGTCACTCACAAAAGTAAGTAGACAGCAGAAATTTTCAAGAACTAAATTCAAACTCAACTACAAGACAAAATATGGAATGTATCTACATAATATTTCACATTAATTAGTAACGTACTTAAAACTAGAAGCATATTGGGGTAGATCAACAACTATAGCTACCGGGCATGATAAACCGCAAATGATGCAAAATTCATATTCATATCACAATAAATGGACGTTTTTTTTTGTTACTTAAACTATCTCAAGTAGTAAGTAACCTGCTTCAAAGTATTTACAAGCAGAGTTTTCGTAGTTTTAGTTCATGAGCCACTTGTCCCGAGGGTATCACAAAAACTATATTGATCGCGCAGACAAGACATCATACAGCTAAATTTGTTGACAGCTAAATACATTTAAATGTCACTTATAATAATTTTGTTTTCTCTGCAAGAAAGCTTTATTTAAACAAAACAGTGATGAGAAATACGCGCATTCTATTAAACTATCAATCTGCATCATTAACTCATTTTTGCTTTAATGTTGTCGTTACTCTCCGAATCCATTCGGAGCAAATCTACGATTGTAATCATAAAATCCAAACGAAATTACCAACTCCGACGTAACTTGTCTTAGAAGAACATACAAATGTCCACTTCATTCGTATTCATTGACCGTAATCTTCACGAAATTTGTAGCAGATTTTTAATTATGATTCCACTACGAACAGTGCTACCACAGGTTAAATAATTTATGAGTCCCAGAAGCTTAAAAAACGAGTGATTTAGAAAATAAATGAGTCCCAAGGGTTTTTAATAACACAATGCCTCCTTATATGAAAAAGAAACTAATATATTTTTTTTTGTTGGAGGTTTTAACACAACACTGGATAACTTAGACTCAAGACTGATCCAATGTACAGCCAGGCAGCAATCTACAATTCCGTCGAAAGACCCGCAAATGCTTCTATGATGAAGGGTCTACAGAATCAGCTCTCAGAACATCAGCACCGAAGACCTGCCACCTGATCGCAACGTGGAACTGAACTAACGTGGAAGTGGTTAGAGGGTTGAGTATGGCACAGCCTGGCTTTCACTACAGACACATATACGTCAACCCGTCCACCTTCCTCGAAGTCCGGCCATAGCCATTCTAGGATGCAGTACTAGTAGTACTAGTATGCTCAGGCATTCTAAATGAAAGCGTTCAGGAAATAACAAAGCGTAGTTCACACCTTGCAGAGTTATGAAAATGGAGATCTGAAATAAAATTGAATCAAATCTAGAAGTTACGAGCCTTCGAGTCAGACTAAAGAAAATTAGTCCTTTTGACTCTATAGAGTCTCTTTGGTAACACTGACTACGAATGAATTGTGTGATAGATTTTTTGGAGTTGGTAGCTCATTTTGGATTATGGATTTCACGATGGAATTCGTGATAGGTGTGCATAATTAGCCTAGGGCGCGATATAATTTTTGGGATATCCTCGCATTTTTCTTATTGGTACGAAGTGCACAATTTTCTTAAGTTTGGAGTCCCATCTGAGTTTAATTTTTGTTCCGACGTCAGACAACTTTATGGCGCCCATTAACTTATGTGATTAACAGTACATATATTTGAACCCAATATGTCCACGTTTCCGCCAAGGAATAATTCTTCTGTTGCTTGGTACATTTGCCTCTGTTGAACGTTTGACGTTGAGTATGAGAAAATTGTTCATATTAACCAAAAGAAGTGGCCACTTGGCAAAATAATAAATACCGCACGAAAATAAATCGAAATTTTTATTCACATTCACTTTTTTAGATTTGGATCGATTTGATAATAAGTGATCCAAATCAATTCAAGGTCGGCTTTAAACCATCTAAACACTCACAGCCACGTTTATCAACACTTAGTGGTTGTGTGCAAATATCCGCTCACTTTTAAGTGGCTCATATCCACGATGGTGTTAAAAGAAGATTCATGTTCTATCAACATTTAAAGAGCGGTGTGGAATTGACTTTGTGTGATGCACGTTTGAGAAGTAGTAAATACATGCATAAATAATTATTTTATAGATGCTAATGGATGCTTCGAAAGCTGATTTCCCTTAGTGAGATGTCAATGTAATATGTCTGTATCGAATGACTTTGACTGTAATTATCTAATGCTTTTAGACAAGTGCTTCACTCCCAGCTGAATGCCATTTTGATTTTAAATAGGGTTGTAAGCCCACTTATATGTAAGCGAAATACAATATGGTACACCCATTAAGAATTATAACTCATCAATGTATTAATTGCGGAACGGGACTTAAAATGACAGCTCTGTTCAGATTCGTCGTGAAAGGAAGTTAAGAATAAGCTAACCTTTCTTAGTTAGTTTTAGCATATTATAAATTTAGCTATATTATGATATATATACAGAGACACCGGGTGTAGAAAAAAATCTTAAATAGGTAGATACAACGTGATTTGTATGTTTGGCCGACAGTCATATGCCAGTATAACAGATGAAGAACAATAATCGGTTGGGCTGTCAAATAATATATATATGGGTGGCGCTACAGCCCGTAGAGTGCCAGGGCCTAGCTTCTTCAGCAACCCCTCGTGTTGTGCGTGATATTGTTCTGCCGCGAGCGGAAGGGACCTACAGTTTTATGCCGACTCCGAACGACCAATTTTGAGAAACTTTTTCTAGACAGAAAATGCTATTTGAGCATTTTCAGTTACTCGAAAGAGGTGGACCGTGAAAATTATTTTTGCCGCACAGACCAGGGATCGAACCAACGACGTCGAAATTGGGGTAGACACACGTACCCACATACGCCACGGGCTGTCAAAAGGGTTGTTAAACGTTTCTGAAGACTGCCAGTAGTCAGCTTATGACTCCTCGAAATGATTGACTTTTTATATAAACGACGTTCTTGGAACTGTCCCTTTATTTAGAGAAAACACAAGAAATCCTGTAAAAAATGGTTGTTGACGGAAGATTATCTAAACATCCGAAGCTGGTGCAGACATTACGCCCTTGATGCAAGAAACAAACTCACTCTGATTTTATTTTGCAGTACTCAGCCTTATTTTGAGATTCAATCGATTGGACTAACTGATCGGTATCAAAATATATCGATATTTTGATAATCGAAAAGGAAAGGAAATTCATTTTCGATAAATTTGATTGTTGAAACCACCTGTTTGAAATTTTGTGTTTCAATTATCCTTAAACAAGACCTTAAGAAACATTAAATAGCAATTATTCTATTTGAGAATACTGTAGACGGGGAAGAGGTCTTGGAGAAGTGTGAATAGATACACAATTCTGTAAAATCATTCCTTTGTACTGCCTGATGCCTACATATCTTATTTCCATGTTGCACCGTGTCTAGAAGAAGGTCTGTAGTTATTAAGCTTGCAGGCATCAAGCTGTTTTGTTGAAAATCCTTAGAATCAAGATTTTCATCCCTCCATAGTGACCTTTATCAAACAAGCTAACAGATTAATAAATTTAATTTATTTTAATTGTTTCTTTCAACAAAAATATCTGAACTTACGTGTTTTGTGAATCTAGTCACCAGGAAAAATTTAAGGAAGGGAAACTTACATTTGATGCGAATGATTCGAATGTCAGAATATGGTTGAAAATTAACTATCGAACGAAAGAGTCGACTTTCGAATCGTTCGAATTTCAGAATGCACGTATGTATACGAATTCTCTTTCTTTCTCCTCGCTTTCAAATGAGAGTGAATCTCAAAATAAAGCCGATTGATTATGTGAGGTAATCACCCCTATCCCGACTTCTATTTTAATCGAAAACAGGCAACGAACTCCGAAAAATCGATCAGCAAATTCAATCGTAGTAGAATCATAGTAAAAAGTGTGTTAGAAATTTCGTGAAGATTGCTGTCGCTGAATACGAATAAAGTCGAAATTTATATGGTTTTCTACGACGACGTTCGGATTTTGTGATAGCATTTTTTTGTAGTTCGTATTGTAACATTGTACGAATGGATTCTGCAATTGGGTTGAATGTCTAAAAAATTACAACGAACATTTCTCATGACTTACTAGGCTTGTTTTTTTGACTGGTCAGTGCTCAGCTCAGCCAGATTTCACACGGGAAGCAACAACAACACATTTCACTGAATTAAAAGTCTCCAGTAAAATTTCAATGTCATCAATGACTAGGACGGGTTGAAACATCGAAATCACAGACGGCGCCAGAGGAAAGTATTTGTTTACTAGGGGTTGGTATCTGGTATATTATTTGACACCTGTAAATGTTTACTTTTTAATGACATTTGGGAATGGTACAGTGCAGTGTTACCACACGTTAAATTATTTATGAGTCCCAGAAGCTAAAAAAACGAGTCATTTTCAACAAAGGTTTTTGAGAACACAAGGCCTCCTTATACGAAAAAAAGAAACAAGTATGTCCTCAGGTGTTTTACATGAAAGCTCACATTTGCAGCTCACACTTTGCAAAATTATAAAAACGATTTAATGATGAAAATGAAAATCTGAAATAAAAGTACGTTAGATGTTTAGGCATTTATGTTCTTGGGAAAATGAGGCAAGTTTAAAAAAAAAGTCCTTTTGACTCTATAGAGTCCCTGTGGTAACACTGCTACGGTGTCATGTTCTGTGCCAGTATTTTCGATCGGTAGCTGGAGATACTGTTCAATTTACGAAATTCATTTCGAAGAATATTGCATTGTACAAGTTGCGAAATGGTTACGATCTTTCTTTGTTGAGAATCATTACTTAACTAAGCACTGACCAGCAAAAAAAAAACACGCTCAAGCTTAGACGAGAAAATTTAGCTTCGAACATTGAAATGGCAAAGCTGAAAAAGAGGGGGCGCTACTCAGGGCGCCCCTGGAAGTGGGTGCATTTTGTCAGTTGTTGTGCAACCCCCTGGAAGTGGAATTGAAATAAATAAACCTGAAAAATCAATTTAGGAAATATTGAAAAGAAAATAAAGTCTTACAGTGAACTTAACCTTGTTTCTCTTTGAATTCTTTGTTTGCCTTATTTCGCATCAATATAAGCACGTACATATGTATTGACCACTCTATAATTGATTGTATACACAGCTAAAAATATGTCTATTCAGACAAGTTAAAGCTGCTTTTTTTCTGTCCACTCCAACCATCAAATCGATATCAAATATAAAAATAAATACCAAACACAACACAAATATTTTGTTAAGACTTCGCACTTTACACATAAACATGTCCTCTTGTTAAAATGTACACACTTTAGTCATGCCAATTATTTTGGATATGTATGTATGCAAGTGCTTCCAAACGGCAACATTTCTGAGAAGCTGAAATTGAATTAAAGTGCTTACGTTTCCACAAATAACATCCGCCCTTCGGTGAGCATTTATTTCCGTTTCTAGGAAACGATTCAATGTCTGATAATTATTATTGATGGAATACGATGCTGGATGTTAGTGGGTAAACATTTCAAAACAATTCGGTTATGTACTCATATAGGTAGAGGAAATAAATTGGAACAATAAGCCTCACATGTTAGGTATTCGGTCAGAACTTCAAATAAGCCCCCAATAATCGGGAAATATTCATTGTAAGTTATATTCTACATTACTCAGCAAATCTACTCACATATGTAAATAAACAAAATTCATAGTCAAAAAATAAATGAGATTTTATTCCTTCTTTTCCAAGAAAACAAAAAAAAACTTGTGCTCTAGCAATATACCTCTTATTTTTGTTTATCAAACTTAAACTTGGTTTCATTCTCCTAAAGAAAACATCTAACTTAAGATCGAATTTATTCTAAACAATATAATAAATTCATTAAATTTCTACGGTTTTATTTTTACATTAAACTAAAACGAGCGATTTACGAAACGAACACGTTGAGACGTAACGAACATTTAGTTTTAGTGAGCTTCTTCGTCGGACACGTCGACCGGGTCTTTCTGATTGCCATTCTGACAATGATGCTTCTCGATGAGGGCCTTAACTAAGTCTGATGTAAATTTCTCCACAAGCAATAGCGCTCGGTCGGGTGGCATCTCCAGCAGGGAGGATGTCATAAATTTTCCAAAAGCATCGTATTTTTGAATTCTAGATGGTTCAACACGCATTCGTTTCTCAGGCACAGCAGAATCGTGGTTCGGTCGACGGATATTGTTCTTCGGCACAATGGTTCGCATGCAATCAATATTCCGCACTGAGATTGATTTCGGTGGTGACCCTCCATCGGGGTGGTTTTCATTTTCACTGAAAAGACACAGATTTTGTTAGTTTCAGTTTGATGGAGTTTGAATTGGCTTGTTTCTTACGCAAACATGGGATTTCCTCCGGCTTCGTAGTCTACTTCGGGTTCCTCAGGATTACTAGCTACACCTTCACTAAAAATAGAGAGAGCATTTTGAGTACAATTCGATCGGTTGCTTTGCTAATTATTAATTCATTACGAGTCTCCATCGAGTCCGTTTTCTAGTTTAACAGTGACCATTCCATTGGAATGAGAATTCGCTGTTCCAGAAGTTGAGGATGGATTGCTTAACGACCGGAAATCTCCAGACGGCCGTGTTAACATGCGTTTATACGAGCGACGTGGCCTTATATGCGTTGATAAAAAGTGCAAATGCTCATATAATGGCCACTGTGATTGTATCACTTTTGTTGGGAACTCCTCGGCTAGATTTTCCAGACGTCGCTTCTCTAAATTATACCGATTTCTCAGCTGTAGCATGCGATCTTTAAGCAGCGCGACTGTAAAATTCATACAAAATAAATTACTTAATTTACCTTCAGCTATAAAAATAAGAGAAAATATTGTCTGTGTACCCCCATGGACTGTGGAATTGGTGTATACATTCATATATTATGTGAATCCATTATTTACACAAAGCGCGGAGAAAGTGTGAAATGGATTCGGAAAATGAGTTTGGTGTTCATTATCACAAACGCATGTGCAATTTACAATAGATATGTATTTTCCATACACGCTTGTGATAAACAGTCATTATAACAATGCCTGGATACCTAGTCATTTATTCACTGTTCTAATTTTAGAGTTGCTAAGCGCAATTATTATTAACTACACGATTTCATTTGTGCGTAGTAACAGTCACAATATGTAGGCTAATAAAACAAAGGGTTTGAGAAGTCGAATTATACCATGATGAACACAAAACGATGTAGAAACAATTCACAAAAGATTGCCCAATAATACCTGTATCCAGCCAGATGTTCTTTTAAATATATAAACACATGAATGCTCCAACATACACTAAGAGTGAGTTCATGGAGGGTTTTTTTTTTCATTCAGCTTGTATCCATGTTCAGATCTATGGAGAGGCTATCATTTACACCAATCATTGCTCGGTAATAATTTGTTGAGTGAGAGTCTATGCGCTTTAAGGCAGACGGAATCAATACATTTTACATGGAATTTCAATAAATATCCTGGCTCTGAGTAAAAAGAGCTTGTTACATCATAGAATTACGTTTAAATAAGTGAACCGAACTGAATAAATAATTTGATTGAACCGTACTTGTTGTTAAGCTTAATGCGGCATGCTGAAGAAATGTTGTCAATAGTCATCTGTAGGACGTGGGTTAGCAGATTACGACATTTTTGAAGGACGTATGTACGCATAAAGAAAGAAATCTCAACAGAGGAGGGGGTGTAATTTAAAAGCTGATTGCAAAACAAATATTGCGTCAGAGAAAATTTTGTTAGTCAACATCTTGGTTGATTTTATGGAAAAAGGTACATATTTTCTCCTTTGAAAATCTTAAAATAAGTTACACTTCACGTACTTACATAAAGAAAGTTATGAAAGTGGAGCAAACGAGAAAGTAGAACTTTCATACGTGAAGGGACTAAGAAAAAAATAGGACCAATGCAAAAGCATATAGCTGGCTCGTTATGGTTTGGTTGTGATTTTTAGGTCTAAGGTTATATTCATCGAACTATGATCGGTTCATTCGAAAAACTGAGGTTCAAGAGTGGTATGTGCGTCGATGCATATACACTTGAACGTCGACGTCTAGGTTAGATTCCCTCTCGGGCCCACATCATATCATTCAAGTCACTGACAATGTTCAAAGAGTACTTTTGTCTAGAAAAAGCTTCTCAAAGTCGCCCGTTCGGAGTCGCCATAAAACTGTAGGTCCCATACATTCGTGGTTGAACAAACAAAGTACGCACCACACGAATGGTTGCTGAGAAGCTAAACCCTAGCTCTGTGCTGTAGATGCCCTCTCATCCCGCAGGTACAGACTTCTGGAAGCATATTAATTCAATAACCTAGCAAAAATAAGCATTGTCAGCACATAGTCGGCACGAAGTCAGCACAGAATTGCTTTCTGCCAAGGATAGATCCGCGTTGTTGCCCAATAAACCTACGCTGACCTAAATGTTGCTGCTGTCCTCTGTCCACATCAATCAGCCACTTAACCCTAACCTAACATAGGCCCTGGCACTCTACGGGAAGTAAGCGCCATCTATATTATATACAGTAGACTCTCTGATAATGTAAACCGATTTTTTTTACTTAACATCTCTAAAACGTGAACAAACCATGAACACTCTAAAGCGTGAATAACAATTTTTGCTTTTGGGAACAGTAAACTGTTCGAGCAAGTTGTAATTTATATTGAAATTATTACAATAGGCGTGTTTTTTTGACTGGTCAGTACTCAGTGTAGTGTACACTATATCGAGGTAGCCTATGCCAAATCACCGAATTGTACGATAGCCCTGGACAACGACATTCGGTGACAGACACTGAGGTTGACAGCACGTGGTGACACGAAATCCGAAGATATTACAAGTGGCGACAAGGATGGGATAAGTAAGATTTTACAAGGGAAGCAAAAACAAAGCAACTTAATGATTTAAAACTAATTACCAAAAATTCACTGTCATCACTGACTAGGACGCGTTGGACAATCTCATTCATAGATGGCGGCAGAGGAAACTATATGTTTTTTAAAGGTTGGTATCAATCGATTATTTGACACTTGAAAGTATTTACTTGTTGATGTTACTTGTGCAAATTTATAAAATATCAAATCATTCATATTACTTGTTTGGCTATCCATTATTTGCGTATTTTTTTGCTTTTGAGAATTAAATTTCACTTATTTTTGACATTGGAGTATTTTGTCAACTAATGCAATGGACAAGATGGACAATCTCGAAAGCGGATGAAGAAGTCCTTGGTCTCTTTGAGAGAAAAGTTCTACGCACGATCTTTGGTCCTGTTTGTGTTGACGGGTTCTGGAGGAGAAGATTCAATCACGAACTGTACGGGCTGTACAGCGACATGAGCCTAGTTAGGCGTCTACGGATCCAACGCCTACGGTGGCTAGGTCATGGACACCACAGCTCCGGCTCGAAGAATCTTCGAATCCGAACATGTCGGGCAACGCAACAGAGGACGCCCGCGTTTAAGATGGCGCACCCAAGTGGAGAAGGACCTCAACCAACTTGGTGTGCGAAACTGGAGACAGCTAGCCAGGAATCGCGCTAGTTGGAGAGGCATGTTGGTTGTGGCCCAGGTCCACCCCGGACTGTAGCGCCACACAAAGAAGAAGAAGAATGCAATGGACACGTACAAACTTTCGGAAGAAAAATTTAACTCAGCAAAAAGCATTTTATAGAGAAACATTACTGAGCTGAGTACTGATTGGTTAAAAAAACACGCCTATTTAATAATTTCAATATAAATTACAACAGCTCGAAAGGTTTACTCAAAAAATACGCCTAATAACTTCATCTGGTGCAGTTTTCGGCGTCAATTCGGCGTCAGTTCGTGGCAATATGTTCTTCGATACAATAATTGTTTTTTTGTTCTCTGCTCGATTATTTCGGTTTTTTTTGTTTTTTGACATGTTAATTGTTGGATTTCTTTGCTTTAACATGTCCTCAAAGAAATCCAAGTTTTTGTCACTTAAGGACAAATGAAAGATAATTTAGCAATTCCCTTGTGGATATAGTGAAATACATTGCAGGCAGTGAGAATGCTTTTGGAGGAGAAGAAGATGCAAAAACAAATCACTAACTAGTTTTACATACAAATTGTGTCGGTACTTCCCTTGCTCAGTCGATATCTCACATTTTATGTCGTAACATTTTATGCAATAAACATTATTTTAAAATGATTAAATCGATTATATAAATTTGTATGCAATAGAGAAGGGCATTATTTTTAATTTGTCAAAGATAAAAGTTTAAAATTGGAAATATACAGTGAGATTGCCATACAATTTGACCTTCGCAAATGTAAACTCCCCTGGTATTTTTTTTGTTCACGTTTTTATAAAGTCTACTGTATGATTCTCTGCCAAAAACTGCCGTCGTTTAAATAATTCTGCTTCATTTATTATGGCAACTTTTTCAAACTGTCAATTTCTACAAAATCCACCTGGAATCTGCAACAGAAAGCACACATAAAAGCAAACCTGGTATAATCTATTAAATCACTTTTTGTTTCGCAAATATTGTCTTCAACAACTTTCTGATTCTGTCTTTACACACATATACCCAAGTGTATCCTAAAATCTCCAAGACTGTATCCACTCCGAAGTGAAAGAAATCCGTCTACCAGCAGCAACGTATACCAGCATTTCATGCTATTCATTCATTGTTGATGTTCACATTAATCATTGTCCAACAAAACATAAATCTTATCAAAGCCCCGAAGTTTCTTCTAAACAAAGTCCCCAAAAACTACTCTACACCACATGTATTCCACACAGTGTTTCATTTGCTCTAAGAGAACAGTCAAATTTGTATTTAAAAGGGTGTACAGCCGAGATGCAAGTGGATATATGTATATTTTTAGTAATTGTATGTATCTAAATATATAAATTGTCCTTTTTGATATTTTAATGATGTATATGAGTGTCACACATGTGACTAAAAATATCCTCTCTCACAGGCAATGCGAGTGTGTTTGCTGTTGACTCCTGGATACATAAGAAAACAGACTATTACTTGGTGATTTGTGCATCTTTTCACTTTAAACAAATGTATTCCTTGTGAACGTAAGCGTAAAATCATCGATGCCTGCGCTTTCAGATTTCATTAAGCACACTTTATGCAACGGCTATAAATAAAATAATTACAATTCTCATAATTGAATTTGCGAAACAACCAATATTTGCAATTATAATTGCAGCCAGATAAAAAGAAATTAATTCTGTATGCAAATGCAATTCAAAGCTCTGGCTGTACTTGAATACCCATGTATTATAGATCCATTGGAATCAATAAAACACAACGTCCCTGTATATTCCTAGATACATGAACAGTCAAATTATGTAGTGGAGGAGTGATTTGACATTAACTTGCTACCCTTTGGAAGCAGAATTCATTTCAAACATAGATAAATAATAATTACTAATTGGTTGCCTTAATAGGCAATATATCAGCTAACGTCCTATTAAAGTAATTAGAGAGACGTGTATCTCGTGCATATGTATATCGGTTGGTGTTCGTTCTAAATTTATGAAAAAAAAAAAACAATTTTCATATAGCGAACGAAGCAGAAAATTCCCTCTTAATTAAAATGAGAAAAAAAAGCAGAAAGAAATAACTTTAGTTTTACTCAATTATTTTTCTAAATAAAGCACGTATTTTTTTTGTTCGTTGTTCACACTGCTACGTGTGTTCGTTCATTTTGTGCAAGTGGAACAGCGCTCTGTGTAAAATAAATACACCGTCACGGCGTATATACATGTACAACATTATTCGGTGTACTTGACTATTATGTTATTATACTAAGCAGCTACATACAATTTGCTTATAAAACAACATGAACCTTAAATAATCGCCGGGTATAATATTTATGTTTCCGAACATGTGTAGAGTTCTGTATACCGACTACCTCTAGCCATACAATGGATTCGAACAAACATGTGCACATACAGCCGTGTACATATGTGTGTATCCTATTTCTAGTTTATGAAAACTCGAAGGACAATATCAATTTGTGTTTTATCATGTGTGCGGAGAGAGAGTATGTTCGTCTTATGCGCGCGGGGTACGTTCAGAGATATACCATGTTGGGATGTGAGTGTATGTTGCACACAAAATGTATATATCGCCTCTTAAACAATATTTGTATGAAAAATAATTACTTCTGATTAGATTATACGGTTAATGATAAACTGAATTTGTGGACATTTTAATATAATTAACAAAATCAGTTCCACGGATTCATTTAATTGGGTTTTTTCCCCTGTATTTTATTTTTTTCTTGCCTTCTCAAACTCCCTCCTCTTTTGGCAAATTGAAGTTTTATAGATGTTAATTTACTTTCAGAGAATTTGTCTTGAATACATGATGTTGTTGGGGCGCTTTACCTTAAAATGTTCTCATTTCTCATTTCTAATTTTCCTGGCATCCTTTCAAGTTAAAGGATGCTTGTGTTTTTTTTTTTTGTTGTGTGTCCTCAGCAGACGTGTGTATATCAATATTTACATGCATACGCTGCTGGTTGGTAGCAGATTTGCTAATGGGTCTCTTCAATAAGTGGTAAGATTGTTTTTGTGAAGCGAAGCTCTGCTGTGGTATACATACGAAAAGTTGTCTGAATTAAATGGATCTTAGAAATTGTTTGACTTTGTTTTTAGATAGATTTTGTTTCTGTTTCTCCATAGAGAAATTTTAAAGTCTTCGAGGTTGTTGTCAGTGTTGTCACTTCGCTGCAATTAATGGCAGTGTGTGTTTGAAATCGTTTAAAAGCGAGGAACTATGTGAGTGCTTTTTAATAAAACATTATGGTGGCATTGGAAGGGGTTGTTCAGTAGTTTATTTATTTAGTCATTAGTTTATGTTTGTTGAAAACAATCTAAATTTTGTAAATACAGTGGACTCTTTCCAAGTCGAATTGTCACGAGATAGCAAAATTAGATCGACTTAAAGATTGCATTTAGATGTGCATATGTAAAATGAAAGACATTTCAAGCAAATAATTCGAGTCAGACAGAAATTCGAACTTTATTTTCCATTCTTACAGAATGATAGTAATTTATGTGGGCAATGGCGTTGCTTCCCTGGTTTGTGCGAAAAAAACTATTTTTGTGGTCTCACCTCTTTCGAGTCACAGAAAATGCTTAAGGAGTATTTCCTGCCTAGAAAAAGCTTCTCAAACTTGGCCATTCCAAGTCGGCAAACAACTGTAGGTCCCTTCCAGTCGTGAGCAAGCACAGCACAAGACGTGCGCTACCACTTTTATATTGTTATACTATATTACGCGTGTTTTTTTTTTTTTTGACTAATCAGTACTCAGCTTGGTAAACTCAATAAAACGTTTTTTGCCGAGTTAAAATTCCTTGCGAATGTTGGTACGTGTGCTTACATTAGATGTCTAAATACTCTAAGTCTAGTCTCTAGTCAAAAATAAGTGAAATTTAATTCTCAAAAGCAAAAAATACGCAAATAATGGATAGCCAAACAAGTAATATGAATGATTTGATATTTTATAAATTTGCACAGGTAACATTTACAAGTAAACACTTACAAGTGTCGAATAATCGAGTGATACCAACCTTTAATAAAGAAATAGTTTCCTCTGGAGCTATCTATGAATGAGGTTTTTCAACGCGTCCTGCTAAAATTTTGGAGAGAGTTTTAACTCAGTAAATTGTTTTATTTTTGCTTCCCGTGTAAAATCTTACTAAGCTGAGTACTGACAAGTCAAAAAAACACGCTTGCCCTTAAATTACCCTGAAGTGGCAACACTGATTGACGTTGCTTTCGACTGCACACATCATTTTATGTAATGATATTGATATAAGTGAACAACAGTAGCACCGTTATTTTCGAAGTTCTCTCTGTCTCTCTTGAATAAATTTACATGTTTTATTATACACGAATGGATCAAAAACCAACAAACAGTTCATCTTTTGATTCTGGTCTTGTTTTACTTCATATTGTACCCAAATTATATGTACATACAGCTGCGAACAGAAAGTAGCTTTAAGCAAATTAAAAAAGATATAATTAATCATCCGTTCAGCAGAATGTATAAATTTGATTATCAACGAACCGGTTTAGAAGCTTTTTAGGAAACAGAGAGAAAACTAATTCTACACATATTTTAACAACATCATCAAAAGATCATTAGCGATGGCTTCGTTGCAAGTATTTGGACTTGTGGAGTGGATTGGAAGTGGATTTTTTACACCATGCATTGAACACACTTGTAAGACAGTTGGTAGCCACAACAAACCATATAATTACCATTGAAAATGACGAGCGAGATGTGCGAGTGCAAACGAGTATTTAAATACATTAAGTGGGAAGCAAAACTGTTCGAATATTTTGCACTTCTATGGTTATTTTGTCAATTTGAAAAACCGTTCAACGAAGCTTGAAGTTCTGTAGGAAGCACAAGAACTGGACTGTAGATAATGATTGATGAAACAAAAGTTACTAATCAGATGGCGAAAAGTTGTAGTGGAGTACTTAAGGAAACGATGGATCACGACGAAGGAGGGACAGTGCTTTGGAGCTAAGCATCGGTAAACTGCTGAGAATCCAGGACATTATGGTAAAAGAAGAATATTTAAATACATATTATTCAAACCAATTTTGTAAACGACTGTACGCATTCAGTTAAAATACGATTCAACAAGCTGACTACCCTAATCATACAGCAAAAATTTTTCGAAATTGGGTCCAAAATCATGAATGTTTGAAATTTTGAGCTGAATCTGAACCCAATCGAAAATCGAGCTTGGGCGCATGTCAGGATCCACCAAATACCATGCACGAACCTTAGGAAAGAATCCGAAGCGAATGGCAGAGCATTGACCACGGACTCATTGAACAATTTTGTGTATTTTCTTTGCTTTTGAGAGTTAAATTTCACTTATTTTTAACATAAAAATATTTCCTGTTTAGAAAAAGCTTCTCAAACTTGGCCGTTCGGAGTCGGCATAAAACTGTAGGTCCCTTCTTCCACTAGTGAGAGAACAATAGCACGTACAACACGAGTGGTTGCTGAGAAGCAAGGCCCTGGTCCGCTACGGAACTCGGAAGAAAATGTAACTTACCATAAGAGCGTTTTATTGAGATTCATTACTGAGCTGAGTACTGAGTAGTAAAAAACCAAGCCTATTAACGTTCAATTGGAAAAATTAATTTAAAATATTTGTAAAAAAGCATTTAGTTTATTCTTTTTGACAATTGTGACAAATGCTTCCCACTGTACTTATCTCTAAAAATAATGAGAGATATTGTTTCTTTGCGACATCTAAGGGTGTGCTGCTTTCCATTTATGTATGTTTGAAACCAATTTTTGTGAATTATTGGGTTTTTTTGTCAAGATTGACGAGTATGTTTATTTTCTAAAGTAGTACTCGTCATCATTGAATTTACAAGACATTGAAATGGCCATAAGATGCTTTTGGAAATCAGTAAGATTTGTGTATCTTTCATTCAACTCAGTCAATCCTGAGTTGAGAATCTTCGAGCTTAGTGTGTCGCCTAAAGTTAATATATAATTTAATCTATATTCAGCTGGTATTGACCTCTATTGTTCACGTGTCAATCAAAAATATGTCACTACGACAAATTTGCCAGTAAATTGAATACAATTCTGTCACTGGTTCAAATATTTTTGGTTGATACGACTTAGAGAAAAGGAGCGTTTATAATAATAATATAATGCAGCCCATTGAGGCCAGAGCCTAGCCTGTCAACAACGACTCGTGTAGTGCGTGTTATTGGCGACTTCGAACGGCCGAATTTGAGAAGCATTTTCTTGACTGACGTTCTCTTTGAGCACTGTGAGTCACTAGAAGGGCCGTGGCTGAATCGAACGTAGATGCGAAGGTTCCAGTGTGAATGAGTTAATGCACGTAGCCAAAACGCCACGGGCCACCACAAAGAATAATTATGCGATATTTGTTGTGCGACGCTATCAATAATCCTATACAACTAGTCTTAGGTTCATTGATGCCTTTCTCCACCTTGGTAGTTGGCTTTGTCGTTTTTTTGTGGCTGCCCTCCACAGTTACCCTTACAGTTTACACTGAAAGGTCACCCTCCCCTTTTGGAATACTCTCTCTCTCACTGTTAAAGGATTTGAAAGGCTTTTCCCATAAACAGCATACACATTGTAAGTCTTGCATTGATCCTGATGAACGACAAAACCCCGTAGTAGCTTACTGTGCAGCCAACAATGAAGAGCATTTCAATATTTCATTTCAAAATAATTGGTAACCATTTGGACCCCCATCTTTAGCCAGACACATCCATGATTGATGATATTCGATTTCGTAAAATACTACACACACAACGCTCATTGCAGAACCACATTAATGCATTACAAAACGTATTCATTTACTAAGTCTTACGCTCGGCTAACTGCAACAATATGCATTTGTACATACGGAAAATATGCTTCTCATTCTTCGAATAAATGAATACATAAACATATAATCTTCCCCGGAAGACGGAAACTATTCCATAAGCACACACATATAACTGAGTTCCAATTTACGAATGCTCAATGGGAGAAAACAGGGAAACTTTGAGAATCCAGATTATATTGGATGCAGAATGAAAAATTACTACACAAAGTGCAAAATGAAGGGGAGGGAATTATTTTGCCGAAAGCTACAACGGTTCCATTTACACACAGCCATAGTAACACGACGTACAGCCAGTTGGCCAAAGTGTATTTCCAATTCCAGAGTAGACTTCTTAAATATTTATTGCTACATAATTTCAAATTTTTGCCTTTGTCTGACCAGAATGGAATTACAGGATATTCTCGGGTTTTTATTCCCTTAATTACGGACTTTTTAATGTGCAACGCAGACAATACAGAGGGGCGTTTTAACTAACAATCGAATTAAAATGTATTTCCATTTGTGAGCGAGTATCTGCACATGTGTTCTGGATGGAACAAGCAAGAATACATACATAAATCACGTTCAATATCAAATGTTTATGTCTAAATGCATGCGACGTGCATACAATTTTAAAACATGCCGACAATGGTGTGACTTTTAAGGAATGTACATTATATTTGTATGTGCGAATGTTTTTGCTCATAACAAAAGCAAAATTCTGAAACTGTCTGAAATTGAGTGTACCTAAAACAAAAAAACGAACTTTATGCATTCATTATGAAGAATGAAGAATGGGTTGTGACCTTTTTTGTTTGTTTTCAATTCGAAGCGCAGACATCGATCTAATTGCGAGCCATTATGTCGGGACAATTTTGGAGGATTTCAAGCTTTATCTACTCAATAACGAGGTGAATACCAACTGGTTTTAAGCGAATGGGGAGGGAAATAGGTTTGCTGAAAAAGATGTAATTGAGAGGAGTCGCTTCGCACAATTTCAGTTAATTGATCCAATTCTGGGTATAATGTTGCCGGTGAATTGCTTTATTAGTGAGTCACATTATGGGTGTAATGCGATCTAAGGCCTCATTAAAAAATGTCGGATGATACACTAAAAATGATTTTTTATGCATAATTGGATCTCTGGGGGTTTGGTATGTCTCCGGGCAAGGTCAGTGAATTTGCTCACAAAGTGTATGGAATCTATTTGCATTTTTCGTTCCTCTTTGAAGGACAATTGAAAGAATGCGGTTTGGAGCGAGTTTTAAAATTGCTTTGTAGTTTTACTGGAAATGCTGTACAATGTATATTTTGGCAAGTACAATAGGATCTTATAATTATGCACAACTGTCCCATTGTTTGAGACCCTTTTTGCGAGTATAATTTAAGGATTTATCGAAAATATACCCGCATATATTTTGGGGTGCACTGATTTTTCCAAACGTAATGCATGAGAGAGTAAATATGAGACAATGTTCCATGACTTGTAATAAATAGGGGAATATTCGTCAAATTCGTCGATGGACTAGGGGGCAATGAGCCGTGAAGTCGGATACCTCTATACTACTGGATATCACTCAGTCGACGGAGAATCATACGGCGACAACCACATAGACAAATGATTTTCTTGACAACCGTCATCGATATTTCAAGTCGCCGATGTGAACGATTGTTACTACAAATCGACAGACTTGAAGTACGATAGACGAATAGTTTTGACTATTCGGTTTACTTGATTGACATGTTGTAAGAGGCGAAAACATGATGTAAAACTTCAGTATTTTTTTCATTTTCAATTGGGATTTTTCGGAATAAACGTCGGCGATTTGAAATATGACATTAAAGAGGAACAAATAATAAGTCTGTTCCATTTGCTGTGAAATTCACCGAAAAGCACAGGAAAAATGTCCAAAGCCGTTGGTGATTTTTTCGTAGTTTTTGACAGAAGAATGCGAGTAAAAAATTTCCCCATCCTGCGCATTTCTGCCACAGAAAATTTTGTTGGCAGAAAATTGAAGACTGTCAAAATTAAAATAAAAACAACAAACGACAGTTCATTCAGAATTGAATAAGAATTTGTTGACGTTTCTTAATTCTGTGCATTTCTATGAAACGTCGTTCCGCAAGTTTGTGCACAGTTTCTCTCTCAAAGAGGGATTTTTACCCCCGCTTCTGAAAATTTGGTCAACTACGAATTTCTGTGCACAAATCAATTGGAACAGACCTAATTTCGACTTAATATGCTTGAGTTATGTACACATTTGCCAGAGTTATTAGGTCTGTCCCCATCCACAAAAAAGGCGATCCTACCTCCTGCAACAACTACAGAGGTATATCCCTGCTCAATGTCGCCTACAAGATCCTATCCAGCGTACTGTGTGAACGTCTAAAGCCGTTTTGCACCGCACTAATCGGCACGTACCAGTGCGGCTTCCGGCCCGGCAAATCGACTACAGACCAAATCTTCACACTAAGGCAGATCCTGGAGAAGACCAGCGAGTTTCAAATCGATACTCACCATCTTTTCATCGATTTTAAAGCCGCATATGACAGCATTCATCGCAAGGAGCTATTCGAAGCGATGGCCGAATTCGGGATCCCGGGAAAACTGATCCGGTTGTGTCGCACCACGCTAACACATACGCGATGCACCGTGCAGTTCGGTTCAAAAACCTCTGAACCGTTCGAAACCTGCACCGGATTTCGGCAAGGAGATGCGCTGTCGTGTGATTTCTTCAATCTGGTACTGGAGAAGATAGTGCGGCGGGCAAAAGTCAACACGGAAGGCACTATCTTCTACAAGTCAGTCCAGCTGTTGGGGTACGCGGATGACATCGACATTGTCGCGCGGTCCCAACGTGCCATCGTGGAAGCTTTCACGGCAATTGAGGAACAGGCGAAACGAGCTGGTCTTAAGGTCAACGAGGACAAAACAAAATATATGCTGTCGAGCAAACAACGATCCGCCGCACACCACCTAGGCCAAAACGTTACAATCGACAGCTACAATTTCGAGGTAGTAAAGGAGTTTGTCTACCTCGGGGCAAATGTAAACTCCACGAATGACATCGTAGTGGAGATCCGACGTAGAATCGCCCTTGGCAACCGATGCTACTTCGGTCTGTCAAAACAACTGGGCTCGAAACTCCTGACTCGAAGGACCAAAGTCATGCTCTACAAAACCCTTATCCTGCCAGTCCTACTTTATGGAGCCGAAAGCTGGACATTAAGTAAGGCTGCAGAGCTGATTCTTGGTGCCTTCGAAAGAAAAATTCTACGTCGGATATATGGTCCCGTCTGCGAGGAAGGCGAATGGAGGAGAAGACACAACCGCGAACTCTACGAGCTGTACAAGGATGTGGATGTAGTCCGGAAGACAAAAATCCGTCGACTACACTGGCTCGGCCACATCGAGCGAATGGACAACAACGCTCCAGCAAAGAGGGTCTTCGAATCCGAGCCTCCTGGTTCGAGAAGGAGAGGAAGACCGAACCTCCGGTATAAAGACCAAGTCATCGCGGATGCAAGACAGCTTGGCCTTGATGACTGGAAGCAGCGTGCCCAGGACCGTCACCGATGGAAGGCAGCAATTGCTCAGGCTCAGACCCTTCATGGTTCGTCTGCCTGATAAGTAAGTATTAGGTCTGTTCCAGTCGTTTGTGCGCCAAATTGTAAAGACTGTCGCTTTTTAAAGAATAGGAATAAAAACGTCTCAGAGAGAAGCAAATGTGTATCTTATGTCAATTCTTCATGGCGTGAGAGATGTCATATGCCAACAGTTACAGCAGAATTTGTAAATTAAAAAAAAAACAGGATTTTATTACAAGTTAATTTCGTTTTTATTCGTATGGCCCATTCATGAGCCGCGAATCGCCATCGCGAACTTTTAGAAACAACCCTTTTCCAGCAAATATTAACAATAAGCTATATCACTTGATATACATAAAGATTGGAACTGGATTATCAAGTTTTAGCATCTCCAGAAAAGTTAGTTTACGTACCCTAATCAATGATTTAAAAGCTTTTCTCTGCGAATCAATCATTCTCTTTGCGAACTGTCAATCTGAGGGCAAACGCAATCCACAACCACTACGACCAAAAAATTCGCTGTGAAGTGTCATTTTGCACCCGCAGTTCTCTACCAATGACAAAACTCCATATGAATGAGTTGTCAAAGTTGGCGAAGTTTGCAATTCGTGGCCACCTCATATGAATGGGTCTTTAATGGGCACCATAAAAATGTCTCTGTTCTGAACAAAAATTAAACAAAAACGGTACTCCAAACTTTAAAAAATGGTCACCCCTATCACGAATTTCATTGTAATCGAAAATGAGCTACGAACTCCGAAAAATCTTTCACAGAATTCATTCGTGGTACAATCATAATAAAAAATCTGCTAAGATCGTGAATATTTCACTAATGAAATGGAAATTGGTATGTTTTAACTAACTAACTAACTACGAATTCAAAAAATAACAAAAAATTTAATTCAAAACTTTTGTAAAACCACCAAAACTAAATTCTAGTTTATGACCCTTCAACTGATTTGACAGAAAACCAAAAACCTACCCATAGAGATTTCCTGGGTTAAAATTAGCAGGGTGGCGGAATATATTTTATTCTCTCGAGGGAACGCTCGTTTGACATAAAACCCATATTTTTGTAATACGGGTACAGGCTTTCGTTGTTTAGTACTGTTTATTTTGGGAACGGGAACAAAACAATAGAATATAAAAAATGTAAAATAACAAACTTAAATAAATTTTTGACATTTTGAGTAACAAAACTCAATGCCCCCATACACACTTCGAAGTTTCTCTCAGAACTCAAGTCTGTCAAGCATTTTTAGTGTATGAACGCTAAAACCACTTCGTCGTTAAGCAAATTGTATCACGCCACGAATTGGCTTAATTCTGACAGTTTTGGGTGTCATATTTCTCGATTCCCGTTCGTATAAATGTGAGCAGCACATGCATTTTAGAGAGAGAGACAGCGTGTGAGGTTCCATAAGCCAGAGGGAGTTGGAAGCGAAGATGTAAGCTTTGGCGGTACAATGTTAATGTTTACTTTGTTCAAAGTTGAAGTTATGATAAGGGTGTTTCCACATAAATTAAATTACATTTGCATTGTGAAAACAATGTTTATTTTATGAAATATTCGAAGCTGACACGTTGCGGCCATAAAAGAATCTGCTGTCAAATTGACAAATATCGATTGCTATTGATATTCAGAATACCAAACTCTATACTATTGTTAACTATCGATTATCACTCGATAGTCGATACCCGCTATAAGGGTCTGATTTAAGAAATTGATATTTCAGAAATTCCAGGTCTGCAGAGAAGTGAAAATCATTTTTTGTAGTGGGTAATGTCGGCTACTGTAGACCAAATATATGCTGTCAACGAGAAAGGAGGCCCAACACCGACGTCTCGGTCAAAACGTCACGGCAGACAGATATAACTTTGAGGCAGTCAAAAACTTTGACTTCCTAGGAACCGCTATCAACTCAGACAATGACACCAGCGCTGAAATCAAAAGAAGAATAACTCTTGCCAATCGGTGCTTCTTTGGGCACCCTCTCTCGAACAACCAGGGTAACGCTTTACAAGACCTTAATCGTCCCAGTCCTGCTATATGGCGCGGAGGCATGGACTCTGTCAAAAGCGGATGAAGCAGCTCTTGGTTGCTTCGAGAGGAAAATTCTTCGTGTGATTTTCGGTCCCGTCTGCATAGATGGTGAGTGGAGGAGGACATACAACGACGAACTATGCGGACTGTTCAGCGACATCGACTTAGCCAGAAGAGTGAAGATCCAACGATTGAGGTGGCTAGGTCATGTAGAGCGGATGGAAACCAATGCTCCGGCCCGAAAAGTCTTCGAATCCACCCCCGAGGGACGGCGCAGTAGAGGAAGACAGCGATTTAGGACCTCAACCAACTATGCGTGCGAAACTGGAGACAGCTAGCTAAAGATCGAGCTGACTGGAGACGCTTGTTGGTTGAGGTCCACCCCGAACTGTAGCGCCACCTTAAGTAATGTCGGCTACTTATTGTATGGAGTTTGGCTTTGCCTAGATCAAATGAACCCTATAGAAGCAACTCGAAGGAAGTGAGTTAAAATTGTCATAAAACATCAATTTAACTTGTGGCAAGGTCATCATTTTCGCCATAGCCAACTGCTTCTTTTTATAAAAAACACTAAGCATTGAAAACAAATACATACATTTGAGAACACAATGTTGATGTGAAATAATGATAACAATGGTCCACTAAAGGATAAATGCCTACGTAGTTTATATTTTCATTCAAAGCTCTACAATAGCACTCCTGTATACCCATAATATGGGTGGCGCTACAGCCCGTAGAGGGGTCAGGGCCTAGCTTCTACTACATCAACTTCTGAATAGAAATTCCTTATTTTTATTAACTTTCCACCACTCTATCTGCTAACAATAGAGGGAGAATTATGAAAGAAACACAATACCGGGTGGTTGCTACCGTTATCGCGTTACGTAGATACCCAGTCTTTCAGGCGAAGTTTGTAATAACAACCAGCATTTATGAACTAATTTAATTTCTCAAATGTCAGGTTGACGTCGAATATGCTTTAATTTAAGTGTGTTTCGTGAAGTTATGTTGGTCTCATTTTTTTTTTTAAACATACCCGGCTGAATTTTTAGTTACTTGCCTGTTTGGCTTGTTGGAAATTAAACATAATTTGGCGGTACATTGTGCTTCATGAGTTTGGGGAACGCTTGCACAGAACTGTTTGGTTGGAGCTACTTTCAAGGATATGTACCATTGGTTGTCTCAATGTCTATGGGTGATTTCCCATCATAGCCAATAATGTCGACCAGGAGGAGAAGCGACAGTCTTCTTGGTCATTCGAAGCTTGATTATTGATAATTCCAATCGACCTTGAAAGTTTAACAATGTGCGAATGTCAGGAAGCGCGCTGTAATTATAAGTAAGCAGTTGTATGTTTGCGTTTCTGAATAGGCCCGTAGTTTCCTTTCAGTAGTCTCAACCAACTTGGTGTGCGAGGCTGGCGACAGCTAACCAGGAATCACTCTAGCTGGAAAGGCGTGTTGGTTGAGGAGCAGGTCCACCCCGGACTGTAGCGCCACACAAAAAAGAAGAAGTTCTTCGTAAATTCGAATTTTGGGCCCTTGAGTTTCGAGTTGTAGAGAGTCGACTGTATACATACATACATCTTGCTTATTGCATACTAGTCTCCACCTCTTATGTCGATCAGGCGAAATTTTATATTTCCATATATTCGACAACACGAAAACTTGATAATTTCGCGAGATTGCACGCTGTCGATGCAAAAAATATTTAAGAAAGCGCCTGCACTGTTTTCGCTTAACCCATTTCACTTCAAAAGTAAACGAATTGAAATTTCATATCAAACGAATCGTATGCGGAAAATACGACGAATATTTATTAAAAAAAAAGTCAAGAAAAATACGATCTCGACTCAGGAGCCAAGGTAATGTGGAATTTGAAAACAATTCGCGTATCATCAAATAAAGTGTCAGAAATTTCGTATTTTTTTTTAATCATACAAACAGGGTTCCCACTTTTGTTGTGTATGGTGTATGAACAGCACGCTTTGGAAAGGAAATATGTATGTACATAGGTATTTGATAAATTCAATGCAATGCTGATGATTGTAAAATTTTTTTTTATCAGAATACTGTATACGAAAAAACAGACACGTGAACGGGTTTCCGGGGCGCCAAGGTTTGAAAATGCCATTTTGTAGATTTTGAGTATATGCCGTCCAGAACGGACGGTTAAACCCGGCGGAAGACGGGCCAAAATCCTGACCGTGAGCGAAGAGAGACACCCACAGCCTAACGTACGTACACCAGACTTTTTTCCAATCAAATATTCAAGTGCCCAGAAAAGTATAATAATAATAATATGGGTGGCGCTACAGCCCTAATGCCTAGCTTCTCAGCAACCACTCATGTTGTGCCTGCTATTGTTTTCTCACGAGTGAAAGGGACCTACAGTTTTATGCCGAATCCGAACGGCCAAGTTTGAGAAGCTTTCTCTAGACAGGAAATACTCTTTGAGCATTGTCAGTAACACGAGAGAGGTGGGGTCGTGAAAATTGTTTTTGTCGCACTGAGCAGGAATCGAACCTACGACGTCGAGGTTGGAGTCGACGCACATACCCACAACGCCATGGGCCACCGCCCAGAGAAGTATGCTACACTTTTTTTACATTTCAATGGGATGTTCATACAAAAAATTACTATTTGAACCTTGATATCTCCAAAACTAAGCTATAAATCAACTTTTTTGGTCATTATATTTTATGCTTATTTCGTCGAGATCTACAAAACGGCGTTTTCAAATCTTGGCGCCCGGCAATCGTAGTCGTGGTGAAACCCCCAATTTAGTCCTCTACTGTTTTTCAAAGGGAATAGTGGCCAACAAAGAGGAGTGCACTTATCCGTTCTCCACTAAAGAAAGGGATTACAAACGATTTAAAGTCACATTCAATAACATTGTTAGTACTTGACAATTTTCTTAGTCATAACCTGTACAGCTGCTTTTAACCATATATATTGATAGATTAAGTCGAAAGACATAGTTTAAGATTAAGTTTAGCTTAGAGTGCCCGCCTAGGGCCAGTAAGTTAGACATAGAAACATTGTACGTCCAAATAGTTTTAAACATTTTTGTCTAGTATGTAAGATTAGTCATGAATTCCAAAAATAAAAATGAAATTGAAAAGTGAAAAAAACAGTTGTATGGAGTAATTTCGAACGCACCGGTACATTTCCAAAGAAAGAAGTCAGCAAAAATTAAATCAAATAAATATGTAAATGTTTAATTTAGGGGATTATGCCCGCTCTGTTCGTGGCAAAGGTAAATCGTAAAGTTTATAGATTTGCATACAAACCCTGTCGAAAATGCAAACAAAAAATTAAATCTAAATCCGAATATTTGTAAGCAGAAAATGTTAACATTTACCAAGTCTATATGACTTGGAACATTCAAGAAAAAAACACAAACATCTTCGTTACGAAAAAAATAATTGTCAGTGAAATCGTGACTTGAATTCAAATTGCCATTGAGAATAATTTCAATATTTTCATTCCTCTTCAGACCTTCTGGCGGTATTAATATAGTCATTCATGGATACATATGCATACCATCATCAAAACAAAATTTCTAATGAATAGCTTTTGATAACATCTGCATCAGAATTAAATTCAACCCCCTAATTAGTTTCAAAGTTTAGTTAACGAATCTCCCACTAAATCACATGCAAACGCTGACAAACACTTCTCTCATAACATATTCAATTAGATCATATTCAGTTAATTAATCGTCGTAGTCATATGTATCTATGCATGCATATTGATGTGATTCAAATCTCCCCTTGGGACTGCTTAATTTCTCGTTAAATGAGTGGAATTGAAAGAAGAAAAAATGATAGTAAGCTAATGCAAAGCTGCTCTAGAAGAAAAAAGTTTCACGTCACAATCCATATTTTTTTTATGTTTACATACAATTAAACTCTTTCACATGAAAAAAGCTGTTTATAAACAGCAATTAACATCACAGTATACAAAATAGAGGCGATTAAATCGAAAGAAATGGGAACATACAAAGAACCTCATATGCATACACATACGCACAAGTTAGACGGTGTGACTTGCTAGAATTAACAACACACAGTGTGATCATGATTTATGTATTTCTCGCATTTAAATCGAAAATTCAAAAAAAAAAAAAAAACAGTCAACAACAACGATAGCATACAACATCAGAGTCAATAACATTTGAAAGGGGTAACAAAACAAGCGAAGAAAACCAATTAATCAACATTTAGTTACAGATAAGATTCACATTTACATCTGCACACTCGAAATCTAATTTCATACACACTAGAGATGCGATAAAACTACTTCAAAAATTCGTACGTTACTTGAAGTGTAATAAACACATATTCGGCAGAAGAAACGCACAAAAAATATGGTAAACACAATTATTCCGGACACGTACGATCACAACAAATGTATGGTTATAATAAAATGCGATGTTGTCATTCTAGTCTGCATCTAAATCTGGAAATTACACACAAAAAGAGAGAACCTCCTCTCTATCAAACCAACCACCATTTAAGCACAATCATAACTGCAAAACTAACGAATGTATCACAATGTTATGGTAGACATTTAGTATGGTATCATTTGAAGTATCACTTTTTTGTTTGCCTTCAATTCAACACACAACATAAAGTTACACTGCTTCCTCCGCTTGTATCACCTTGCTGCTTTACCTATGCACAATCGAGAGTACACCACAAAACAAAAAGAAATATATTCAAGAGAAAGAAAGCAAAAGAAAGACGTGGACGTACGACGTACGAGTATCTGTGTCTAGCTGTATCTTCCCACCACTCGCAGCGATAACGAAAAACTAATAAACTCCAAAATATACTGTAATAAAAATTATAACAAACAATTCGCAATTTTTATACACAAAAGCATATTACGAAGCAGACAAACAAAAAAAAAAAAGAGAATAAAAGTTTTGTTTTCCTCTTTAGTGTGTTCGGCTCAGATATCCATCTCACTCACACTTGTGTGGGCACACACTGTCGAAAGCTCACAGCTTACTGAGCAATGATAATGTATTGCATTTGATATTTGAAAGCTTTACACTACACCCCCTTTACGCTGTGTTGTTATTTGAGGTAAGTGCTCTATACTATCCCTATGAATATTAAGTAGTATACCTACATTATCATATTGTAATATAGTTTAACCATTCAATTGAATTGTGTGTATGGGTATCAATCTCTCGGTGGATACCAATAAATAATCGAAAAAAAAATGAATGTCAATGTATACACCAAAAATAAAAAAAATATATAACATGTCTTTATGTGGGCACAGAAACATAGGTAAACAACAAAAACAAATAACATTTTTGACGTCTGTTGCTGCTGCTGCTGCTGCTACGTTACACACTGTTGCTACAACGAGGAGAGAATCCTCGCGTTTAAAATTTAAAATGTTACTTGTTTTTGTTTCTTTCATTCCTTTGATACTTACCATCATATCCCAAATTGTTTGATATCTCTTGCCAGGCCTGAGCATTGTAGATTTTATCTTTAAAATGTGGTGAGTTTCTGTCATAAAAACCCGGCCGGCGTTCGAATTCTCGAATCAGATTAACGTCGAACTCACTCATGTCAAAGACTCCACGCGGTCTTCCGCGCTTACGTTTCGAACAGTAATTATTGTTATTTAATGCCACTTTAACTGATAATGTTTGTTGTTGTTATTTTTTTGTTTGATTTTTGTTGTTATTTGATGTGCAATAAATAAAGGAGAAAAAAATGTTGAATAATTAGTCTTCTTCTCTTTCTCCCTCAAAAAACTACAGAAAAAAATCGAGTTTATTTCTAATTAAAAGACGAAGCACAGGAAATGAAAGGCAGGCGATAATTTAAACCAGCAGCTAATAATGAATGTCAATAAGTAAAATCACCATACATCGTCGTCTATCATTCCAACTAAATCTGATTATTTTCTTATTTTCCCTCGCACAGCACGAAGAATGAACACAAAATGAAATTTATCTTGTAGTATTTTTTTTCCCTCTTGTTATCGGTTTAATTTTATGTAGTCCGATGTAGTGTGGCACAACAACTAAACTTTCACAACAACAAAAAAAATTATAAAAACTTTGCATACGTCGACGAGTTTACACAAATTTAATATATGTCTATATATATTTATAAATTATTTAGTGTTAAATAATTTATGTTAAAATGTTCTCGTCACACACACAATACACAACGCACACGGTTACACTTCGCAAAAACACAATATTTGTACGTTAAATATTTTATTCTCTTCTATTCTTTGTTCTCAGTTAATTTGAATTAAATTTGTGTTGTTGGTTGTTTTTTTTTTTTTTTTTTCTTGTGTTATTTTAATTCAAAAATAAATAAACGTTCCGATAATACCAAAAGAATATCAAACAACAAAGCCACAGTAATAGAACCAAAATGATGACGAAGCTACAGCGACGACAACGATATGTAGTTGAGAGACGCGTCGTACAACACCAGCGATCCATTCACATCGACAATTTTTTTAAAACTAAACTCTAAATTCTACTTCATATATTATTTTGTGTCTTAAACATGTAAGGTACTCTTAAATATAAAAACTGAATAAATATAAGAAAATCCAACGCACACGCTGACGCGCAAAAACTACACCACGAGAGAGCGTCGCGTGTATGAATTCATGATTCTCACTCAGTGTACATGCGTGTGTGTGTGCGGTCTGGGTGTGTGTATTGGTTATCTGAGAAACAAGCAGAGAAATACACAACATAAACGAGTTTTTTTTCATTTTTTTTATTTCACGCCAGAGCACCAGGGGTACTGGCAAAGCAGCAGTAGCAGCAAAATAAGCAAATACGGACGTTTAGTTTACACGAACACATCGAAATGAGCGAGAGAGTACAACACACATATGCACACACAGGTAGATGGCAACAAACAGAACATCTACAATCGCACATTTAAAATATTATTTTCCATGGCACAAACTCAGTAGAGAGGTAACCTCATCATAGCAGTAGAGAAGGGAATAGCTTACCACAGAGATATGAAAATTCGTCCTGATGATGGTATTGGTTCCGCGCGCATTCGATGTTAGGTATTTTATTTTAATTTATTTTTATTTTGTTTGGTCTTTGCTTGTAAAAGGAGATGTTTAAGCGCTATGTTCAACGAGAGAGAGAGACTAGAGAGGATGAACGTTATACAGGTGAACAACAAAAAAAGCCAACGGAATACCGATAAATTTTAATCACTAAAAATGTGTATAATTTATTATTACTTCACATTTTTTATTTTGTTGTCTGTTTTATAGGTACCTTATATGCATGTGAAGTTACTTCAGATAGATTTTGCTTCGTTTTATTTATTTTTTTGTGTTTCTCTTTTTTTTGTGTTTTGTAAATTCCACTGACACGAATGTAGTTAAAGTTAATGAACGCAAATACCTACCTAGCATTTTTTTTTGTTGTTTTTTGTTTGTGTTCCGTTGTATGCATCATTTTGAAATTATAGTAATTTCATTAGTGTTGTATTAATTGACTTTTTCAAACCTGTGAACTCTAGCCTTATTTAATTATTTTATTTAGCTGATGTTGTTGTTTTTTAACACACAAAAAAAAAAAAACATCCAATTAAATTTATTTTTAATTTCACATACAAAGAGGGATACAAGCGACGACGACACGGCACGAAGGAGAGACAGAGATAAAAATCCCCATTCAACCGCATGTAAGGTGTATAAATTTATTTCGTATTTTTAATTGTGGTAAACAAAAAACCAAAAACAAATCTACAACAAAATGAAATCATCCATGTAGGATGGAATTTATACAAAAAATATGCTTGTAGTCTTTTGTTTTATTTTTCAAATTAACATTACAATGCATTGAGTTGAAACTAAAAAAAAATAAAATAACTAATCTAGTTGGAGTACAAAATCGTATCTATGCTGATGAAATAAAAGCGAAAAAAACAGCACCAAAGATAAATAAGATTAATGTACATTCATGGGAGTTGTATGTATAACGGTATTAATTTATGGTATATTCACATTTATCAATATGCACATATGTACACATTCATATGCATATGGATGTATGTATGAATTACAGTTTGTCGCGCTGATAACTTGAATAATTTTTTTGTTCTTTTTTGTTTTCCTCAAATTTATTTCATTCTCTTGTCTTTCCATCAACTTGGTTTTATATAACACATATTTTTTCATGAAGTTTTAGTTTTATGCATAAATTTGTAGACGATAATCACCATAAGAGTATGTGGCGATAATTATACAGATTTTTTTTTTTGGCTTGAAGTTATAAATATTTCACATGAGTAGGTAGCGGTTACAAATATGTATGCAGAATCTTGACTAGAAATGTACATCTTTGCATATATTTTATTTGTAGTCTTTTTGCATATCGAATTTCATAAAAATTGGCTTATTTGTCATTAGTTATGTATTACATCGCAAGCATATCAAAAAAAAAATCTAGCTTAATCTTTCAGACAAAAGTTCCTTTATTCCCTCTTTATTCTTTTCTTTCCTTACTTCCGTTTCTCCTCACAAAAGTTACAAATGATTACCACCTCTCTCCGCCAACCCTTACCCCGTTCGCATTTCATAGAGAAAGATATATACTTAATACAATAACGAGTTATTTGTTTTTATGGTCTGGTACGTCACAAAAGCAATTTTATTACATTTTCGTATGAACGTTAATTTCAAAAAATACACACATATTTTCTTTCACACATACTGAGATTCATAGGCGAGCAAAATAAAGGCAAGTGAATTAAAATAAAAAAAAGGATCCATAATTTTTAATTTTTATAGACGTACTTTTCTTTTATTTCACCTTTTTTTTGTGCTTAAATGTACATACATTGACTGAGACAGAGTTTGGAAGATTACACAATCCGCTGAAGATATCTCAACTAAAGCTACACAAAGTGAATAACGAGTATTGAATATTTAATTGTATACTCAGTTATTGATTAGATGTGCTCCTAGTATTTGTCTATCTGCTTTACTATGAGAATAGACGAGTTGTTTGCCATGAGATTAGGTAAATAAAGGAATATCTATTTCAATTTTAACGTTTGTTTCAGTTTTCACATAGAAATTTAATTAAGTTGATCAAACTAATGCGATTGATTGATGTCGAATTTTAAGAATTTGAATATATTGCTAATGAATTCTGTAGCCATTACTTCTACCAGATGTTTATTGAAATCTATCTCTTGTTCGGACTGATAGTGAAAGCCGAGAGGCAATATCTTTCATTAATCATTGTGCTTATGACTCTGACATCATCGCTCATTACAATCAAATTGTTAAGAAAACTTTAACACAGACCGGAGGATAGACCAAAATGACCTCAGGTCTTAAAGCCGATGATAGAAATGTGTATGCTGCTCAAACTGCGCAGGCTCTGATTCTTGCAGTTCAAATATTCCACGCACTGTGTCTGCGTAATGTAAAAAAAACAGCCAACTGAGCAAAACCTTTTAAATTTCAATCGTTTTTTTATGCGCAGCCTACGTTTTAATATTGAGGTAGAACCCATTTTTATTCGCACACGTGCTGTTTAGTACTATACAACTCCCGAAGTATGCGCTATTATTCAAAATTTTAGTATCCAACTTGGCAGCACTGTTCGTTTTGACAGTTAATATCAGAATTAAAGGCTATATGGCCCGGCGCTTTTGTCTTTGGCAGGGCTCGACTTTACTACAATGTGTGTCAAAAGCAAGCAACCTTAGATTTTCATATCGAAATAAATTCGTGCGTTTGACAATTTCTAAGGGAAATACATACAGTCGCGAACTAAAATTATGAGTGGCTCCGTATAAGGCTCTGCGTGCTGCGTGTTGTGCGTGCTGCTCTTACACGAGTAGAAGGAATCTACAGTTTAATGCCGATTCCGAACGGCTGACTTTGAGAAGCGTTTTCTAGACAGGAAATACTCTTTTCAGCATTGTCAATGAATCGAAAGGCTGGAGCAGTGAACATTATTTTTTATCGCTCAACCAGGGATCGAACCTACAGCGTCACGGTTCAAGTACGTTAGTGTCTACACAAATACCTACAACGTCACGCCTTATATATATAGTCGCTAACTCAAAAATAGCACTACCAACCTCACTCGGCCGCACTTTTTTTAGGAAATTTTCACTGCCAACCATTTTAGTTTTTAAATAATTTTCAAACGAAATGTCAAACTGATGCAAAAAATGATTGAAAATGCACAGATTGGAGAAAAAATATATTCTGGCAGCATTGTTATTTCACCGCTTAGAAAACCTCTAACATTTTCCCCACTAACTAACGCTGTCGTGTATTGTTATAATAAGTATTTACATTTTTGAGTTAACGAGTATTCGCGTATAAAAAAGTTGTTAGTTGTTTCTAGGGCTTAAGATATTCAGCCATATCACTTCGTACAGTTCGCAGTTACGATACGAACTACGAAAAAATGGTTTCAAAAATTCGAGCGGAATTAAGAAATTTAAAGAAAGTAATCACACCACCATACAGATTTCCACTTAAGTCTTAATCAGGACAACAGTGCTTCAATTTGAAGCAGATTTTTCATCATGATTTTACTACGAATAAATTCTGTGATAGGTTTTTCGATTACCATGGAGTTTTCGATAGATTAAGGGCTGCTACTGTGCCTCATACCAATGATTTAGATGTAGCCTACTACTTAAATTATCAAAATATCAAGGTCCGCACGCGCCGATGCGATGTACATAGCCTTAAGAGTTTATTTGTTATTAAATTGATTTACATATGCATATGTACATATATTGATCTGTTCGAAATTCCTCTGAACATCAGTGCCACAGACCAATCGCCAAAAAAGGTTGAACGATGAGGCCCTGTTGTAGTTGATTGGGTGCATCAGGCCTCGGTCCCTACAGCTTTGACACAAAATAAGGTTCACAAATGCAGTTCTATGATGACTGTATTATCACTTTTGGATCCGTGATTCGAAAACTCGGACAGTTGGTCAAACAGCTGTCTCTTCAGTACCTACATATGTAATTATTCACATTAAGCTTCAAACATCTTGTTAAACGACGAAGTTCACACTTCTAGTTGAATAGCAAACAAGATTTTGGAGTGTGTGGGGATGTAAATCCTCAATTCTTCATGGGGACTCTGTCGCCATCCACATAACGAGAGCTTAAGATTTTTTCCGAGAATTCGTGAAGATTGTGTTGCACGGCGCCAGTTGTTTTGGTAGATATACATGCTGCCGCCCAAATACATTTGCAATAAATCAAAAACGACTACACACCAGCTGCCAAAACAATCATTATTTTGAAGGAAAGTCGAAATTAATCAGTAGCTTAAGCTCGACGATCGACCAATTGTTTTTCTGTAGATTGTGCAGTCTTCAGAACAATGCAAATGCTTGGGACGTGCACTATCATATTTTACAGAAATCAACCACAGATAGCTCCTACGGGTGACGTGGACAGTTTCAAGTCATTAATCATTTCGTTTTCGAAAGACAGATTTTGTGTGCGGATCTTTACTCCTGTTAATAGTGAAATTATTGGGGCACGAAGAAGAAAAAATTCAACACGTACTGTACAGTATGGCACGAGGTCCGCAGATGCAGCGATAAAGACGACTGACTAAGTACAACACAAGGACATCTATGGACCGGCCAGAAGAGACTTCGAGTGATTAGAATAACACAACTGAGAATGACCGAGTTTAGAGTGACGGCACAAGTCGAGAAAGGCATATTAGGAAATTGATGAAATTCCTTAATTTGTGCGTTTCTCTCTCAAAAAAATATATGATCAGACTATGTTGCCGAAAAGGAATTGCTAACAAATAAACCAAAGTAAAACACCCAGTCCTTTGGTGTTCATGTGATAAAATAATGGACACGCAACACGAGTGATTGCTGTAAGATTTCCCAACTTTATTATAAATTTAGAAACGAGCTTATACAGGGTTTTTGAATAGGGACTTCACAGCTTTGAATTTAATTTGCGAACGCACTCTTTCACTAATCATCAGTAAACTCATCCCATCGTTGTAAAGTACACGAAAAAGCAACGTCTGCAAATTTTTGGAGTCGGTGACCGCAACTTTAAGACCGTTAACTCCAATGTTCGGTCATAATTCTCGCCCTAGGAGACAGGCAATTACAAGTTTATTGCAAACATTTAGTGGAAGTGTCCCGTCAGTCGTCCGTAACAAACGATCCAAGCCAGTTAACTCCAAGCGTTCTCAAGAGTTGGGCATTGCTCAGATCTATGGCGTATTTTGCGCAAGGGTCTTGGTTTACACCCATGCATGATTAAGACTCAAGAATTGAAGCCGATGGACCATTTGTTTTCAAGTTGGCAAGTCCCTATTGGACCCTTTACATACCTGAGGCAGGAACAACTCATTGTGACGCCTTGAATGGAAGCTCTGAAAGGGATTTAACTTTTCGAAGTTTTATGAATTCAAGGAACTTCGTAATCAATTCAGTTCAATTCTAAATGGGCAGTTGTACTCAGCTCAAACGACTTTAACTGGCCTTGCCATGACATAAATGGCTGTAAGAGAGCATAGGGAAGTTTGCATTTAGTATCATGCTCTTGGATGGAAATGGTTGTAAATACGAAATTGTGATGAAGGAATGACTTAAAGCTTTTAGAAAAGAAAAAAAAGGATATCTGTGCGAGTACACTAGAGTTTAGTTTCCTAAATAATGGTGTCGCTAGCCATTTTTACGGAGACAAAGTAGACCATGTCGCTTACTACCTCGAAATTAGTAGGTACACAGCATCGTCTTGATGAACTTATAGCCCTATTCTAGCACACCCCTGTGATGTGTCTGAAGTCACAGCCAGAAATGAGAGTTTACTTCATAGATATGCTTTATTAATTAATTTGCAAGCATTTGATACGTAGCAACTAATTTCAACTTCGTTTATTGCATTAATCGAAACTGTTATTTGCTTATTCCATGGATTACGTTCCGTACTTCAATTGAAATGTTGTCACCCTTTTTGGTGCGAATATTTGGTTTCGTTCATGGAACTTTTAACTAGAATTTCGTTTATTGGTTTTTGTTATATTCTACCTTGGGGTTTTCGTATTCGAAGCAAAATATCACAATTTGTGAGCGTCACAGCAAATGTCAAAATTGTGATGAATGAACAAAAAAGAGAACAAAATGGATGCTAATTTTAAGAATTTGAGAATGCATGTGGTATTCTCTCTTCGCATTGTCCTGTTAATATGTTTTAACGCTTTCTGAGCACGATAATGATATAAACGTGAATTCACCACATCAAGGTGAATATTCTTGTGAGCTTTTCGTCAAAATACCAAACAATTGAATACTCACAAGACACCTTATAAATGATACATCAGAAATTTCGTATCAGACATTTGTGACTTGCGATCAGATCACAAGCAGAATAGGGGCATTAGTCTAGTTTGGAGTGTTGTCAAATGGTCTATGTGCCCTAGTTACTCTATCGTCACATTCTACAGATCATGAATGTGTGATCTTTCTGGAGAGTCAGTGAATGTACTTTCTCTGTAGTCTGATTAACGCGAGCATGAACCTTGATGCTGCTTCCAACTGAGGTTTCCAAACAGTGTTACCACAGGTTCAATTATTTATGAGTCCCAGAAGCTTAAAAAACGAGTAAATTTGAAAATAAATGAGTCCCAACAAAGGTTTATAATAACACAGAGCTTCCCTATGTGAGAACTGAGACTCAAGTCTGGACCATTGTACTACCAGGTGGCAAGCTACAATTCCTTCGGAAGATCGGCAGGCGCTTCTGTGGTGAAGGGCTTACAGAATCAGCTCTAACCACATTAGCGCCGAAAAACTGCCACCTGTTCCAATCAATGACGGAACAGTGACAGAGGAAGTGCTCTGCCGTGTAGCCGTCCTCTCTATAGGCATCGCGGAGATATCTTCGCTTAAACCCAGTGTTTGGCAAAGATGTCCGTTATTACGCCGATAAGTCGTCTGCAGTCTTTTCTTTCAAGGGACAACAAGAATGCCGCGGAATTGGGAGCAAATGCTTGGTCTATCTACATACTGGAGAGTCATGCTCTACGACAGTGCTCTTGAGAGGTCCAACCATGGCCCTTCCACATGTTTTTCAAATATAGTTTATTGCGCATAGGCTTCCGCTTAGAAAACTGATACTTAATGAGGTGCACAGTCTCTCTCTCTCTCTTTCTTCCTCCACGAAAGCAGCGGTCTCTTCATAGGTACTAGAGCCATCTTTGAAGATACGACTACATTCCTTTCCTGGCTCGAAGTCTAGCCAGAGCCATTCCTGGGTGCAGTACTAGTATGTGATCAGGTATTTTCAATGAAAGGTGTTTCGTTACGTTAGGTGTTTAGGTAATTTTGTTCTTTAAAAAAATGAGTCAAATCAAAACAATTATGAGTCCATGAGTCAAGCTAAAACAAATGAGTCCTTTTGACTCTGTAGAGTCTCTGTGGTAACACTGCTTCCAAATGAAATTTCAAGGCAACTCACGGCATGTTAAAGCCGGACTGAAATAATGGGCCCACCTCTTCGGAAAAATAAAGTTCAGCGCCATGCCTACTTTCAAGAGCAAGACATCTGTACAGTAAGAAACGACATACTTGCCTCCCAAAACTATGTGAACTTGTTTTTCACCAGGACAGTAAGTCGCTCCTCATGTATCCAGCCCGAAGACTGGCCCCGATAAGAACTTCATTTTGAGTCGAGATCTTGAACTCCGATAAGCCACACATGGGGATGTGCTTGCACACATCTACAACTCAGTTGTTACTTAAAAATCATTCCCATTGCAGATACACGTCCACGTACACACTGACGAATGGACGGTGAGTGGCTTCTCATCGATATCGTTTCAAATATGAAATACTTTTCGTTTAAAATTTAATTAGGCCTATAACTGGCATCGCAGTTTATCACAATCCAACCGGCAGAAAGCTCAGACTGCCCGGACGGTATGTATGTACATTTATCTGCTTGCAGTCGAATTGCTTTTTCCTTTTAATCTGATTATTTATATTTATCATCATTTATGAACAAACTTTAATTATACAATGAGCCGTGGACGTGTGTGTGTGCGCGTACGGAGATACAGCGAAATAAAACTCACATTTATCTGTTGCCTTAACATTAAGATTACGAAGCCTATTCATACAGTTAAAGTTGTGCCTTGCCTATTATTTATTAAGATTAGAATCAAAGATAAGCGTTTAGAAAAGTCAACCCTCTCCAAGGCAGCGGGCCTCAAAGGTTGGACGTTAACTAAATTCAATATAATGTGTTTGAAAACTGAACACATCATCATCGAGTCAACAGCGCTACATGCATACCTACACACATTTGTGGGTCGGTGTATCTTTTTCGAAACGAAATGATTATTTAATTTTTGTTGAAATTATATCTTGTATATTATGAAACATACATATGTACGCAGATTTATTTATGTATGACACATGTCACCCAGATGACGTCAAGTTCACAATATTTCCAGATACACTATGTGAGCATTTTGTTATTTTTATTCCCTTGCCAATGATAACAATCTTTTGCAAGCCTTCACATTGATTCCATAGAGAGCAAGGCCACGTCCATGAATACGCAGCGAATGCATTTAATAAAACACTAAAAAATTATCTTTCTTGAAGACCTATGCAGTGTGACTTTAATTAAGGACGTACACACATGGCCACGTGTAAAACAGTGCAACAGAAAGTGGTTTACCTATTCAAACAGCGAGTCACAGCATATACACGACGCTCTGTTCACATGAATACACACACACACACACATAGGTATGTACATTAGAGAGGATATTGACTTTTTTGTGCCATCTTTTCTCTTGTTGCTGGTTATCAGATACGAAAGAAAAAGGAAATGTGGTATGTTGGGGTTCTTTAGTTGATAATGGAAAATTGCTTCTGACGCGATGTTGTCGTTTGTATATGCGGTTGCCTGTGTATTTTTACATGTTTCTCTTTGGGAACACGGTTTTAAGGCATGGATTATGTTACATGCTATTATGACCGACTTTTTCTTGATTTAATAAGCAATAAATGCGATCATGTAATGAGATATGTATTGACTTTTATTCGGTGATGGTATTTTTTGTTTTCAAGGTATTCGTTGCCGTTGGATATAATTAAGAAAAAGTGTGTAATTTAATTTTGTGTATTTCATTTTTATTTATTTATTTCAAAAAATGTGTGCAGAAAGGCACATAAGTACCTAAAAATTTTCACAATGCAACAAAATGTGATACATGAAGAATTAGTTCAATGGTGTCCACTTGGCGGGGGAGTGTGTGTACACATTCCTCTTGAGTGTCACTACAGACCATGGTGAACCTGTGCCTCAACAAGGAGGCACGATCTCTTCGTGGTTGTCTCATGTTTCACACGCTTAATTGCTTGGAGTTTTTGCCTTAATTTGTACGGACAGCTTTAGTTGTTGTCGTTCTCTATGGCTTTTCTCCCACATCCTCGAATAGACGTGGATATTTTGACAATTACATCCCTTGCATGGGGTTTTCCTAGTACCTACATATCTTTCGAAAGAGGAGATGTCGTATTAGTGAAGAGAAACCCACACGAGATGGGAACTTTTCTAGTAAAATTTAACGAAGGTTGAATTATAAGGCGTGTTTTTTTTGACTAAACAGTACTCAGCTTAGTAATAATTCTCAATAAACCGCTGTTTTGCTGAGTTAAATTTTTCTTCCGAAAGTTGGTACGTGTGTTTACGTATTGTATTTGGTGTCAAAAGTCAAAAAGAAGTGAAATTTAATTCTCAAAGGCAAATAAACTATACAAAAATAATAATGTATATTTGTACAAGTAACATCAACAAGTAAATATATAAAAAAAACAACACTTACAAGTGTCAAATAATCGAGTGATACCAACCCTTAGTAAACAAATAGTTTCCTCTGGCGACTCGGTGTTTCAACGCGTCCTAGTCAGTGATGACAGTGAAATTTTACTAAGGAGTTTTAACTTAGTGAGTTGTTTGGGTGTTGCTTTCCGTGTGAAATCTTGCTAAGCTGAGTACTGAACAGTCAAAACAAAACACGCCTATAATATGAGATTTTGGATTCACCTTACCATCAAATTCAAATAGGGAGGCAAACTATGACCGTTTCCCAGACTAAACAGGAGCATTCAGGATGAAGACAAAAACTATGAATCTAGAGCAAAGTTGTTGATTGCTTCTCAACTTGGCGAGATTTAAGCAACGATCCCGTAAATGCACAGATCAAGTCTCACATACAGCCTCAATGTGGCGCCCTCTGGATAGACTTTATTGCAACCGCTTAAAGGTGCACCAATGTATGCAGCGGCTCCTTATCCAGTGGTTTAAAACATGATCCGGTCCTCTAGGTTCGGGAATTAACTTCCCCACCTTGTAAAAAAACTGACAGTTCAGAGACGACAACAAGCCTCGGATACGGACGACCTTAACAGAGCAAGTGTAGCCCATGAACTTGCGGAGGTCCTAAAGCAGACATTAGCGCCATTCAGGAGGTTGCGATGGGATGGGCCGGGTAAAATGAAGACGGAGAACTACTACATCTATTATGGCGATTGCTACAAAGAGCAAGAGTAGCGCTTGTTTGGATGCGGTTTTGTTATTCGAGGCAGATTTAGACAAGAAGTCGTAAGCGCCCACGCCCAACGGAGGATAAAACTCACGACAGCAAGGACTTTTATAATTTCCTCTAAAGGAACAAGACCGATTTCAACGCAAAGCTGTTAAAGGAAGACGTCTTTACTAGAGTCATTGGAAAGACAGTCTGCCGGACAACACGTCCCAGAACGAACTCCGGATTGTTGGAATACGTGACGGGGCGAATCATCTCTATAGTCAGTATGAAGTTCCCTCACCTCAACATTCACAAAGAGAGCCAGGCAGTCGCTGATTAATGAACCGTAGTCTACGGATTCAACACCTAAGATGGCTAGGACATGTAGAACGCATATACAACACTGCTCCAGCCTGAAATGTCTTCGAGAACCAGTGGGGTACAACCTAATCGAGGATGTCGACGAAACCCATGGCGCACACAAATGGAGAAGGACCTCAACCAACATTTTGGCGGCTAGTGCCATCTAGAGAGACTTGTTGGCCGAGACCCTGGTTCACCTCGAACTGGAATAATATAATAATAATACATAGAGAGGCACGCCCTAGCTGCCCAGACTGTAGCGCATGTAAAAGAAGAAGAATATTCAAGATGAGTTTTGTATGAATCCTGTGTCGTGGCATCATCCAGCCACACTTTTAGAAGGTGGACCAATCCCACATACCTCAGGCACGTCTTGTGCGCTTGCAATACAGTAGAATTTTAGAAAGATGAACCGATATAAATCATATTCAAATTTACATAATGAAGAACATGTGAATATATCAAAATTAAACTATTCACATTTTTTTGGAATAAGCAAGTCTCCTAATACAGTAGACTCACCCGAACTATAGTCGAAGTCAGTCTTGAACTAATTTTGAAGTCCCGAAAATAGTAGGCTTAAGATGAGTCCAAGGCTGGGATTAGTAGAAATTCATCGTAAATGCAATGTCATCTTCACCCTGTGCTTTTTTCTTTCTTATTATACGTATCTGTAGTAGAACTGATTCATAATAAAAATAACAAAAATGTAGGGTTTCCCCAACAGACCAGCATAATATAACTTTCTTGACTGTTTATCCTTGCATTGATATCCAAATCATCAGCAGATTGACATCAAACATCAGGTTAGCATAGCAAAACATAGACTAGTGTTACAAACGAAAAGAATAAAAAACAGCCGCTCTAGGTGTTTATAAAAGGTGTAATATAGATCTATTCAGACGAAGAAAATTGTGTCACAAATGCCTTTTCTTACAAATGTCTCGATTCAAAACTCGTTCGTCTTTCCGATTTGTTCATGTTTCCGAGATTCTACTGTGTTTCAAAACAAATGCCGACAAATAAGTGCTGTGCTTATTGCAGTTTGATTATTTGGGAAGTTAGCTTTTAAAAAGAACAATCTGAACAGAAACTGCCCATTGAGTGGCTGCACGGTTTTGTCTTTAGTGACTTCCTTCATATTGCTACCGTCTTTACCAAGGGGAACAACAGAAAACGAGCTCAATGCATCTCTCTCGTATGTAACAAATTGTGAACTAAACACCACCGTTGCTTGAAGGTTTTATGGGCATGAGCCAAGTCGTACGAATTTGCAAACTTTGAAATTTCATTTCATCCTTTATCCATGCGCAAATGGCCGCTGGTAAAACTTGCCAATTTTGTTAGTGGTACATTTTTCGAATGGCTTCCAGCTCTTTGTGGGTATTCAGTTTGACAACTGGCCAAGGAAATTCGCAGAAAAAAGTTTGTTCCAACTCACCTATGGTGATGATATGTAGGTAATGATCGAAAAATTAGGATCGCGAGTACAAGCTGCCGAGATGAGATTTCATCGTGCTGTTATGGAAGCTCCTTGGCTTGGGTGAAGGTGAAAGGAGAAACACGGCAGTACGCCAGGAACTCAATATCGAGCAGCTAATTTTCTAAAGGTAGGCGCTATGCTTCGATGGTTTGCACAAGTGGTACGAATGTCCCCATCATCATGTCTTCTGAGGCGTACCTGTAATGCTACTCCGTCAGGAAGGCGTCCCATTGGAAGACCCAAGACGAGGTGCTTGAACCAAATCCAAGGTCCTGATAATTTAGAGTCGATGGCGTAGAATCGAGTGGACTGAAGGAGATCTCTAGTGTGTGCTTTATCCCCGAAACCTCTTTAATTGATCAAATGAGTCAGAAAAAGGTAGAAGACAATAATTAAAAAGGATAATGTATAGAATGTATGGGCCAGGATCTAGCGCTACAGCCCTTAGAGTTATTGTTCTGTCACGAGTGGAAGACCGTTGTAAGCCGCCTCCGAACGGCTAAGTTTGAGAAGCTTCTTCTAGACAGAAAATACTCTTTAAGCATTGTCAGTGACTCGAAAGAGGTGCAAATTATTTCTGTCGGACATCGAAGCCTACGAAGTCGAGGTTGGGGTCGACGCATATACCCACAACGCCACAGGTCAAAACTCATTAAAAAAGGACACTCAGTTTTTTATATTTCCGACTCATATTTTGAACTCCTCTGTAATTGGAGATTACGAGTAAACTTTTTCATTTAGAATTCCCACAACTAATTGAATGTAGTCCATCCGATCGTACGTTGTGAGCTCAGGACCGACTCATGTATACAGTCCATAAACGTTGAATGGACATTAATTTAACTAAAATTTGTGTATTTTCCCATTCCCCATGTTTGTGCAAAAAATAAATGTGTTGATGTTCTCTTATCGACACAGCAAACAATTTTATCTAAAAACGTACTTACTAAATCAATTGAGACTTAATTAACTTTCATTTCATTGTGTGGCTACTGCAAAGCGAAACACACAATCGCACAAATAAGCTAGACAAAGAGTAAATATTTATATTTTATTAAAATAACAGAAACACATCTCATAACCCCGGTGTTAGAATGGTTTGCACACAAAGCTTTCGTAAAACTAAAAATACCAAATATCAGAATCCAACCATCTCTCTCTCTCGCTTTCCCTTTGTTCGACAGCAGTGCCATTGAAACATTTACATTAGACAATAGCGTCGTTATTTAAAGGAAATCATTTGTAAAGGAACCATATTCTACGGTAGGTATGCATGGATTTATTTGGATTGAAACGTACAGCTTTACTTCTTGTCAAGGACTAAAGTTTCATGCATGCCATTGAGTACATAGAACGCTGTAGCACTAATCTTCCATATGACGACTCTCACAAAGTAATCTGATAAAAGAGCTGCTTTTCGCAGAAGAAAAGGGTACGGTTGTTTGAACGTATTTAAAGCTGCAGCACAAAAGGGTTCTTCAGTTGAAAACTGAGAGATTATTTTTGAAATTACTTCATACACAGGGAATGCGTATTGACAAATTCTTAGTGAAACATCACAAGGTATTAATAATGTGCAGACTGTTCGAAATGGGTACAGATTTTCGCTGTCCCTCTCGAGAGAGTTCAAAGTGGTTGATTGATTTATTATTAATTCGAGGGGAATAATGTTTAGTGTATATTTGGAATGGAAATTATTGGGTTTTTGGGTTTGCCGATGAAAGTTTAGCCAATTTTAGGCTGAGAAAAGTTTTCATTAATTCATGAGCACTGTTGAGGGATGTTGACTGGTGATTGAACGTCGATTAATTCACCAACAATCGGGGAAACAGGCAACAGAAATTCTATTGAATTCAAATAAATTCATTCGATAACTGAAACAATAAATGGAATAACAACTATTCCAATTCATGGATGAGTGCGTGAGCCACTGCTTTCGCACAAAGTGCACAATTCCAATTAAATTACAAATAATAAAAACGAATAACAAAAAAAAAATAAATAATTGACTAACTCACTGCAGCGTTTATAGTTTTGTTGACGATGCGAAAAACTGACACGGGATGAAAATCAAGGGGTTGCAAATATCATTGCAAAGGAAGTTCCGTCGTTTGATTTACATGCATGTGTATTTGTGGTGAATGATACAAATTAATGTGGCGAAGTAAATAGGGGCACAAACACAAAACTTTGCCCGTTGCACTGTTAACTAAACTTAATTATGACTATCGTTGCATTTATGCAAATTGAACAATTGAATTGCTGAATATTATGGTGATTTATGCAATTTTTTTGGATTTAATTTCACATAGAATATTAAGCCAGACAGAATAATGAATAGCAATTAATGCGGTAGATATCATTTCTGCTGATGGTATTCTTCAAGCATGAATAACATGAGAGGTTTGTTTTAATAAAAAATAAAGATATTCAGCTCTTTTTTGAGATTCGAATGATTAGTCGAATAAATTCATTCGAATAAACTGTGTGTAGGTATTTTGAGAATCGAATGAAATGGAATTCATTTTCGAACATACCCCAATGTTGAAATCAGCTGTTAATTTCACAAAAATATTCAAATGCATACCTTGCAGTTAGCAAAAACAAAGCGTTAGGAAACATAAAATAGCAATTGCTTAATTTATGTATACCGTCAACAGAAAAAAAGGTGTATAGGACGAGAATGAATGTATTAAATCCATCCGATTGGACAAGCATCGTCTCTAGACGAAGGTGCGAAGCTCTTAAGCTTCTGCATATCATCTCTCCAAAATCTCAGCTGTCAACCCGGTTTGTTAAGCATCCTTTGCCTCAGAGTTTTGGTCCATCATGAACAGCAATTCTGTTTTACTCTTGGTTGGTTCAATTGAAATGTGATTGTGACCTTTATTTAATTTGTTTTTCAACAATGAAATCTGAAAAGAAATCTTGCATGTTTTGTGAATCCAGTCGCCAGGAAAAAATTAAAGCAAGAGACAATGTCATTTGATGCGAATGATTCGAATTCTGTTCACTTTCGAATGAAAGTGCTAATTTCAGAGTTGAGAATTTATAATATAATATGGGTGGCGCTACAGCCCGTAGAGGACCAGGGCCTAGCTTCTCAGCAACCACTCGTGTTGTGCGTGCTATTGTTCTCGCACGAGTGGAAATGACCTACAGTTTAATGCCGACTCCGAACGGCCAAGTTTGAGAAGCTTTTTCTAGACAGAAAACACTCTTTGAGCATTGTGTGAGCATTGTTCAGTGACTCGAAAGAGGTGGGGTCGTGAAAATTGTTTTCGTCGCTCAGTTGGGGTCGACGCACATACCCACAACGCTACGGGCCACCAGAGTTGAGAATTTACTCCATATGTATGAGAGGTACTTCATTATGGTAGCCACTTTAACTAGCTTAAGATGCATCATATGTACATAACGCAAGAATCTGCCATATTCTGTAACCATAGGCTATAGAATGACGTCCACAAGATTACGTCTTTACTGACAGATGTTACGTAAATCGGAATGAGAACGGTTGAATTGCTATTTATTTGCATATAAATTGCGGAAAAGAAGATTCATTCATTGATATTAGTCTAAATACGATTATGTTTTGCCCTTTTTTTAAAGTTAGCAAAGTTTTATTGCAAATAGCCCTCATTTTCTTGAGATTGTATTGCTGCTAATCTCAATATACGTCACCAAAAGCATGGCGGATTTTCATAAAGCCTAATCTTGTATACATCATTCACAGGCTATAGCTCGTCTTTAGTCAAATCGCTGTAGGCCCCTTTGTGACCCTCCTGCTCTATGCTAGTAGGAAGGGATTTTTTGACCATTGGGCGGACACGTGAGGACACCTACGCATAAAGTATGAAGGTATTTTTTAAAAAAATTTAATATATGCTTCACTTTTTTTTGATCTATTCAATCAATCTCTGTGGCCATTAGCCTGGGGTGAGGCTAATTTATTCTAATATGTAGCATAAACACAGACGTTTGTAATGGAATATACAGCGACTTGTGTCGCTAGTTCTGTGCGGATAAACGAGAATTTAGGTGCAATTTGATCCCAGTAACACATTTTTTAAATGTCAAATTTCAAATTTGGACAGTCTACTACGTGTTTACTGTCGTTATTCGAAGCATAAGTGTCTTATGTCGAGGCAAGCTTTCTAAATTTGTTCCAAGTCTTAAGTAGAAAGAACTTAACTAACCGTCATAAATCGATGCATGCCTGTAATGCTTGTCAAATGTTGGCATCGTCTCTGCCTACAATCACAAGGTGGGGCAAAATTAAATGTTGTAGATGTTATACTTTTTTTGCAAATGGCTTCGTACGTCAATAATTTTTAATATTTGTGAACTAAACTGCCGTATACAAAGACAAGCAATGGAGTGCAGTCCTGCTCAATATCAACAACGAAGGGGAAGATTTTGTGCAATCATAATTTTGTGCCGAAAATTATTGGGAGCAATGGGGCCAATTTCCACTTAAGCGAAGGGAACTTGGCCAATTTTACCATCTCGTACTTATTCCTCTGGGGTTAACCAGTAGCCTTTAAGGAGAATGTTCTTCAGGATCATCAAAAATATTTCGAAAGTCTTAAAAATGCTGTAAAATCCACTTAGCAAACATTATTATTTCCTCTTAATGGAAAAAAAAGATCCCAAATAAAGGTTTAGTTTTTTTTTATTTAGTAAATAACTTAAAAACAAAATCGGATGAAAAATTGGCCAACAAAATTCATTTGGCGAATAGAAATGAGGTTACAAGATTGTGCACTGCGACCTGACAAATTGTAACAGACTTAGGGTGCCCGTTGCCTGATGGTTTTGCTTGTAGATTTCGACCAATCGAAGTCTCAGATGTTCAGGAACATTATACAATATTTACAGTTGAAGCCAAAATGTTGCCGAAACATCAACTTTCCCTAAATTGAATTCACATTTTTGGAAAAAAAGGTCTAGCCCCATTATAATTGACTTCAAGGTTCAAGCAGTAGCAGTGAATTGTGTACTAAGATACCTCGCTATCCAGTTTAGGCTTAACCACAATTGTTGTAGATATACTTCTATTTTAATATTTTTTATTTTTAATTCTTCCTCTTTATGTCATTTATTGTTGCTTTGCCTCTAAGAACTTAATTTTTTGAGAAAAAGGTGTACACAAAATCAGAAAGGGGTGTTATTATTGACGACACAAATGTGATTACGCTTTTAAAATTTGAAGTCCCAACACTCTCGGTCCCGACATGCGTTTTTTTCCTGAATAATCACGGGTGGAAGCAATTTGCTAAATGGAACTCATCAGGCATAAGGTCCTTCGGTCTGGTTCAACGAGAGTCCTTTCAAGTTCAGACAATGTCTTCAGACCTGCATGCGTCTTGATCACACACATGGGTACAAGAAATTTCTATCCTAACCATTTCTTGTATACCTTTACATAGCCGACCTGAACGTGGGACAGATGAAGGGTAATGCATTAGAATCAGTATGTCTTAACTAAAAACTTGTGTTGGACTGCCGTGCCTGTGCATCTTAATATTCAATAATGCCCGGTGCGACTCCGCAGAGATATTCCATGCAACTGGCCTTAATGATCCCTTAACAGAGTTTTGAGCAGCTTCGTCCAACAAGTGTCCAATATTTACTTCAACTCCAACCCAAAAAACCACACCAAACTGAAACGCTGAATGAAATGAGACGGGGATCATGTTTGAAGATCGTTAGGAAATATTGATAGCTTATTTCTAAATTCAGGGCTGTGTAAGCCCAAATTGAGCGTTTTTGGTAAATAAGTTTTGTCAGAAATGAAGCACCCGAGTTCAAAATTGCAAATATACTGCAGCTGTCTAAAGTTTGCATTCATAAATGTAATAAGACTGTATACTGCTGCTGCAGTCGCTTGGCATGCCTTGTGTTCATAGAAGTAAATCACATGTGTTGCTGCTGCTGTTAAAGTGTTGCATTCTCTGCATACGCTTTTCTTTTTGCTGTCAAGCTGCAGGGAATTGTTTCTTGGCAAATTGCTTCCAAATTATGGATTGTTTTTGGGTTGCTCTATGTGTGATTAATGAATCTGGCCATTTTATATACATTTTTCTCAGCATAAATAACAGCTTTGTGATTGGAACAAAGTATCCTTTGGCTACCTTTGCATTTTGGAAATAATATTTTTTGAAATTAGTCTTGACCAACAACACAAGCAGTAAATTTGCAGAAATTATTTAACTTCCGTCAATTTTGACAGGACACGTTTTTTTAATTTACAATTATGAACTCACTTATTGCAAAAGTATTACTGCCGCAGGCACGTCGCATTGTTTGTGTTCACAAACGTACACAAAGAAGTTGTACAGCAGATTAACAGCAAACTGTTTACAATTAAAATTAAATTAATTATTAAACTCTCCCACACACATGGTCCCCGTCGTCGTACGGTGCTCACTGATGAGAATGTGCCTAGTGTGGAATGGTGGCATCAATGGGAACACAGTGAACATTGTTTCGGTCTGTGGTGGGCGGTACAGAGCCATCTTAACAGATTTTTTTTTACTGAAATTGAAGATATATATTTAGACTATATTTGGTTCATGCAGGATGGCGCCCCATGTCATAATCGATCTTTTGCTCACCAAAATCCAAACCGCGTTAACAATTGACCGCCTTGGCGTTGCAATTTGGCCTTTTTGGACTGATTTTGTGGGGAACCGTGAAGGACCATTGTTATGTCCACACTCCAGACACGATTCAAGTACTTAACGCCAAGTTTATTCAAGTCATCCGTGAGCCACAACTCGAAATTATTAAGAAGGTATTGGACAATTGGGGTGGCAGAATACATATGTAGGTGACAATATAGAAATAGTCAGCCGACGCAAATACTTGAACGACGTTGTATTTCATAATTAATGACTTGTACTTACATATACAATTTTGTGCAGTTTATTGTTTTTAAAAAATGAAGATGTGTTTGGCATGTCTTTGAACCTTGTGCGCACCCCCATCACCGAATTTATCTCTCGGTGGACTCCTTCCAACGTACAGATGTAGAGGAACGATAAAAAGACGTACCTACTATTTGTTTTATGGGAAGGTCGTCGTTGACCCTCTGAAGCTCCGCTCATAACAGGATGAAGTGCTGGAGTGGATCGTAGAAAAAAAGATTTCAAAGGACATTGGTTAAAGAGAACAAATTATTGCCTTTCTCAAGAAGAAAAAAAGGACACGATGAAATTAAACTGTCCTCTAAAAAAGATCACGGATGATTCTCTAACGTTTCATTCCCTGGCCCAAATCACCGAAAATACAAGATAGCTACAGAAGTCAGCAATGTCACAGATCAAATTTTCTGAACTCTTGATGTCATTTTTTACAGCGTTTCGTTACACTTTATGGATGACTACACACAAATGAACGAAACAAGAATCAAGTCTGCCCAACAAAAGAAGAAAAACAACGTTGCACGAAGTTCCAATTTTGAAAATCATGGAAAACGCATACCGAGCTGAAAGGAAACTGCCTGGAAAAACAAGCATTTCCGTTCAAAGTTATAAGGCATGGGAGTGCCACTTACAGTCTCCAACTCTGTCCATGAATGATTCGCAGATATAAGCATGACAAGCACGAACTCGTAGAAGCTCGAAATGAAAAAAGACACATTTTCTTAGATGACACGACAACAAGTTGTCTAGAATTTATTTTTCATAGTTTTCAAAACATATTCTTACGTATAATATAATTCTATTTTCAACAGTAAGCGTTTATAAATATATACGAACATATCTCTGTGTTGTTAAAACGTTGTTCTTCTATAAAAGAAATAAAATAAAAAAATACCTAGAACTACGGTGAATATCAAGCAAAAACTTCAACTTCAACTTCAAACTTCCTTTAACTTTATCAAGATTTGCTTTTCATATTTCTTTCTCTTTCAATTATGAAATATGGATACATTTATTTACCCCCGAAAGTAAGACTCAAACTTATTGATAAGACTATGCACGTACATGTTCAGTTGGTGGGCTGTATAAATTTCATCGTGAACATTATTTACCAAGGCTTCAAGCGAAATAAGATTGCAGACACATTTCGAAAGCAAATCGAAAAAACCTTTTAAGTGTTCGGGTTTCGTTTTAATATTTAATTTGAGTTTCACCTTTTAGGGAATTATTTTCTATTTTTGGGTTTTTTTTTTTTTGCAAGTTGTCTGGTTACCTCATTCCATTTACTCTACACTTTACAATGTTGCATTCGGTGAAGTGACTGCTTATTTATTTATTTTATTTCATTGAATACATACAATTCTCTTAACTACAACAAGACAGAGGTTACTCAACAACAATTTTATGAATTTGTGAATTCGAGCACAAAGGAAAAAAAAAGCAAACAAATGCATGCAATAGGTTAACAACTAAATCATTACTTTTATGAAGTGATATTATTATCTTCTTTTCACATTTATAAAAGTCACGAACGAATGTTCGGGGTATTTTATCAACTCTTCGTCATTGTTTATTAGTACATGATATACAACGTAATATGTGACACACAAGAAATAAACGTACGTACATTCATTCTTTGACATTATTTCGCTTTTATTCTCTCACTTCTTTGTGAATTTATTATGATATTTCTCATCTCATCTCTAGGGCAACAGCAACAGCACCGGCGATAGGAAAAGATTACATAAGCATTTGTGATATTCTGTATTTTCTTTCTGCTTTAACTTAAGGAGAGTGTAAACAGTTCTTGATAATTCGAAATGGCTGTCATCACTGGATGGGGCCTTTTGAAAGTGAACAGCAATGTTTGGTCCAGCTCGTACTTAATCGAAAACATTTGTGAATTCTCATTTATACTTTCGCTAGTAATCAAACAAGAAAATTAATTCAGTTTTTTTAATTTTAATTGAATTTACTTATCGGACTTGATCGGAAGTGTGTGCACATTCATTTATGGAAGTGTGGTTGCATATCAAATGTGTTAACTTAAATCAAATTAAACATGCAGCTTTGCTTATTGGGACACTTTGACACATGAACGAACGTTTTCTCCATCAATATAGTCGTAGTCGTGCCACAACCTACTTGTGCATATGTACAGTAGCACGAGTAAATAAGCAAACAGAAGAGATTTTCACTGTTCACATTAATTTTGAAGAAAACTAAAGTGTATCCAACATACACTTCAAACATGGTTAACTCCTGACTCTCAGAAGATATGAATATTTATTTATTACTGCCACTGTACACAGATACCTCTGGTCATCCATCCATCAAGGTGTCTCGAGTCTAATTCCCCACCATTGTTAAACTGTCAACGAACAACATTCATTGCGATGACATCTGATAAGTAAAAACCAAAAGTTTTATTAGATACGAATCGATGTACGTACACTCACTCAATTCACCCCACGAACTCTTTTCGTAAAGTTCGTATCATTTTTGATCAGAATTGGGTGACTTCTTGGCTAAAGCTATATGGGGGATTTATTCGGTTAATGTAAGCGTGTCGAACACTCTGTGAATGGGAAGATTACAGCTAGTGTCAGTGTCAGTAGGATTTACCTTTTCGATGTTAATGCTATTTCGACAGTTGCAGTGAATGAATGAATAACGTTGCTGAAGACATATCGATCGTTATCGACGTGAATGATGGGTATTTTCAAGGGAATTATAAACACATGCTGCATTTTCTGATGTGTGATTCCTTGAAGCAAGAAGTTTTAATGGAAGTTGCGAGTGGCGATCGACTGTTGCCAATATTTTTCTTTCATTATGAACATTCGCAATGGCATTGTAATTTCCAAATTGTAAGATATTCCCAAAATGTGTTATTTTTCCTTCAGAATAACAAAATTCGCCAAGAAAGTCGAACAAAAATTGGTCGACTGTAGATTCAACCGACAATCGCAATAAGGTCGGGTCACAATTTAAAAAAATCTTCGTATAATGTGTAATATATAACATGGACAGGGACAGTAGAGTGTCGAAGGAGTATGCCTCCCTTAGAAGTTTGTCAATTAGCAGGCTTATACTTTCGCACTGAAATAATCTTGCCAAAGCACTCATAGTGCCTCTGTTAACCTACGAGTGGGGTTGTTCGCTGACTGTAATAATGTCTCAATGCAAAAATTGGTAGGAGCAATCGACGTGACTGACTGACTTCGAAGATTTGATCATGTCTCGGAACAACGTCGGATTCTCCTCGGATGTAAATTAGAAACATTTTTGAAATACAGATGATGCATACTAATATTTAAAGTCATTCGTTATAAACAGCCTCACTATATATAATATATATGGGTGGCGCTAAAGCCAGTAGGGGCCAGGGCCAAGCTTCTCAGCAGAGAGGCTTTTTCTAGACAGAAAATACTCAATGAGCATTGTCGGTGACCCGAAAGAGATGGGGTCGTGAAAATTGTTTCGTCGCACAGAGCAGGAATCGAACCTACGACGTCGAGGTTGGGGTCGACACACATACCCACAACGCCACGGGCCACCAAACACCCTGACTACCTTTATGAGAAAATAACTTTCTGTCGTTCGAGTCGTAATATTACGTTGAAACCTTCATTTACTTGCTTAACATCGTGCAGGCAGTTCTTCATTCATGCTGTACTCATGTGGAATCATCTACCTCTGCAGGTAATGCAAAAGACCGAGTACGGACAATTTTGCTTCGCCTGTTTCTCACACCTCTCTAATACGCACTGAAATAATACCCATAATTTAAATCCTAATTTGGTCGCATTAAAGTAGTAGTAGTAATTAAGCTAACTTTTAAAAACAATTTGCGAAACTCTTACATTTATTCGTAAAATATGAAGTCACTTTATGAATTCAAACAATGTTATATTTCAAGGCCTTTACTATAAAAGAATATTACATTCTTAATGTACAGACATATTAAGGAAATAATAAATGAAATTTATGTTAAGCTTGAATTCTGCGAAAATCTTCCTCAATTGTAGCCTTCCTTTGAAGGAGGCTCTTCGCTCTTAAGCCCTGCCTTCGACAAACTAAGTGCAATAGGTACTACCTCGCTAATTCGAATACTCGTTAACTCAAACCAATGTTACCACAAGTTCAATTTGTTATGAGTCCCAGAAGCAAAAAGAATAATTTTGAAAATAAATCAGTCGCAACAAAGGCTTTTGACAAAATTTTGATTGATTGATGTAATATTTGTTGATCGTATGTGTATAATTTGTCAGTAGGGTGTTTAGGATTTGTGTTCTTGAAACAATGAGTCAAAGTCAACAAATGAATTGAATTTGTGTCCCCGAGTTTAGCTGAAAAAAATGTCCTTTTGACTCTACACAGTCCCTCGTGGTAGCACTGTTCGAAATCTCAAATTAATCGAACGTCACTAAAACCTCGAAAATTAGAAAAACCTGTTTTTGCGACTGATATTTTTCTTTGTTTAAGGAGACCTCCCCAATCACGGTTTCAAAAGATCGATTTTTCATTTTATTCGAACCTATAATTATTCAAGAATGTTCCTTTAAAATTTCAAAAACTTAGATAGCCGATTTGTGGTAGAATCGTCAGGCCCAAGAAGACCCAAGAATTTATTTCTCAGAACTTTAAACGCGTTTTTCTCTAAACAGTGTTTTTTTCGACTGGTAACTGGGGTTACTCAAGAACTATTAATCCAATCGGTTCCAAACTTGTATACGTTATTCTTTACATATACAATTATTGTGTGAACTACGATAAATCATCAATCGGTGAAGATCTTGATTACTTTTTAAGTTGATTTGCAGCCGAAAAAAAAAATTAAAGCTCCGTAATTTTGTTGATTTTTGTGCCAAAATCCTAGCTCATACCAGAGCCAAATATGTACTCTTTCGAATCCTGTTGCAATTTGGGTTCAGATATTCCAGTGCGCGGAAATCATTTGCATCGCTGAACACAAAAAATTATGTAAAATTTGTTTCTTCTTGTTTAAGTCTTCAAATAAATGTATGCAAAGTTACAAGTCTAAGAAATAATTTATGTTCATTTACCAGCAGATTGAAAATAGTCAAAATTTCAAATCGAGATTGGGGAGTGTTAAAGAGAAGAGAGCAAATGTGTATACCCACATTCTTTAGCCCAAAGTCAATAAATCTCAGTAAATTTAGTGAAACATAATGAAACATTTCCGTAATATTTTTGACCAGTTTAAACTGTACATAATTTTGAAAAAATGTATGTACTTGGACAAAATGCATGCGTAAATGGAAGTCGAGATGCTTCAGCTTTAAAATTGCGTTATTTTTTCTCCAAGCTGTACAAAACAAAGTTCTAAGCATTTCAAATTATCACTGGTTCTAATTATCGAGCTTTGCCTGTATATCTATAATTCGAACAGTTTCCAAAATATGTACTCTTTTGTAGTTATTGTTGTCGCTTTTTTGCTGAGTGACTTAAAAATTACAGGCCGAAAGGTATAAAAAAGGTTTTTGATGAACACGTATTAGTTTAGTAGGTTCTGAGTTTTATGAGATAACTACGCTCAACTTTTTTTTGGCCGACAGAATTCATAAATACATTCCACTTCTTGAAACTCCATTTTATCCGAAATTTTGACTGAGTTTGAATTAGTTTGAACACGATGTGTCTTGAATTAAAGTAGGTATCTAGTAATTCGAATTAGTGAGGTGGTACTGTATTTTCAAAATCAACGGCAGGTTGATTACGATATATCGACAACATGTTTATCGAAATTACAGTATTCACAGTAAATGCTGGAATTTGAGAGATTTATTATAATGACCTTTTGAATACGACCATTTGACGAGACATAAAACATTTGCAGAGCTCAAAAGGAGCAGTGTATCGGTACATCAAATGATCTTGCGACTCCGTGAGTTAATTTGTAGATTGTGAATGTGAAGTGAGAGCATTTGACTAATTTGTCTCAGTTTTTAAGCACAGTCGGCTGGCATACGTATATTCTATACTTCATTCGATATTTGTACTGTGTGTCACTGGAACATTTATATTTAGTAGTGAATGTAGTCATACGCCTTTATCCACTCTACTCTTGAAGCTGCAAGCAGAAGAAGTCCATTAATTTGTTATAATACGCTAATGGCATTGACACGAGAGGCTGAACACATCGAGCTCTAAATGAGATGTTTGCTAGAACTGAAACCGATTTTTATTACATCGATCTCTCTTGCTCTACATAGCAGAGGCACTTGCAATCTCAAAAGCAGCTGAAGCAGCAGTCCTCAAGCTCTTCAAGGAAGAAGAAAGCAGCGATCTTGGTCCTGTTTGCGTTGGTGACATTTGGAATATTGAAGTGCGCTTGAGTTTATTCAGTCATCTAAGGATCTAACACTAGTAGTGTACTTTATATGGCGTATGGACAACGTTAGTTGGATCATAGGTCAACAATGAGTCTGTGAGACCACAAAAAAAGAAGAAGAAAGTTCCGTCAGATGATTGTGATGGCTTTTTTAATGAGTACAAACGTTACTTTTTGAAACCTGCACTATGATAAGAATGTTATTAAATTAAAAGCAAGTTATTTATTGTCTTTGTATGAAAATACGAAAATAAATTTTGCCTTGCTGTTTTAAAAATTGGTCTTTTGACTCCACAAAAGTTTACATTTTTTAGTTCACAAATTTATCTATAAGCTTACCGGCCAATATGTCCCTGGCATGATGCCTAAAGGGTTTGCCCACAAAAAAGGCTCTACACTTTCACCACCCCTTCCAACTAAGTACATATCAGCTGTAGCATAGTACAAAACAAACTGAATATGCATATGTGCTCACATTGCTACCGAAAGTGAAGTCGACTTGTATCCTCTTCAAATAGAAAGTTCCCCGTGCTGTCACATCCATCCAGACCTATTCGCATATGAAATGAAACCAATTAAAATTGAAACCATTTACAGAAGCAAGCGACGGTAGACCAAGCTAAAAGTTGGTCAAACAATTTTCTCGTGACGAGTCGATGACGATAGAGTTGTTCTATGCTACACAAAAGATACAATAGGAGGAATATGTACTTTCCTTTTCGAGCCGTTTAACACAATCCACGGGATTTTATGTACAGTGTTTGCTGAAATACATGGATGTTAGAGTCAGAGATATCTGTCAAAATCTCCGACGAAATGAGATAAAAATTACCAAAAGCATGGTCCTTCCTGTTGTAACAAAAGACTTCACTGAAATCGGGCAAAAATCCTAGTTATTGAGCATAAGAAAATAACTGCTGAAAGTCTCTTAAAAAAAAGTTTGAATTCATTAAAAATATAAACGTACACCGAGAAACCCTTCTCACAGAATATTCAATGTACCGAAGTAATAAAAGAGTAATCTACAATGTACTGAATGACATTATAAACCATCTTGAATTCAAAAGCATGTCCCTGTACATTCAGAGCACAACCATTATCGACTTACATAAATAAAATCTCCGTCCGTGTGTATGTACAGCCCTGGCAAACTGTTATTTCAGAAATAAACTCACATAGCATCCGAAATAGTGGTATAACTGCCGTCAGCATACAGCCCGAGCCCGAACAGAGTCGTCTGCAGATATAAATTGCTCTCTACTCGATACAATATTTGTGTGCATAATAGAGAGAATATTGGATTCTTTGATACCCATGTGAACATTCATCCAGAGACCTTAATGCTATGTACAAGCATAACAAACTTTTCGTACATAGCCAGTAGCTACCACATGCAATATCTCCAAAAGTAAGCAGTTTCCGGTTTTAATGTTATCACTTAAATGTGTAAATTGTATGGATATGTCAGAATGGAGGTGAGATACAAGAGTTTTAGTGTAGAAAAAGAGCTTTACATCTTCTTTGACATTCATTGACAAATTATACGGAAAATTATCACACTAAGCCGATACAACATTGGATTTTTATGAATATGCCATTTAAGGTAACAGATCTGTTGACCCAGATACCATATGTACACATCGCCGAAAAGAAAAAAAAAACTGTATCCATTCATGCCACTACGCATGACAAATTTCCATCGCAAAGTGTCTAACTACTCTGCACACTCAACCGACATAATCCAGGAGGAAAATGCGATATTCTCTGATATCACGGTGTGGTGTGTTGTTTGGTGTCTAAACGGTTTTCATTTAAAAAACGCACCGTCAAATGAATGCTTTTATCGTTATATTCAGTGCAGAAATTACAAGAGAACATGAGGGAAAAGCTCCATAGAACGGTGCATAAAAAAGCGAACAAAAGAAAAAACAAGTTAATTTCTTCTTTAGTCTTTAGCGAGAGAATATTATTTCATATTTTTGTTCAACGTTTTCTTTTTCTTGCTGGTTGAAGCTTTTTTTTCTGTTTAAATTGTTTGCAAGCTGTAAGAAGTCGCTGTGCTGTTAGGCTCCGGCTGACACTCTCTCTCACTCCGTCTCTCTTGTTGGGGTTGTTTAGGGAGCTTTACGTTTTGGCACACAATACATAGAACCATAGAAATGTGGTTTCCGTTTCATACACTGCTAGGGAATAATCATTGCCTAAGTAGTAGTCGTGTTTACATTAATTTTGAAATTAATTCGACGAACACGTTATGAGTATAGCAAGTCGAGAATATTAAACTTTGAAATTGCTGTTTGAAAATTGGATTAATGCCTGTGACATACATACCTGCAGATAAATATGAAGTTTATTCATGTTAAGATTAACCGTTAGATTTTTTATTATTTCTTTTGCGGAGAAGTGTTTCGTTGCGTACACAACAGATAATTGGAAAAGTATTAAATAGCGAAAACCAATTAAAATAAACTCTCCTTTTTCCTTATTACTTTATTGACTGCATGAGAGGACTTTGGAACATTCGTGTGCCCATTGGAGCGATAATAATGCAATAAATATCCATAAGAGTTGTAAGTTTGATTAGTTTTGTTCACGGTGAGAATGTGTGCAGTAAAGTGAGTTCTGGTTTGTTGAAATGCTGACTGCAACTAAGTGCATGGGTAAACGTTTATATTCTCGCTGTAGCTGTAATACAAATCATAAATAAGAAAGAGCGATTAAGTTTACAACTAGTTTTAAACCTGGTGGAGATGGAAACCACATTTTTTTAGAAATAGTTTCAAAGCAGTTTCAAATTGTACGTTTTATTCAAGTGTTCAAATCCAAGCAACATTCTGTCATGATAATTATTTATCCCAGCACAATTTTCTTATATTCACATTTGATGTTTTAGATATACATAAGCGTTTTATACATTTATTTTTTTCGTATTTACATACAGTCGAATAACCTCGAATTTTACTTAGCTCGAATGAAATTGGTTCGTGCCAAGACTGAAATTTAAATGTAATTTTTACTTGATTAGATGGTTCAAGTTATCGAAATTCCACTGTATTCAACAGTGAACTCTCTCTAAGTTTATAGTCACGGGATATAAAATTTTGTTCGAGTTAGAGTGAGTTCGATTTAGAGAATAATTCTCTGTAATGAAAATTGAGGAGAATGCAAAAATATTGCAAACAAAAATGTTGAACTGAAGAAAAATTCTACTTAGGGAGGGAGTCCACTGTATTTAAAAATTTAATAGCTATTTTCTAAATTAAAAGGCAGTATTCGCTTGGGAAATGATGTTCATCTTAATATTATTTTCTGCTCAATTTTTGGGATGCACTCTTTGAGAAAAAGTTTTCCTAACAAAAACAATCCGAACTGCATGGGAATAGTTGTCTTACGTTATGCTAGACAAAGTTAAAAGTATGCACCGGCTAACACTTGAATCGAACTGCGTTTGAAAGGTTGCCAAGCAGTTGAGCCTGCGATGAACGACAATACGCTTTTTTTTGGTTGTTTGTACATTTGCGATTTTTACAGGTGAATTTCTGGTTTTCTGGTAAATCGGTCGACTTCGACTCCGAAAAAAAATATTTTCGAATTCATTATTATTAGTGATGCAAGTATTCAACGTAAAAAATTTCATAATTTTTCGGGATTCCTGTTCGTTTTCAAAATGACCTGAAATTACCTGTCACATACATATGTACCTAGATGAGTTACAGTAGTAGGACAAGAATTGTTCAGAATTGTTGTCATGTTTTTCGAAAAAAAAACTCTTGGCATTCAAGCGTTGATGACGAAGTCAAATAAATCGGTAAGCTGTTGGCCCAAGTCTATTCACGGGATATTTTATTTCCTCGGTCTTCTGAAACAACACTTAATTGAATAGACAATTTTACAACGAATCGGAAAGTCAAGCAAATGTTTAAGCACAATTTCGTAAAATTTTGTCTGGTAATATAGAAAGGTAATATGAAAACAGCTGGATGGCGCAGTTGGATGAGTGCCTGCTCTTGAAACTAGGGTCCCAGGTTCGAATCGAAATCAGTGAAAGCAAGGCTTAGTATAATATGCTTTTATCTGGTTTACGAATCAAGTGCTGACAATTTCGTTGGCCTACTCTAACCTAATGGTAATATCAATGAAAAGTTTACTACACAAACTACAAAGTTAGAATTTCGTTCGGGAACTTAGAAAGGTAGTAAGCTGTTCACCGTTGCGTAATACGTTGGCGCTTCGACTCCCACACGGGGAGTGTCAGATTGCCGACATCACTGCTCCACCTCTTTCGAGGCACTCACACAGTTCTATGTTCGGAGGGAATTAAACTGTAGGGCCCATCCACGCAACATGAGTGGTTGCTCTAGATCTTGGGTCTCGACCACCCTGGACTGTCTCGCCACACTTACTATTATTATTGTCAACAAAAGGCAAATAACCTCGTTTTTGACACTTTTTATGTTTTTTGCGACTTTTCGAAAATATATTCTATAAAACAAATTTAATCCAGAAAATTAATGTGTTCAATTTTTCATAAGCAACTGGACACCTACCACATACATCTAAAAATTGATCACAAATTTACAACAAACTGCGTGATATACACAAGAAGACAAAGCTTTTTCATTTGGATTAGTAATATAGTGGGACTTATACATATGTATTCAAACCCTGCAACAAAAATTTAGTAAGGGTGGAGCGAATAGAAACATTCTGAAAATGATTAATGTTGACGTTTCGCCCTGAAATACGTTTTTATGGCGACATTTTTTTTGGTACAAGACATTTTTTTGCGACTTTGTCAAATTTTTCAGCGGTAACACTGATCCCCATTATCAACCGAATTCGAGTCTCGTTTCGGATAGCTACGTCCTATCCAGCGTATGGTTACCAATCCCAAGAAACACACCAATAAAGCTAGAAAACTGATTGGAGACTAAACAAAATTAGCATAGTCGCCTCACAATATTCGGAATTTTACATTATTCCCTTGCAAAATCAGCATTAAGCACGAAAGTCTTAAATTTGCATTTCATTTGGGAATAGTTCGGCTTCTTCTTGCAATAATGAGCAACTTACTAGACATTTTTAAATCTTAATTTTTGAACAAATGAAAGAAATCCAAGGTTCAATTTTATTTTATATTTTTTCAAATGTGCAAACGCCACAATGGCGACCAGCAGGCGACGCTACGTTAGTTAGTTAGTAGTATGGAATAGAATGTCAATAAGTGTGGCCAAGTTCCAACATCGACAGTTGGACAACATACAGAGGATTTAGGAAAAATATTTGTATGGAATTTTCTTGGTGCTCTACACACTAGCCAACTTGTCAGGTTTCATTGTACTTCTTTTTATCACATTTTCTTGGTTTTTAAACGACTTTTTGTAGACAACTGTCAAATAACCTCATAAACACAAAACAATGATGCCAATATAAAGTTATCCGCCTCTAAAAAAAAACTTCATTTAGTAGACCCATTAGGGTGTTTTAGGTATTCCAATAGGGGCCATAAAATTAACCAAGTTTAAATGTGCTTGGTTGTATTTTTTTTACAAACAATTGAGCGGCGCTACAGTCCGGGGTGGGCTTGGACTTTTCCAACGAGTTGTGGATGAATAGACGGAACTTTTAGTGACAGGTGGCGACGTGGGAGTCAACGTTTCTAGACAAGTTTATGATATGTAAAATGCAACGTATAACACTTGCAACGATAAATGCTGTATAATAAATTGTTATCGACCACTCTCAACGTCTGTCAAATTCCAAATTGAATGACGAGCAAACAAAATCGACATGAAACATAAAGAAACACCCTGTGGGTCAAACATTTTGTAGATACTCAAGCATCGTTCATACAATTCTTTATTAACTACACGAGGAATCGATAAAAAGTTTACTAGTATTTTATTATCATCTATCTCAAATTACCAATAAGCGCACAGATAGCTTGAGCAAAATGTAACCCATTGCGAATATGAAGCGAATATGTACCATCACAACCCCCCATAAACGAAATCCTCAAACTTATCTTCGGTTCAGTATTAAAGCATAAAATTGAATTCAATTTTTCAATTTACTAAAATGAACTACGAGCGGCGTTCCGTTGAAATCCATCGTTAATCTTTATGATGAATAAGCATAATATTTTCCTCTAATATGCATTCACGTTTAGATACATACGAATGTATACAGCATGTACATGTATAATCCTTCGTTTGCTTAACGACGTAAAACATTTTTGCTCTCTGTAAAGAAGGAAGACAAAAAAAAACAGTCACAACAACTTGTCTCCTTTTGGAACGTCGTTCTATTTTATTTACTTTTCAATTCTACTTCTATTTGAGTTGTGTACAGAGTTATTTATCCTTGTGATTTATTCTAAAAGTAGGTATATTTGAGAACTTATTTTGGCTTTACATTTTGTTGATTTGTTTTGTTTTTTTTTTCCCAGCAGGTAATTAGAGAAATTAATGTGCAGTCATTCTTCAGTGGGAACAAACATTGAAATCACCACAACTCTGAAAAAGTGAATTTGAATTTTTTTTAAATCAGATGTCGTTTAATAACGAGGCTGCTAAGGTTGCCACTGAGGAAGCAGTGCTCATTAACTTGTATGAATGTGTATGAATTGGAGAGCGCACATCTAGTTCGTCCTCTTTTCAAACTGTTATCCATTATGAGTTATGTACGATGTCATAAAAAGAGAAAGCTCGTGTTTTACAGCAAGGCCGAAAGGAATGTGGTTAAAGTGAGTAGGTTAGGCTCGAATTAGTTAATTTCTTCTGACTTATTTATTAGAAGTACTTTTAGCATAATCAATACATTATTACTCCATTATTTAGCGGCTTTACTTTAACATCGACGAGGAATAATGTCGATAATATGATGGGAAGTAAGTGGTAGTGTGTCTTTCAAATGGATTTAGGAAATGACTCATACACTGGAATGTAATTATCTTGAAGGATCGGAAACGAAGAGAGAAAAAAGAATGTTTTTACCCTTGCTTCTGTTAGTGGTCATTGAAGTATCCAATATCCGGCAAGCACTTTCTTGTCGTAGAAATTTTGGTGTTCTTTCAAAGGTGTGGAAATTGAAATGAAAGAAGACACATGAAAACCATGATTATAGACACATTATGGGCTTCATTTGGAAGGCAGTCCTGTACCATTTGTTTCTTATGGAGCCCTTGTCACGGATGGCCAACGGATGGCGTCTTATCACAGGTTGATGAACAGAATTATTGACAATAATGAAGTATTACCTGATCTGCGCGGTAAATGATGGTGAGCCTTTTAGATATAATAAAAACATAATAATATGGGCGGTTCTACAGCCCTCAAAGGGCCAGGGCCTAGCCTCGTATTGTGGTGCTATTGTTCTGCCACGAGTGGAAGTTGTAGGCCGACTGCGAACGGCCAAGTTTGAGAAGCTTCTTCTAGACTGGAAATACTCTTTGGGTATTGTCGGTGACTCGAGAGCCGCGAAAATTATTTTTGTTGCACAGACCAGGGATCGAGCCAACGACGTCGAAATTGGGGTCGACGCACATACCCACAACACCACGGGCCACCTTTTAGGTGGTGTCCTTTAATTCATTGAACTCGAGACCAGAGTCTACTTGAAAGTAGTGAAAGCAACGCAATCAACCAACGTATGTACATAGGTTTGATAATTTTTGTTTATTGCCGTAATTATTCACTCAGAAGTGAGTTTGTCGCTGAATTAGATTTTGTGTTTGGACCATGGAGACAGGATTTCCAAAGAGAATGCGCGTAATTTCCGACTACATTCTGACTAAATTTATTCATGGATAATGCCAAAGCATTCCGGTGGTTCGCTGGCTGGGTCCTCCCTCGACACTGCATACATTTTAAAAGGGTTAGGCCAAACTAGAGATGAAATATATATATTTTTTTCTTCTATCAGAAATACTACAAAACACAATAGTCTCCCTAAGTCGAATACGACTCTAAATTTGGTATTTTTTGTCAGCCGTGTCCATTTCGAAAACACCATCCTCTAAGTCAAGCTCTTCAACCTCGAACTAATGTTGATATCCCGTGAAATTCCGACTTAGCGGGAGGCCACTGTAAATTTAAATTCGCATAAAGAATATTTATTAAATATGTCATACATATCAGTAACTTTACAGTATATAAAAGAAGGCGATTAATTTAAGAGTGGCGGGTGTGTAGCGTTTTACCTTTGATGTCTCCATTATTACAGACGGAAAAACAGCTCCCTTTAATTATAATAAGCTATTAAATGTTTCATTTGACTTTTCGACTGATTCAATTTGCCAATATGTATATGGTGAGCAGATTAACCCGGACCTACCAGTTAGACCAAATGAACCAATTTATTTAAATAAATTTCCTTTGAAATTCGATTAACAAGAAAAAAACTATTATCCGAAATGCAAGCTAAAATCAAGTAAAAACCAAAATCATTCATGCAGATTAATCGAGAGATCAGAAAAGTCTGTTTAAGGGAAAAACCGTGTTAAATTCAAAAAATACTCAACAGTCAGCGAATTTTTGAATTTTGTTTATGTATATTAATTTGTTTTTCCTGCATACATTTTATTAATTTTAATTTTGTTCTTGCCTTGCTGACATAATAAGTGTGTTTTTGCTGCCTTTAATTATTTTTTATTTTTTGTTTCGAAAGAAATTAGCTTATCTGTGTTTTTTTAATTTTCCGTGATGAGCTGGCTCTCGAGAATTGCGGTTAATCTGTTCGCTACTGTAAATATTCATAAATGGAGCACTTTAATAAATGAACTATGTAATATAAAAAAATCCTACGTACAAACATACAGTTCAAGTACAATAAATCTTTTGAAAATTGCCTGAGATATGCTTAAAGCCAGCTTAAAAATGCACTTTTTAGAATTTTTCTTACTGTTGAAGTTTTGAGTAGCAGTAAATCATGAATAATAGGTCTCGTACTAAACGAGTATAGGAATTTCAAGAACGAAAGCGAGCGAGCCATTGTTGTGCTACAAGAACTAATACAGCATCGTCTTCGTAAACTTCACAAATTTCATTGGTGGCTTGCGTGGCATTCTTCCCGTTTTTATACAAAAATTTCAAAATATAGCGAATTTCTTCACAATTTTCACTCATTTTTGAACAGCTGTAACTTTTTTTTCAACTTCTCCGAATTAAATATTTTTTTTGGTTAAATGAAGCTTAAATGTCACCTTTCCAATATGGTATATCGCAACGTGATTTGTAGCACTGGAGACGACATTTATTGACAAGATACTTCTTCGACTACCTAATATATCCCTAAGAATATCCGACTTCACATTTCATTCTTGTCCTTCGACAGATTTGAGGGGATCATTGTAAGCCGGTTATGAATTGTTGACATAGTAATCTCTAATTAAACACTGTCAGAATAATAAGTGGCAAGCGTGAAGAAAAGTCATGGCGTTCTGATTTAAATGCCTTAGAAGGTGACCACTTACTTCAACGCTTTAGATGTCTCTGCTTTCCCGATTGCCAAAAATCTGATATGTGGTTGTCGAAAAAGTGTACACTTTTTGTTCGCCATTCATGATCGAAAGATAGAGACTCCCTACTCGACATATCAAAACACAGGGAACTTGGTAAGAAATTGAAACAATTTTGTCCATAGACTGAAAGATGTTGTATTCATCAACTATATGATGTTTTTTAAGCTTCGACAACATCGAAATCTTTTCTTCGATTGTCCAACTCTACCGAGAAAGAGTATGCAGCACATGAGTATTTTCTTTAAAGTTCAAATATTGTAGACTTAAACTAGGACCAACCTGATTTCTCCTGGATTTCATACGAGGATCTGATTGATTGGAAAAAGAGATCTTATGGAGGAAAGCAGTCACTTGTCAAGAACAATAGTGCGGCAAGTAATTTATGGATCGACCTCTCACGGATCACTGACAATGCAAAGGGAATTTATTATTTACCTATCACCAGAAACCTTCTCAAACTTCGTCTTTCGGAGTCGGTGTTGTTTCGTAGGCTATCTCCAATCGCAAGAGAACAATAGAACACTTCACACCACAGGTAGCCGTAGCAGTACGCGCTTATGTAGTCTCACCTCAAGCAGATAAAGACGTTACCACAATCGCCATGGCATTATAGCAAAAACTTACTCAGTGGAAGAACACGTACGCGTATCTTCACAATTCAAATCCGCACAAAAGCGTGTAATTGTAACAGACTGCAGGAACAATTTTTAAACACAAATTTAATCGCCGTCATTATTTCCACCGAATGCGCTCAGTCAGAAAAACTGTTCGTGCCCAAAGTTCCTCTAATTACCAATGACCTGCCCCTACTCCTTTGATTTTATGTGACTGTAATTTCCTCCGAAAGTGTGCTTCGTTATGACGATAAATAGAAGTGAAGTCCAAACTTTTTTAAGATTCTGGAGGATAGTTCAGCGTCACGGTCATTTTCGCGTAAGCAGGAAACAAAAAACGAAAGTCCTTTAAGAGGGCAAAGAAATGAATTTTCTTTCGTACAGCCTCATAGTGCCGCGAGAAGAAAGTCACGTACACTGGCTTCAGCTTCATATATTATGTACCTACATATTATTTCTGGAAAGAAAAACGTTCATTAAAACTGACTCCTGTGTGGGTGCTGTTGGCGAAGACGCAAAAGTGCTAGAGGAAAGTTTCATATACTGCACAGCACGTGTTAGATTGCACAATTTTGGCCAAAGGATCTGGCCATGGCATCTGGTTCATATTTTACATTTTGAATATTGATTTTTATCGTGCTATTATGAGATTTATGTCAACACATTTGTCATTTGACTGGAAATTCTGGGGCTGGTAATAAATTCCCATCAAGATATCAATTTTCTTCGTTCCGCAGTAACATCAGCTCATAAAGCTCATTCCTTATCATATCTATTAAATGAACTCTCAACATTTACGGCTGCCATGGGATGCATAACTCACAATCAATAATAAATCAAACTTTCGCACTGTCCTTTATTTTCTTTTTAACAACTTCTTATGTGCACTGAGGGGAGAGTACATAGAAGCACAAGCATGCCGATGGTTCGCAGTGGCGTGTCATTGCGAAGGTGTTTCATGTTAAATTCGACTTGTTAACGTGCTTGAAAGTGTTTACACAAAAAATAGATAAATGCTCTATTTCTTTGCATATTAAACAATTATTTCGCTTTACATCACAGCGACACTGAACGTGTGCACATGTAGAAGAGTGTGTACATTCTGCTGGGGAGGTCATTAGTAACCAGAAAAGCGAGTTTCAACTTCAACGGCGGTAGTATGTCCTGGCAGTGTGAGACACTTCGGTGACATAGCTAGTCCATGTCATTTCAGAAACATTAGGAATTTAAGCGTTGGCGGCGCATGAATATGCACATGAATTATATCAACAAAATGAAGTAATTATGAATGACGTGCCAGTAGTTCCCAGACTGGCATGCACTTAATCATAGAAATGTATGGAACTCAGTGGAACAGCAGACATAGGGTCATCCAGACTGTAAAGCCCCCTTTTAATTGCGTAATAAACCGAACTGCCGACAGAGACAGTGTATGTTTATAGTTTTAGGTTTGTCATTTTACAGTGAAAATGGATTATCTGAACGTATGACAGACAACATTTTGAAGTCCCTGATTCTGTTACAGATATCCTAAAGCGTTTCCGTAATGGAATTATACGGATGCAAATCGACAGAGTTTTACACCCTGTTAAAGTTCCAAATTCACTCAAATATTGAGACATATTATGGCAGCCATTTTTGTTTGGTTGACATTTGTCAGTTGTCATTAGACAGATGGAGCCAGTGATCGATACTATTTAGTTATAGTGAGGTTTGATGAGGCTTTAATAGGCTTCTTTTTGAAAAATCAAGGGTGACTCCTACCGAATAACTTTGTCATTTTTGTTCAGTATCGTTTGGCAAGTCATCATGGATCAAGCGCAGAATTACTCTTACCAATCGCTGTTTCTTTGGACTCAAGAGGCAATTGAGTAACAGAGCCATCGCTTTGATCATCCCTGTTTTCTCTATTGCGCAAAAACATGTACCCTGTTGGAAGCGGATAAAGAAGCTCTTGGTCGTTTTGAGAGAAAAGTTCTGCGTCCGACCGTTGGTCCTGTTTGCGTTGATGGCGTCTTGAGGAGAAGACTTAACCACGAACTGTACAGCGGCATGCACATAGTTAAGCGTCTACGGATCCAACACTTAAGATGGCTCGGTCATGTAGAGCGGATTTGATACCACAGCTTCTTCCCGACCAGTCTTCGATACCGAGTCATTAAGATAGCGCAACAGAGGACGTCCTCGAACGAGATGGCACACCTAAGTGAAGAAGTCTCTACCAACTTGGTGTGCGCAGCTGGCGAAAGATAGCGCTGACTGGAGAGGCTTATAGGTTGAGGCCCATGTAAGCCCCGGTCATCAGCGCCAAACAAAAAAGAAGACGTAATCATGGAAAGATTCAAACCACAATAGCGTTTTCCAATTATTCAGCTGTATGCGTCTTGTCAGAAATGTTTTTTGTGCGATTCGAGGAACTTACGGTGCGCATAATCGCCTAGGCTACTTTCACACGAAAGCAAGGTTCTCCATCTTGGGTGATGAGATGTAACAAGAGTTCCAGAGTTCCTTCCTGACCGCTATTGGCAATATCATTCGCAAATTTAGGTCCCAGTTAAGACCAGTTAGACCACATCCAGCACGTAGTGAAAAGACTATAGACACGTTCAATGTCCAATGACCAGAAGTGCTTTGCGTTCACCTCGCACTACGCGGTGGACGGTATGGCTGGTGTAGCCGAGAGTGTAGACGATGGTTGCAATGAATCGATTTGTCGTTGTTCTCAGCGTATTTTACGTGAGGATTTCAAAAGCGTAAAATTAAACTTGTACAATAATCAAAGCCATACAGCGTGTGAAACAATGCACTTTTGAGAAATCATTTTTATGAGCACTTAATTCACGTTTCGCTAAGTCTGCCTAGGTCGAGAGAGAACACACATTTCGACTATTTTCTCTAGAGCTATGTCTTTAGTAATAAGTCAGCTACGATTGACGCTTTTTGACGCCGATTGACATTACTCGTGTTATCCGCCCAACCCCAGTCACTAAGTTCGAACGAGTTGTCCAAAACTGGGCCTTGTCCGAATGGAAACCAGATGTAGTCGTGGCCAACTTTTACATGATGTCATTTTCAAAAAGTAAATGCCATGAATTGTTCTTTTAACCGATAATACAAATTTTAAGTTCCCTCTCAAATGCATGTGTTTTATTTTAAACTATAAATCAAACACCTACAGACGAAACTAATCGTTACTCAAGTTTACCGAGGCGTCAGCCCACTTCAAGCTTTACCTCAACTTCTGCACTTCAATTAAATTTCTAAGAAAATTAACAAATCACCCTGTAGCTCTTCCAAGTCCATTCTAGCCGATGACTAGTCCGAAAATCAAGAAAAATTGTATTTCATAAGGCCAAGCAACTGTACGATTTATTTGTCTTCTTTGTTGCAATATAATGCAGAATTACTACACTGTATTCTTTTCTTTCTGTTCTTTAATTACAATTCCACTATTGTTTATGCGGAAACAAAAACGGAAAAAAGAAAGAATAACAAATGAGTTTACATATGGACAATGAACACATATTCATATTTACACCGCGTGCATATTCATGCAAGCATGCATTCATACACACGTATCGGCATACTGCACAGCGAACAACTATGCTTACTTTTTTTTTTGCTCTTCAGCTTTTCTAATTTAGAATACACACATTTCCTGAATGCATTATACGGGCGTAAAATACACTCATTCTAGCACTAATTATTGACTTAGTCATGAAAAATGTTTGATAAATACTTTTCCCGCTTAATTTACATCCGCAGCCAATTGAGTACGTGTGAAATGTTTGATAAGAAAATGCATTAACTTCTGTGCAAGGCGCATTGGCTTTGCATTGAAGAAAACCCAACAGCCAGTGCGGTTTAATTTGTTTCATCCGATAACTATTTGCTATGCATACAATTTTTATGTGTCTAATTTCATGTATAAATTTTATTCTACAGTTGTTTGCTTATCGTTTAACCTTAACGAATCTTTAAATTATCACCTTTCATGGTTTGGATGGAATACATTTGAGTTTCTAGGTTGATTCATTCGTTTTTTAAACGCACTTGTCATCCACACAGACTTATGTATGTACCTAGGTATGAGTATATGAGTTAGTTATTTAATTGTAGGCATTCTTCACAGTGTTGTCAAGCAGTTGTACTACGCAATAAAATGCACGAGTTTATAGTTTAATTAAAGTTGTTGATTTGGAAACACAGAGTAAATTTGTTCCGTAGATGTTTCACATAATATTTCTTTCTTATTTATTTAACAACAGTCTGTGTAAGCAGTTTCAGAAAAGGTTAAAAATAAAAAATATGTATCAAAATTTCGATTTTTTGTAGCTTGAACTTTAACTCCGACATTTTTATCTCGGTCTGAATTGTCTCAACACACCTTTCTGCAAAAGGAAATACAGGACAAAAAATAAAAAATATCGAAAAGGTGACCCAATTACATACACCCAGTTAACGTTGAAATTTCGGAAAGGGAGGAAATTCATTTTCGTCGACAACACACAAAACACGCAAGGAGATACTTCAGTTCATTGGGAAAATAGGCAAAGAACTATACGAATTCTCTTAATTAAACAAAATATCTGTTCCTTTATTGAAAGCATCCATTGTGCCTTACACATTTCATACGTACGTCCAAATATCAACATAGTGTTACATTCAATAGACTCGTTCTGGAAGAATGGGATCATATTCAATATACAGCCCCTTTTTTTATAGAATTTTGTAGAATACATGTGATTTTGATATAGAATGAGTATCGATATAGAGGCGGTGACATGAGGAGTAAGTAATGTTAAATTACTCGTGAGACATTTGTTTGTGTTTGTGAGAAATTTTTTGTTGTAAATTTTACATCAGGCGTGTTTTTTTTATCAGTAATATAATCAGTACTCAGCTTAGTAATGATTCTCAATAAAACATTATTATGCTGAGTTCAATTTTTCTTCCGAAAGTTGGTACTTGTGCTCACCACCATTGCATTTGATGTCAAAAGATTCTAATGTCAAAAATAAGTGAAATTTAATTCTCAAAAGCAAACAAAATACACACATAATGGATAACCAAACAATGAATATGAATGATTTGATATTTTACAAAATTGCAGAAGTAATTCTTAGTTTTTGAATCTCACTTGTGTGAAGTGTAGTTACGGATTAAGAAGATATAACATTAATATTATGCTCGTTTTAGTTTTTTAATTTTTTTATAGTGTTGTCACATTTTTTAAGTCGAAGATCTGACTAAAATTTACAAAATTGTATTTTCAATTTCTTCTAAAGTACGACTTTATTGGGTATATAACTTAATTCGTGCTTGCTAAGAGCTTATTCTTATTCTACTGCCGGCGCCGTTCTTTTGGGATGGGTTCCACAATTTGCCAAAAAGATGGGAAAAATATAGGCAATACATTGAATAATACTATTGTACATGTTTTTCTTAAATAAACGTTAAAATTTTGAAAACAACCGCACGAATTATAGACCTAAATATATCATTCTGCAACACTTCTTAGATGCCAGAATCATAATGCTGATACATGTTCATCTTCATTTCGTAGATGTCATTAAAGTCATAAATAATGATTAACAATGCACATATTTTTACATTATTATATGAAAGCCTTAATTTTGCTCGGGCCCCATATAAACCGATGGACACCACAACTTATTATTTACTTCAATCTTTTGATTCAGCCATATTACTATGGAGAAATCTTCCAATCACAATCAGAACTAGTGCTAATGCTACTCGATTTAATTCAATCCTAAACTATCGTGTCTTCTGTTATTCTTTATACTATTTTAAATGATTTTTCTCTCAATTTCCTTTGATCTTAAACATGCACCTTACACACATTTTTGTTAACAATTTTCTGATCGAAATAGTACCTAATAAATCAGAGTTCTATAAATGATATTTATAGTATGAACCTTGACATATTTTTAATAAACGAAAATAAAAATGTTAAACATGTGTCCAAGACATGAAATTACATTCCCAAAAACGCGCATACTGCTAATCGATCGATCTAATAATCTAAATAAAAAAACACCAGTTATAAACCAAAATTGGTTGGAATAAAGATCTACAAAAAATCACAGTTCAAGCTGATCTGTTACATAAATACATACAACATGAACATTTGTTAACAGAACTACTTAAATATATACCATATACACAAATAAGGCATAAAAACATTAAACTAGCCGAGTTGACCATATTCTTATCCACATTTATGGATAGCTACTGTGTTTTCTGTGAATTAATTATCAAGACTTTGACTATTATAATTAAGATGTATGTACATGTTATCTGCCGACTATACATTTCCGTTTGCATACATTTTATGAGCTAATGAACGGTCAGGCATTACTAAGGTAGATTTCACTGTTGTTAGATACTTAGGTGATCAAATAAATTACCTCACTATGTTTAATGAACGCCTTTCACTCGCTGAACCTCGAAGATTGTAAAGTAAGTGAAATTCGCATAACTAGCTGAAAACTACTCTTTTGATTTTATCAGACATATTTAAGTAGAACTAAACGAGTTTTCGAACATCACGCAGTAACACCGTCGTAGCGGAGATAATTATTTGAAAAAAAAAAAAGTTAGTTTTTTTCTGAAATGTTGCTTGTATTTTGCTTTGGAATCGTGGACATCAGTCGATGTTACTGTAGAAATACTGCCTGCTCACATGATTATATTTTGTGCTAACACATTTTTCATTTAAAATTCATAGAAATTCAGTTCGATATATTGAGACTATTTACTGAGTTTGTACATGTTAACAATATTTTACGCACACTAATGCCTCGCTAATCCGAATCACCTTTCTCCAAAATTCCAACTAAAAACCGTTTTTAGCGTATGTTCAGCCGTCATTCATTATTCGCCTCCTGGGCGCTTTCGAACAGAGCTGTGTGAACACAATCAAATTTATCAATTTATTTTCTTCTTCTTTCTTCTTTTAGTAGGCGTGTTTTTTGACTAATCAGTGCCCAGCTTAGCAATGATTCTCAATAAAATGCTTTTCTGCTCAGTTAAATTTTTCTTCCTAAAGTTGGTACGTGTATATTGCTATTCTAATGTCAAAAATAACTGAAATTTAACTCTCAAAAGCCAAAAAATATACAAATAATGGACAACCAAACAAGTAATATGAATGATTTGATATTTTAGAAATTTGCACAAGTAACATGAACAAGTAAACACTAACAAGTCTCAAATAATCGAGTGATACCAACCTTTAGTAAACACATAGTTTCCTCTAGCGCCATCTATGACTTCGATGTTTCAAAGCGTACTAATCAGTGATGATAGTGAAACTTTACAAGGAAGTTGCAACTCAGTGAGATGTGTTGTTTTTGATTTCCGTGTGAAATCATGCTAAGCTGAGCACTGACCAGTCAAAAAAAACACGCATATTCTTGCATTTAGGCAGCTCATTTCTTTGTCTTGTCCTCTACTAGTTAGTTCGAGTAACTCGATCGTCTGAATATGCCCTTGCAATAATTGATTCGGATTAGTGAAGCAACTTATTTTTAGATCATAAATAGCAGAATACAAGTAAGATTTTTTAATTACTAAATTGTATTACAAATGTATTTTAAAATAATTTGTTCAAGCCTTTCACCAGCATAATGTATGAACTATTTAGTTAAAATTAATCTTTTTGTTGATTTCTTTAAGTAACTAGATTGTCGACTGTACAACAAAACATATCTCTTTTGAATGACAAAGTGATTGATAATTCAGCTGTGCTAGACAATAATGAGCATGTCACTTAAACTATTGACGTGACTGTAGGTCAGTAGGTTCTCGTGAAATAAATATACATATACTCGTATTTGTTTATTTTATTCATATATTTGAAATCACTACACTTGAAGGCGAATAGAAACTAATAGCGGAAGGCTTCTAGCATCATGCACGCGAAAGTATAATGTAAACATTTTTTTCTCTTCAGAAAATAATACACAAATAATATGCTTACACACAAATGTCTGTGTTTATCGAGCGCTGAACACGATAGGAACACCATCATTTCGAAAATCGATATTTAATCGAGTCACATACGAAATCTGACGGTGACATGGAAATGTAAATGACACGACGTGAATGAAATTGTCTTGCTAGTACCTAATAATTAACTTAAAGTATGATTTATAGTTATGTGCAGTAAGTTTTAAAAAGGGAATACATATTCCAGGCAATCACATTAAAGGCTACATAAAAAATGTACGATTATTCATGAGACTTGAACAGAAATATATATAAACTAAAATTATGTATAACTTCTTAATTTAACACTATGTATAAGAATAATGTGATGTTTGGTAAGGCACTTGAATGGTTGTATTTAATAAAAAAACATACATTTTGACCCTAAAGTCTACAGCTGCATTTGTGGGCCTATTTTTATTTTATAAACTAAAACTATTAAATCATTTAATAATTATTTTTTAACCCGAAATTCCTGGTAATTAAGATCAAAATTCAAACATTTATATAATATATCCACATGTTCGTATCACGTACACATAAATATTCATCTCATTATTGTGATCATTAGAATTTACTAATTGTGCAATAAATTACAAAGTTAATGTAGCAAGCTTTGCGCTCAATACGAGTTTACTTTGCTTTGGATTAACCCATAAATCAGCAAATATAAATGTGCATAGATATGTTATTTAAATCGAATACAGTCACCCCAATTGCGAAAGTCGTTTTACTCCTTGTCTCGAGAGGGATTACGACAAGAGAATGACACGAGTCGAACAACGTAAACGGCTTTCGTAATAGGTGTGATTATGTTCCTGAAATATGTCTGTACAAGCACGCTGCTTCCACAAATCTGGTAATTACAGTCCATGAAGAACTTTGTGTGGTCTAGACTGCGGAGTCTTTGAAAGCTACCCTCTTGGTGTGCTGCATTATGGCGATGTTTAAAAAGCTCAATGGAAGCTTAAAGTTCAAAGTGCTATGAGCGAATGGTGAGTGTTATCAGTGAGTCGCAAGGGATGGCGCGGTAAAGATGTTTTGGCAGAAACTGGAGGCCAATAATCCATGAGATTTTATCTCTTTTTTTCTGAATCAGTTTGCGGTGAATTAAAGCAAAAATTGAAAACGAGAAGAAGAAACCTAATATACTGACTTTTGGAACCACTCTCTGAAAATTGAAAAGCCAGCGAAAACATTTACACCGTAACTTGTAACCCTACTGAACCCACTGCTGAACACTGCATAAATAGAAGGTCATGCCACTCAAGTAGAAAAACTGCGCCAAGAACTTCGTGCCAGCATAATGAACTTTTTGTTGATCTAAGTGCTCTCCTTCCATAGGCCGTATGTGTACCCAATTATGGAGAAAAAGAAAACAGCAAAGTTTCGAAAGCTCGAACGAAGAAATTAGTACAATTACCGCACAGAACTATTTAAGTCACGAGAGACTTATCGTGTTGGTAACTAGACTTTTACCAACTTCGTACAATCAATTGTACTCATTAAATATGTTCAATCAAAACTTTCTTCTCGGTAAGCGGAAAATTACCTTTTCGGTTTGTTTTCAAACTACCATATGCAGACCACACGACATTTACATACAGTTGATGAATTAATATTACGCTGTGAACGACATATCACATTAACCAGAGGAGAGAGAGAATGCTTTAGAATGGTACGGATACATTTAAGTATGTTCTGTGGGTTCGTGGAAAACTGACAAAAACATCCCAAAGGTGTAACTCATAAATTTACCATGTATTCAAGAACTTGAACTGTTGCCAAGGCAAAAGAGTACCCGAAAAGGTAAAGGTCACAATACGTAACAAGTCGACGTGGAAAATAAAGTGAATACATAACATATTCACTCGTAGAATGTGATTTGTGTTCATTATTGCTTTTTTGCCTGCTGTTAGAGGTGTTACTGCTTTTTGTTGCTTTGTATGAACTGTATGAAGTTTCTACAAAATAAAGTTTTAATTGCCTCGAAAATATGCAAACAAAATATATATATACGTTCACCCCCAGTGAATAGGTTTTTCTGAGAAGAAGTTTATTATTAGAATGCTTGGTTCTAAATATTTCTATTCGTATTACTTTAAGTGAACATTCGGTTATGGTTTAGGGTTTAAGTCTTTAAATTAAACACAACTTGAGTGTTGGATGTCATTTATAATTCATATTTTAAATTAAAACAAAATTTTCATGTATGCGTAATGTAAGTTCTTACTAGTTTTGTTGCTTTTGATTTATATTTTTGTCAGTTATAAGCACAAGTTACTGTTTGCCGAGAATACTGTCTCAACCAACTTGCCTCTCCAACTAGCGCGATCCCTGGCTAGCAGTCTCCAGTTTCGCACACCAAGTTGGTTGAGGTCCTTCTCCACTTGGGTGCGCCACCTTAAACGCGGGCGTCCTCTGTTGCGTTGCCCGACAGGTTCGGATTCGAAGATTCTTCGGGCCGGAGCTGTGGTGTCCATACGCTCTGCATGACCTAGCCACCGTAGGCGTTGGATCCGTAGACGCCTAACTAGGCTCATGTCGCTGTACAGCCCGTACAGTTCGTGATTGAAGTGCAGTGCACATTACTGAGTTAATTTTGGAAAGGTGGGACTGATTTGTTATGGAATTTTCGATTAGCCGATGGCTTTTAATCGCCGAATAAGATTTTGCCAATCATCAATCACCCTTATCGTAGAAAACGCCGGGGGAACGCCGGGGGAACTCTCAATTTTGATCATTGAATACGTTCGAAGTGAATGTTTCATTGTCGGTAAGGTGAATGCATTTCGAGGTCAGCAGTAGAATTAGAGCGAGTTAGAACACTCCATACAAAGGGCCTATTCGGAAACGCAAACTTTGCGCAAATTGTCGAAAGCATATCATTCGGAAATGCATTTACGATAAAGCAAACGATTTTAAACGTAGTAACGCGGTTTTCCAAATGTATGCAAAACTAAGCAAACTTCAAAATAGTGTTGCTTTTTTCATTTGCTGACTGCGGCCGGTGTTTTTGAAATGTGGGAAGTGGAAGAAAGGTTAAAGTAAGGAATAAACGAAAACCTAATTATTTGCATTTTTGTAATTTAATAAAGACTAGATCGTGGACGAATTGGGAGATAAATATCGTTTTTGCTTCGCTTCAGCGCTGGCTCTTGGAGTTTGAACAGTTGCTTCTTCTAGATGTTCAAGTCGAGTACCAATGATGGGTTGGTGAGATATTCTCAAAATTTTTATTTTTCAGAGAAAAAAAGCAAATAATCTGTTCATAAAACCTCGAAAGTATGCTTTGCAATTGTATGCTTTTGACGTTTCAACTGCATTGTTGCTCTTTCTTTGCAAGTCAATTGTTTTGCTAAGTTTGCGTTTCCGAATAGGCCCAAACTGAACTGAATTTCAAGAAACGCACGCCAAGTCTGCAAGTTCGGCATTTTCAGTTAGAAGCTACTTCGTCCTCATTATTAAACGCATTCAAGCATACGTCGATACTATCCGTATTCTGCTTAATGCGCATTCATAAGAGGTCGCCACGAATTGAGAACAGGAGTGTCAGGTGTCAAATAGAGAAATCGTCAAATCAAAAATAAAAACCACCAAAAATCGCTAAATTTTCGATGACATAATCGCCATATCGAAAAAATATGTTTAATGTTTTTCTTAATTTTTTTAAGAATTAAGAAACATTTTATAAGCTATCAGTCGAAATCATTTATCTGAAAGTATAATCTCGAATCAACTTCACCAAGAAGTTGTCTCCTCGTGTCAGTTTCGTCCTCTTGGAATTTTCTTTTACTGGGACTCTGGCGTTCTGTCAAGGCGAAGACAAGCACTCACAAAGACCCGAGAGACAAGAAGCTTGCATACACGTTGAACCACACGGGACAGCGATAAGTGGACATTCGACGGATGAGCGACATGTAGCAGATTACCTTTATCATCGGATCGAGTTGGCTGTTGTAAAACAGTCTCTTTATCTAACTACTAGTCATTAACAAAGGTATCTTCAACCACAGACTTTGAGGTGCCCTGCAATTTTCATTTACAATAATTTGTTTTGTTATTTATATTATGGCCGAGTAATTGATGTTCATTATAACCAATGGGGTGTCAGAATCAGTAACTAGGAATGCGAAAGATGTGAAGTTTCATTCAAAAATTATAAATAAATTTTTATTTTGGTACGGAAAAAATCGCTAACAGTTCAAAATATCACCATTTTTAAGTTGTGGCGTTATACCAAATTTGTTGTCGCCACATGAAATTTAAAATCGCCACATCTGACAGCCCTGATTGCGAATTCATACGGAGTTTTCTCATTCGCCGAAAACTACTGCTGCAAACTGACTCTTTCCTGCGAATTGCATTTGCCTTTTTGTGTACTGCGAACTCAGCTTGAAAGTTCGCAAAGAGAATGATTGATTCGCAGAGAAAAACTTTTTGTCGATGAAAAAACTTGAGAATTCAATTTCAATCTTTATGCATACCAAGAAATATAACTTTTTGTCCATATTAGATGGAAAAGGGTTGTTTCCGGAAGTTCGAGTTCGCCATTCGCCTCTCATAAGCATGGGTCTTTATGTAAATATGGATGTAGTTGGCTTGCTTAGTTTTTCCTATTATGAAATTTATTTAGCGTTATTGGCGGTTAATTATTGCAATTCAACTCTTTTATGAATTCGAAATTGTCATCGGTAAAGTAGTCCACCATTATACGATCCATATGACAAGTGAAAGTGAATCGAGTGAATATAGCGAATCTCAGGGTCGAATTACTTAGCCATAGAACAGAAGAACAACCTTAAACAGATGCCACATTCTTTTAAAATACCCATCCCTGTGCTTTAATTTATGTTTAATAATAACATTTTCCGGCTTTCATTTGTCAGTATTGGTCATCACAATTTTGTAATTATAGAAAGACTGTAGGTTCTTACACAAAGCAACGAGCGAACGACCATCAATGCGTCAGCTAAGTGTAGCCCCGGCCGAGGAGAGGAAGTTCAGATGTTTGGTGTAAAGATCAAGTGACACAGACGCAAGTTTGGCTTATTGAGTGTCACAGCCAAACTGCTACCGAATTTCACAATCTGCCCTATCACAGAATCCATTAGTAGGAATTGAAGTTACGATACAAACTTCGAAAAAAAAATGCTGCCAAAAACTCCGAATTGAATTACGAAATCCAATGTAAATAACTTGCGAAATTTGTAGCAGATTTTTCATTATAATTCTACTACTAATGAATTCTGTGATCGATTTTTCAGACTTTGGAGGCCATTTTCGATTACGATGGAATTCGTAATAGAGGTGAGTATATCGGCTGAATTCTGAAACATTGAACATTTGTGTAGTAAAAGTAATGCGGCATCACTGATTGCCTGTGATGCATTCTTAATGCTGTTCTTTAAAGGAAAAATTCAGAAAATTGAGAATCCAGATTATGTCTACCAAATTTTTATTAGAATATTCCTTTGCCTTAATTCCGTCTTCCTTACCAACCACTATCAGTAGCGCATCAGGAAATTTAACGATGCTCAAATGTTTGCGTATCTGACGCCCGATATGAAGCTTTAATGAGTTTTCTGACGTTTGCAGCAATGTCGATATTTGCGTTTGGGAATGTGAGCCAATGTGTGCTTTCATAAACTAACAAAGGGCTGCTTTATCCGTTTTTATTAATACAGATTGACAATCGTGAACCGTAGTACCTTCTGCTCACAAACATCATCGATGTCTGGCAGATTGTACATGTCATATGAAAAATGATATGAAGAAACTACTTTTACTTGCAAAAATAAATGAATCCGGACATCGAATTCGGTTCGAAAATCGATGAAAAGACCAAGTGATCACAGACGCATCTGTTCTCATCTTATACTTCTTGTTAAGGTACCCCCTTTGATTGTGTTGGCAAGCTGCAAGTTTTATGCTATGCTGTTATGCGTACTAATTTAGAGTCGAATACACAGCATAGCCAATCGCATGTAGGATTCTAGTTCGAATGATACTTTTTACGAGACAAATGCCTTCTATGATCTGTTGGATATGAAGCATAAAAAAGCACACAGAATTAACATTCATACTACAAAGTTTATTATCACACTAATGGTAAACAAATGTACAATGGCATGAGGTGAATATCTGTTTGTGAACTTCACCAAAATACAATGTTTGAATTTATGAAAAAAATATACAGTCGAACTTCGATAACTCGAATGAAATTGGATGGCCCCAGACTGAAATTTATATGTCGTTTCTCAGCTTTGGTTCAAGTTATCAAAGTTTGAAAGTATTTAAATTGTTCTTGGAATTGGTATTTATTTTTGACCAATTAAATGCATACTGTAGACTGGAGTTGTAACACTGATGACTACATGAAAATAAATACATAGTTTTTTTAATTTAATTTATTTATTATTACTATGTATTTTTAATAATACATAACTTAATACATACATAGGGTAAATTAAATTAGTTATCAATAATTAATGGACACATTTTTTTAATTTTTTTTATTTTTCAATTTGTATAATTATCCAAAGGGAATTTCATAACATTCTTTACACAGAAAATTCCTGTAAAAGACGATAACCATCCGAAAAGAATTTTAAAGAACAAGATTTCGTGTAGTAATAAAAGACTGATGTTTGTTTTAACTTATATTTTTTTATTTATTCAAAATAATTTATCACAACAATAAGCTAGGTTCATTTAATGAAAGGATTATACAAAATAGCGTTTTCGCTTCGGTGGCAATTAAAGATCTAATATTTTTAAATGCGGCTCGAAATAAACTATAATTTAAAATAGGTTTAAAAATCACTTTTGAAATTCTAATTTATTTTTTCGCTTGAATTTTAATTGCTGCTTCCGGTGGGTGTCCATTACACCACCATAATCATTCTGTTGTTTGGCGGCTTTTAATTTTGTTTTTCCCAATAATCGCCAATTATATTCCCCACGAACAAAGCAGTGGATAATTTATAAAAGCAATACCAATTAAAAATTTCAACTCAAATAATAAAAAAACAGCTTTCATTTAAATTAATTTCTGATCAAATTGTATTTCTCTTAAAACTACCAAAATCAGTCAATAAAAATATTTACAAACATAAATTTAGCTTCAATTATCATTGTTCCAATATTTGTATTTCCTTACGGTAGGATTTGTACAATTTGTGAATCCATTTAATCCCCCCCTTCAAACAAACTCATTTGTTAAATAGACGCTTAACTGATATTCTGATAACGAACGATGAATATTATCTAGAGGCTAAAAAAAAGGTTCGCTTGTATGTGGAAAGACAATTCATTGTTGAAAGTTTCGACGCGCGGAATTTACCCGAGAGCTTTTAACATGAAAAATTAATCGTATTTAATATTCATTAGATTGATGATGTATACCTTTTAATGACTAAAGCTAAGATAATTGAGTTGAACACAAAAATTAATTACGGGAATAGGCATACAGTGACGGAAGAATGTTGAGTGACATGGAAGTTTGGCTTTTTTTTTAATTTTTTAAATTTAAATGCAGAATTGTAGATCTTTACGAGAGAAACATAATGCTGTGCTAGTGAAATCGCTGTAAAGTTATGTAGATAGCAAGTCAAGCGATTTAATTTCAAAGTTTAAAAAACAAAATAGATTAATTTGTAAAGGAAGTGTCAACAGAACGGACAATTTCACGCAGACATTTTAAAATTTTTAAACATTTGCGTGAGATTGTGAGCTCTTGTTGTAATCTCTTGTTGTAGCGAACGTTAAGAACTCTGTACATGGACACATTATTTTTGCTCGAAGACATAAGAGACACAAACGCAGCATTGTGTTTTAGACATTAATATCACAGAAATTTCAGTGAGTGCTGCCAGATCTTGCAGATTTTCTAAAAGGGCACGGTACACGATATATTTTTTCTCACACAGTAGAATCTCCGAAACATGAACGGTTCTGTTTTAAGTTAAGGTGAACAAAACTCGGAAGGATTAAAGCTTTGTTTTCTATTATTGGAGGTTCCAAAAGTAGATAGCTCAAATAGCAAAGTCTGTTTTTATATCTTTTATAAACAGTTCTTATTTTGGTGTATACAAAAATGATTTATTAATTTAGACATACATACGGTTTTTTCTGATTTTCTAAAATATGACAGGAACATGTATTATATCTGTTAATCTATCCAGGCTTCTACTGTACTTTATTTATAGTTTGAACGATTTAGTCAGAGAAGTAAGAACATTTTAGCGATAGGATCCAAATCTAGATCTTCTGACGTAACTTGTGGTAAATTTCAGTTCAAACTTTGGCATTAATCTGTCAGGACATCTTTTTATACTGAAATATTTAATGTACATATGGCGGTGCATTCAATGTTTTTTTTTTTCTCGTTTTCGCCTGACCACTTGCCTTTTGTACGCAAAATTGTTGCTGCACATTGTGTCACACCGCTATTTAGCGTTCTGCGTTAAGTTTAATTTTATAAGTTATGGTTTGAGCCAATCAGTGATTCTTGGGAGTGGGCTGTATGGTCCAAATGGCAGAAGCATTGACGGAGAAAGTTAAATCTATGGTATTCTCACCTCATGGACCCTAAATGGCGCAAAGCTTAGTCCACAATATATAAACAAAATATGGTAGCTCTAAAATTTTGAAACGTTTTAGTACTCAAGAACTGTTTCTGGTTCTTCTATGACAGTGGCGAGAAACAAATTTGGGAATGATGCCTTTATTTTCTGCTTGACGGTTATATTTTCATGAAGGTGAAAAAAGTTTCAAAGCAAGAGACAGATCTGACTGAGCTAAATTTTAAGTCTTTTTTTTTTTTGAATTTGAGTCGATTTGTTGAAGAAAATTTGCTGAACAATGTTTTGATACAAATGCGAAATTTATACAGTAGCTCTTAACCGTTAACCCTAAACCAGTATTATTTCTATTTAACTTAATTCGTGCAGTTTGCTACGAGATGGCGTAACTTTTATTATTCCATTGTTATTATTCCATCGGAATATGCGCTGGAAAGCTACTGTCATTGTAAATACTTGTCATTGAAAAAGTAATAGCTTCAGCAGGGTAATACTGTGAATAATACTATTGTACATGTTTTTCTTAAATAAACGTTCAAATTTTGAAGAAGAAAAAAAGAGCACGAATTAAGTTATAGACCGAATATTGTTGTTATTTCTTACATTTTCGATTTCTGGTATTAACTAAATAAAAAAGATAGAATTGTGGTTTTAACCTTTATTTTCACGACAAACTTAAGTAACAATTCATCAAATTTTTAAAATGCATTCAAATCAAAATGTCCGTTGGGTCTCTGAATTTTTTATGTTGTTTAATATGTTGTGTTTTTGAACATTTTACAAAGTGTCTTTCAGTTTATAGACTCAACCATAGACAACATAAATATGTACTTATCTTACAATAATGATAGAAAAAAATGTACATCTTTATTTTGTCTATGATGCTACACAGGCGGACATGGTGTTCAATGAGGAGGTGTGGTTATAATAACGAAGGTATAACATGTTCAAATAAATGATTATGCCTCATTAAACATCACTTATGCCATGCTTCGTCAATGGTCCACGTGTTGAGATGGTTTTATTTATTTTTTAATTCACAATTCTGCATTTTAATTGTTATAATATTTTACATTTTATACATGGAAAGAAAGGATATTTGACATGATCTAGCTGCTAACATTATTTTTAAAGTCACTCGAGCGTATTTTTCCAAGTAAGTAAATGGATGCCACGCAATTCGAATAGACTTTCTCCAAAAGAATTTTGAAACAAGAACATTGCAAAAAGAAATTTAGTAACACGGACTGAATAAGCGAATCATTGAACGAATTAAGAATTGGTAACAAACTTACACGAATTATCTTTCCAACCAAGCGAACTTTACCTCTAACTTAATAAACGCTCCAAAATGTAAGCATTTCTCAGTATTTCTTAACCTAAACTCAATTCAAGAGCTTCTTCCAAATTTGTACAGTTCCGAAAAAAAGCTCTAAGGACATTTTTTTTGCCTTTTTTAGAATTTTCCCCAAACATGCAAGCAAACAAACTTACCCCACATTCTTTGGCTTGTAAAGATCTGTAAGAAAAAGAAATACAAAGACGTTAGGTGTTTGCTTCAATTAAGAGATCCAATAAAATTTATTTAATAACAAAATGAATTGATGTTTAGCACATATTTCACATAGGCCGGGACAAGTGCAATATTGAATCAAAATTAGAACATTGTCACTTTCCCGTCCTCTGTGCCATACGCAATTGTTGTCCTGCACGGAAAAAAAATAGAGGAATACCATTTTAAAATAAAAATCCTTCACCTAATCGCCTGTGAGAGGAAGAACAAAGGCCTTTCATCCACTGACCGCATGGAGTTTCGTGGACAAAAGAATTTCTCAAATGCAGGTACAAAAGACCCCATCACACGATATTCTCTTTCACGATGATCTCTTCTTACTCTCTATCGAAAATAGTCCACCGACAAAAAGGATGCAGACTGCAAAACAAAGAAAACAGCAAACAAAAAATGGAGAACACATTCTGATCATGCGAATAAAACGGTAGGCTGCCCCTTTTATCCTGCTGGTGTTTTACTGGAATTGCTAGTTTTTTGTTTTTTGTTCCTTCGGCGTTTTTATTTTCAGAAAAATTGAATTCGAAACTCGAAGAAACAAAAGCGACAACAGGTCTAATCTCAAATTTCAACTGAAATTCACTGAAGAGCCGAAGATATTTCGTGTGTGCTTTGCCTGTGTGATGTCATTGGACCTGTTCATTTGCTGCTTCAAATTCAGATTAAATTTCCGCCCTTTCTATTACAATGGACGATGGATGAGGACGACAGAGTCCTCTTATCCACGCCAGGTAAGCAGCAAACCGAAAAACAATGAAGAAGAAACGTCGGCTCTTAAATACCTGAACGACTAATAATTCATGTGGAAAATCAGTGTAGATTGGACTAGAGAAGTATTATATATCTGTCGAGAGAAAATTTGATCCTTTCCTTGCTCTTAACACAGACGATGCTGCTGACGATGCTGGTGTACATTCCATAATTTTGTGAAGAAACAACAGGGGATCTGTTTCGAGAAATTGCAAACGAAATAGAGGGTATCCACTGGTGTCCATCGTGTGTTTAGCAGTAAAATTTCACAGTTAATTTAGGTAGGTGTGCATGTGTGCCCTCAGGAAGGATGCAATGCATTCCGACACGTTATTCACAAAGAAAAAACAAAAGAAAACAAAATGATTGATGGGCAGGTACAAGTCCACAAGAAAACCCACAGGCCATCACCACCAGCCCACCATCTCCATCCCGCTGCAATGGGTGGTGTTGGGCCATTTCACAAACCATACAGATCCGAGCGAGGAAAATCCAACCACAGCCATTGCTGTGCACATACTGAGTGATAGGTATTATGGTTTCATTACAGCCAATGGCCATAGGAAGTCATACATTCGGTAGGTAGGAATTGTAATTTAAATTAATTTCAGCAATTTGTATCTGCTTTTTTTTCTGTGTTCAAGTCTTTCACACGTTGCGCATATCAATTATGAAAAGGAGGTTGGAGTGGAAAACGAACTAAACAACATGCTCCCTTCTTTGTGTATTCTGCGCTGAAGACCGAGCGAGAGACATGTGAAATGTCTCGCGCTGTGGGTCCCAGTGAGACCTTGGAAGTGGCCGTATCTGTCTTGTAATTCATAAAGGGTCTTCTGGTGGGCACATTTAAATGTGATCATCGTGATAATATTCTTTTGGGGTCTTCTTTTCTTTCTGAATTTATCGTACACATTCATTCGCGCCGTCGATTTTGTAAAGCCATTCAGTGAAATATTTATCTGGAGACAAGATTGTTTTGCTGATACACGCGATGGTGTTCGGGTGCATGCAAGTTCAGTGCATACTTTTAGGCGGGAAGAGCAATTTCCAGATGTCGATTATAGCAAGTACTCGGGTGTAATTCAGGCCGTGTGGGACTCGTTGAGTGTGGGCATAGAAAAAACCGGCACGAATTATCAAGTAGCTCAGTCACACATCGGTAACGGATCCGCTGATCTGTTACCGTATTCAGTGAAGATCACTAGGCACGTGTTCAAGTTAATGTTGTAATAATGCAGAGGATGATGCAAATTGATTTTTAATGTTTCTCCTTGGCTTGTGGATTAATAAAATTAAATGGGGAGACTATTAGGATAGAAGTACGGTCATTATGGTTTGTGGTGCTTGAGTTTCCTGTGGATCAAGTTTTTTCATTAACTTTGTGAAACTCGGTCAAGTCTACACGCGTCTCTTATAAGGTCCTAGGCAACATTAGGCTTCGAATAGTTTCAAATCTTTTGTCTATGTCCGTGTCTCCAGGCCCTTAAGTTAAAGAGACTGTTAGACTCGTAGCAGTTGGCACTTTACTATTAATAATATGGATGGCACTACAGCACGAAGAGGGCCAGGGACTAGGTTCTCCGCAACCACTACAAAAGGAAGGAACCTACAGTTTTATGCTGACCTCGAATGGCCAAGTTTGAGAAGCTCTTTCTAGACTACTCTTTGAAATTTGTTAGTGACGAGAGAGGTGGGCCGTGAAAAATATTCTCTCGTGCTAGGGATCGAACCTAGACACGTAGAGTGCGTTGGGATCGATACATATGCCCACAACGCCACAGGTCACCGCTTGGTTTACTTCACTCGGTTCAAATGACTGGAAGCACTGTCTGAGGGACCATTAAGGATGGAAGGCAGCTTTAGCTCTTGCTCAGCCACTCCAAGGGTCCCTGCCTAAGAAGTGTGTTAGTCGGTGCTAGTTACAGACAAATATTGCCTTGAGGTCTTTACGTTGTTCGTGAAGAATTTGAATCGTTTTTCGAAGGACTCTTAAATGCGCACGAATCGCATGAACTTGAACCGAACTTTAGAGGAGGAGTAAATAGGAATAAAAAGAAGTTTTACAGTCATTACAGACAACACAAACTTCTGGACTGGATTCAGTGGACTCGCTCTAAGTCGAAATGTGACGGGATATCAAAATGAGTTCGATTTAAAGGTAGTTTGACTTTGATGTTGTATAGAGAATTGAGCACTAAACTATGAGAAACAAAACATTCGAGTGGGAACTGGAAGAGGAGTCCACTTTATTTTGAACGTCTTCCAAAACTGTGATCCCTATTCACCGATTGCTTGTCGTTATTTCTCTAAAGAACACAAATTATGACGTACTGTTCAGAATTGACCATTTTTACTTCTTGTTGTGTTTAACCATGGAGCACTGTAGCAACATGTCTAGGTCTTCTAAAAAAAATGAGTTTTTGCTTTCAAGCGCCCGAACAACTTTCTTAAACTCCAGACTCCATGCAGACATCCACTTGGTTCCATAATGACACGCCTTTTGAATGCGATCGCAGTTTTGTTCAGATAAATTGACACGAGAAATTTTTTTCGGTAGTTATCAATTCAGACGGCACCCAATTTAACATAAGTAAATATGTTTAATGGCAAATGAGGCAAATGAAGTGGAACTATTGCCACGGACGTTGTGTTCGCACGCATCATCTATGTTGTGTTTGACAAAATCCAGTCGACTATGGTTGGCAATAATTTCATGCTAGTTCATGCAGTTTCCGATGTTGATGTGCCTCTACAGGTGCTCCTACCTAACGAATTCCGGGAGTAGACAGATCATTGGTCGCATCGTGGTTCGTCCATGGAACCCACTGCATCGTTGAGGACTACTTTTAACTTTCGTTACGATGAGTTTAAACGACTATCTACTACCCAGCGAGTTGATAAGTGGTAAGATTAAGGAAGTAACCAGTTTTCGTGTTTACGTGTTAGGAATGAAGTGAAAGATTCACTGGGCCACAAACTGCGGAGAGAGCCATACACGCGATCAGTAACCATGTATATTATGTTTGTGTGATTATAACCAGATAAATTTCAACTTCCAAATCAATGATGGGTAGTTTAGTCAACCATCGTTATATTGGGAGCAGTTCATATATAAGACAACAACTCCCCAGTTTATATTATTTTTGGCTATGACGACTACTAGTTGATTTATAAAAGAGGAGATGAGATACCTTTCGCATCATCTCTCATTGTGGCATTGGGAATATGTTTGGATTGATATATTTTAACATTATTCGTCCATTATCCATTCTCGACTGTAATGTCTGTAAAACGACGAGTCTTTAATGCAATAGAATTGGACCTAATATACCTAATATAATTTTAACTGTACAGGGCATGAAGTGTACTCATCCAGATATGGCAAGTCAGGCGTCATTTTTCGGACGACTGTCACCCATTCGATAATTTGCATTATCTAAGACCATAACTGGCAACTAACTAGTAATAGAAAAATGATACTGAAATAGCTCGTCAAAAATCAGCCGTCGAGACGAAAATTAATGCCAGCTTTTAATGACGTGAAGCAGGCAAAACGACCTCTTCAAAACACTAACGTTTTTTTATGCTTACATGAAGCGAAACTATCGTTGAAAAGCTAGTTATGAGATGCTATTGTCGCCATACGTGTTCAGGCCCCAGTTCTTTCACTGAAATCGAATTTCTCCTTCCCACGAAGGGAACATCATCACCAAAAGTCTTGGTGAAATGCCTCTAATAAGCAGTGGGTGTTGGTCTACAATCTGCGGATGAGATCGCCAGAAATTTTATTTGTGGAAGACGTGATGATCCATAACTGAGTAAATCCAATTTTTCATATAAATGAGATAAGAAATAATGTAGGGCATGGTTTCTTTGATACACTGTATTAGCATAGCAGCTTCACCAAAGATCTGATTAAGATGGAATTATGTAAGAAATGATCACCTAAAACACCACGTTTTAGTTCAAAGTCACAGTCATAAGCATAGCTGTAATGTTACTGAATACACACTGCTGCAAAGATTATAAATATTCTCTGAGTTACGTTCAACGGAGATGGTGAGGTTGCGTGTATAACACTGTGGGAATTATCAAAAGGAAACCTACTGACCTAGTATAATGACTTGTATTTTTAAATGCACTCATGTTGTTGGAAGATGACATTGTAGTAAGGAAGTCGAGTGTGAGTGGTACTTCATTGTCCATTTCGAATTTAAACGATTCACCAAAATTTGGTTCACAAATATTACTGGTCACATGTTCATTTTTTTTCACTGAACATGCTTGATGGAATTGTGATGAAATTATAGATCATTTAAACATGCTACCAAGTAGCCCTGCTTCCCCAAAAGTCTTCTATGTGTTTCTTTCACGTGATTTTAGTACCCATGGCTTTCAAAATCGCATATTTGACAGACTTTCAGCATTTTATTAATTTGCAACCTGGACCTAACATGGCAACGTGAGAAAATATGCTACTCGAATTCGCTGTCATTACAAACAGTGCTGCCAAGTTTCAAATGCGAAAAACCACATTAAGTTGATTGCCACAAAGTACTTGCAAATGGCACTGTTAACGTCGTGATGCGTAAGATGATTTGAAATAAGCGCTGTGATTCTGTGCGACCAGTGATCATCTCACAAAGGGGTAACCTCAACCCTCAATCTCATTCTAATTTTGAAAGAAAATAAAAAAAGTATTCATGGCGGTCTCTGTAAAGAAAGCGAAAATGAAATAATCGCGTCCAAATTGGGAATCAAAATTACAGAGCGCTTTAACACGTTCTGCAGGCAGTTTTTTTGTTACTTCCTTCTGCGTCTTGGGCTGTGCGCCTCGTTTTGCAGAATGCATTGACTATGACGAAATGCCGACGTATTAATGGCAAAACGAGGGAAACCAACATCAAATCGAGATAAGATGATGAGTTTTCATTCACAGACAAATTCCCATGAAATTTTGAAGCATTAATTCATTTTTTTATGGCACGTCCTTAAAGGCAAAGCTTCGCGTCTCTCTGGCCTCCACTTGGCTTGAAATACCTTCAAAATTGGAAGAAGTGGCAGGGGAGACGGAAAAAAAACACAAATAATAAAACTTTAACGCAACCTAATTCTATGGTCATCCTCTTCGGATTCCTGCAGCTCCCGGCTAATTTCGAATCTCTGTCTTTTTGCTCCCTTCTCTTTTTCAGTCTGTGGCGCAGACCTTCCTAACGCCGCTGTTCTAACAATCATTAAATGCAGCCAATATCAGTCTCAGTCGAAGCATAGTGATGATGGCCGCGGTGGTCATAGTTTACCAAGGGTATGCCGTCCTCAGCAAAGTATCTAAATATAGCTACGAGCATACTGCGCTCGGTAGAGAAAGGTTTTTCTCCCGATCACAAACTGGTTTCGATTCATCTTGTACTGTTACCGACCGATCGCGCGCTTCAGTGTGCGTTCTGGTGGTGGTGCTGCGCGCTGCTGCTCCTTTGGACAGTTATATTTTTCTTTGTAACCCGTGGCAACAGATTATTTTCTGCTCTTGATTTTGATAGATCAACACTGCGGCCAACTCGGCGCAGGCAAAAGCGTGGTAGATGTTTGTAGATCAACCGATCGCACAAGATGGTCGCCACCACCCAGTCATCCAGTAATATTGGTATTTCAGTGGTTAACTTTTTCTCCGGTTCATTCCTTTTCTTCCTCCTCTCTATCGGTGCTGGTTGTCGTTGCGCTTGTTAGCGCTGAAGCTGCAGCAGGAGAGATATGAAACGGAGATAAACACACATACACATGTACAACAGTCTGGCTGCGCTGATGACAAAGCCAGCGCGCATAAAGCTATTTTCGTTGTCGTCAGCTTATTTTAACGCGAATCTCGTTTTATGCTCGTATGTGGTATGTCTACGTTGGCAGAACGAAGGCGAAGGAACAGAAGAGAAAAAAAAGCAGCCAAAATCTGCGAACTGGACATTAAAAGGCTATTGCCGAATTCAGTCGAGTGTCTAATTGAGATCATATCATCCCGCAAGAAGGCGAGACCGAGACTGCGCTGAAAATTTAACGCATTCCACTGCACAGTCGAGCTAATTAGTCGTGTAAGGTTGTTTTCCCTTGAAATTGGTTGAGATGGAAACATTATTAATGAATTTCATGAGGCAGTCTCTAGGTTAACTCACAGGCTTTTGCATTTAGTAAGACGCGCATGCGTTGGGCGTCAATTGATTCCTGCGAATGTATTTACTTTTATGTTGGGTCACTAAATCTACGGATGCACTTCTCCAAGAGTCGTCACCTCAAATGAATAAGAATTTGCATCATTTTTCGTAAAGATCGGGACTTTTATTGTAATTGCAAAGTAGAAGCTCTGGGAGTGGTTGTACACAGTATGTCCAAGATAAGCACTTCGTGTCTGTCTACAAAAAGCAGTGGTTTTGTCTAGTTTCTCACATCTTCTTTGCATAATTGCAGCTGCTTATCGTAACGTTTGACTTTCAATCGCACGAAACTACATGCAGTCCATTAGGCTGTCAGTATACTTCATGCCAAAAAGTGATCAACACCAAAATCACATGTCCTACTGGAAGTAAAATAAATAAATATGCCTATCCCACACTTGGACCCTCAAAGTCTTTTGATCAATTATAGACACTTCTTCAAGATCAGCCATAACTTCGCATTGCATACACCAGGACGCCAACCGGAGGATCAGTTGTGGAGATCTGGAGAATGTGGAGACCATCTAACAACAGTGCTTCTGTGAAATTAATATTCAACTTGATAGAACAGTAAAGCACAACAAATTGGGGACAGTACTACTTCCTGGGAACTATCCCAACTTATCTGGTCTAATTGATCTATTGTGTGTCGGATCAAATTGCCACTGGACAATGTAACTTAGCTAGGGCTGGTGATATCATTAAACATATGCTAAGACTAAAAAGCGTCGGAGAAGTAAACACACACTCTAGCATCTACACGTACGCTTTAAAATCATTCTTTACAAATAGTAGTAATGGTCAAGGAACTTGGTTACATCCTTCTAGTTAATCGTGTCACAATAGGCACATGCTACGTGGCAACTGCTGTCACTCTTCATAATCACTCTAACCTCATTCAACCCAAAAACCAGACCACACCTCATTCAGTCATTAGTGCATTACTTGTCTCTGTTTCTTAACCTCAGACGCGACACTCATGTTTATTTAGGTTGTGCAAACAAACTTATGATGGTGGTCATTCATCAAAAAGCATAACGTCCTGCCTGGTGGTTAAGTTCCATTCTTCTTTCGAAAATGTATACCAAGACAGTTGAAAAGAAAAAAACGTATGACTTGGTTGCAATTAGTCTGAATATCTAAAAATGGGCATAACTGAGGGTGGCGGATTTAGCCCAGTTTCACACACTTTTGTTGTTTTAACTACCCTTTTGGTTTAAACTTCAGTTCAACGATTGATCACATTTTACGCTTTCGTCTAAACCTTGAACAGAGTTCAATTTGTGCTTTCAGTTAACAAAGTCAGTTCACTGCCGTTGAAACCTCAATTCCGTACACTTTGCTTGGCTTTATTTTTCAAACTTTCATATTTTTTTCTCTCTGTTATCTGAGATGTTCCGTGATGAGACCCATTACTTTAATTCATATCATTTGCACTATATTCCCGAACCGCAGGTTTTTCCTTAATTGGTTGAAAGACTTGGAACAACAATTCAAAAGGAATGCAGCAAAAACACTTCAAAAATTACAAGGCTTTACAGTTTCAATTGTTGCCAGTGCTGATTTGAATCGTTCACGTAATTTCCACAAGGGTGATGCTGCTCAATGGGTTCGTGTCCATGACAAAGTAAAAGTCATCTGTCATTCTTATGTGCTTTCATTTTGGGCAAACAAATTTCAGAAATATTGGCAATGGACCGAACGTTCGATTGGTTAAGTAACAGCCGATAGACAGTGGTCGCCTGCTACCTATTTTTGGAACCGCAGTACTCTAAGTAGTTCTTGAAGAGCACGGCCTAGGCCCTCTACGGGCTGTAGCGCCACCCATGTTATTATTATTGTAGTACCCTAATTAGTCTTGATCTGAAGTGTTCGACGAGTGAGTTCAGTCACTTTTCAGCCGCCACTAAGATCAGTAGAGACACTCCTTAGCCCTCGATGACGGTGCGATTACAATTAAGTCGAACGTCGCTTGGTCCACGGGAGATGGAACTAACGAAAATAACCATATTTGTCCATGTATCAGACCGTGCTTCCCACTAAACTAAAAGTAAAGTGTTACCATTATTTTCGATCACTTATACCATCGAAGTGCAGCTGAACTGAAGTTCCGAGTTCACTGTGAAATCGGACGAGTTAAACCAAAAATTTGAAGTCGGTTCCAGGTTCAGCTGAACTTCAAACCAAGTTCAAACCTTTACTGTGAACTTGGCATTTATGTAGTTTATTTTATGTAGTATTTTGTATTTATGTAGACACCAGTTGGTGTCTTCACATTATTAATACCTCGCCAGGACGACGCAATTCATTGATCTCTTCAATTTTGCTGTGCAAAAGAAGAGTATTTGGTTAAAAAAGGATGGAGCTGAGTGAAGAGAGTTTCTGAGTATATTTTCAGTTTTCCAGAAGGTTGTGTCATTGTTTAAAGAATGCCTAGTAGGACCGCCTAGTTTTCAAGAATCAATAGTGGTCACAACCATTTAATGCAGTTCAGTCATATGACATTTAAAATCACATGTCTTACTGGATGAACAGCAACGTTTACAAATATGAGTATGAAATGAAAACCAAAGAGTTTTCCGATAGGGACTTAACTTTTTTTAAATAATCGTACGTCGCTTTTCTATTAAGCTTGATCTTCTCTGTGTGTAAACCAAAATCCTTACGCAAATATACGCCATAATATGGTCTGAGTGATGCCAAATTCTTGAGAGCGCCGAATTGACTAACTTTGATCGTTTGCTACAGACGCCTGAACGGCAGCAATATTTTCGACACTTTGACCAACTCGTTGTCTCTCTGACACGGCAACATCACACAACGAATATGTAGACTCAAATTTGTGCACTAAACTTGTTGTTGCCTGTCTACTGAGGCGAGAATTACGACGGAAAATTGGAGTTAACTCCGAATATCGATAGAAAGTTTGCAGACGTTGCTCTTTCGTGTACTTCATCGTGATGAAAATGTTGAGTTTACTGAATTAATTGACAGTGACAGTTGGGTGACTAGTGAAAGAGTACGTCCACACAATAAATCCGAAATTGTGAAGTTGCTCTTCGAAAACCCTACATATGGAAAATAAAGTAAAATTTGAAGCCTACATCCCTTCATTTTCCCATCGTCATCAAACTTTTGCCTCTGAGTGTACTCACGTTTTCAGTGAAGATAATGAAATTTGCACGATATTCCTAAACAGAAATCTACAATCTGATGCAGCAGAAAATAAAGAAAACGATCGTCGCCCTCGTCTCTCTCTCCCTGTCGCAGACAAATTCTTCTCCACTGAACGGAAGTTCTAATAGTCGCACGCGAGTTCATCCATAAAATGCCGATCATTCTCTTAGATGGCGATCAACATCCATTCACAGTTATCGGCTGGGCTAGACCAGTGATCTAGCCTCACGAAGAATGACTTCCAAGCAAAACGACAATTGCACTGAATTGTGAGAAGATGAAAAGCAGACGTGGTGGAGAAAGAAGAAGAACAAGGGATCATTCGTCGTGTCTGAAAGACAATTGGATCGCCTTATACCCTACATAGTGTCATATTGAATGGAAGAGGAAATGAACTGGTTAACTGGTGGTTGTGGTATGAGCACAGAAGTTCCGATCTTATTGCACCGCACAACGCCACACAAAAGAATCCGTGCATTCCAAAGTGAACTGCGATGCAACTAGATCTATCGCCAAAATGGTTAAAGGCGGGAAATACGGGAACAAAACAAAGTAATCTGGTTGCTGTGTTGATAGAACCCAACCTTAAGTTGTTCACACAAACGTGCACTGCGCACACGAGTGGTGTATGTACGTGGGGCATAAGTGTATTGAGAGAATCAGTGAACCATTTTATGTCGGAGAAAGGAGGAAGACACACAGTTCAAGAATCGGATGATGCACCTACGTTTGTGTCTGTGGCGAGCCATCGGAAAATGTAGAACAATATCTGAATGTGATTATGTACGTAGACGTAACGCAGTCCCCCAAGGTTTTTGCCATTTCGGATTTCAAATGCGGTTGAATAATTGAACAGATTTCCAACATAAGTTGAAGTATGGACCGGGTGTACGGGTGGAAGACTCGAGGGCCAAAATATACAGCCACTGGGCATTAATCAAAAATATGAATTAGAAATGCAATTATGCCTGGTAAAGCAAATCAATTTGGTGAAAGTCCACGCAGCAGATTGAACGAGGTCACGATCGTATGGAATGTTGGGAGGAGATTAAGGAAATATGGTAATCAGGTGGTGGGACAAACAAACTTGGAGCATGTCTTTTGAAAGAAGGAAGACAGAGGAGACGGATCTTCTCGATGGATTTGAAGACATTACAGCACTTGCCCAATGCCAATGATGAATAAGCAAATAGACCCCGTGGTAGACTAGCACCATTATTCGCCAAGAGCTGTGTCAACAGGAAACCAGAGAACTAAGGCGAACTCTCACACAATACAACTAAAGCGCCTAGAATAGACTACGCTGACGATGGATGCATTTGATTTCATAGAGCATAGTTTCTTAACATTTAAGGAGCCAATGCGGTTGCCTCCCTAGCAACGAATATATCTCTGGGCAGACCCCTCCCAACACACAATTTAATGATTATAAAGACGTACTTTTTGTTTCATTGAAAGGCCATGCCAACCTCTGGAAAGAGCTTTACGGACTCCCAAGGTGCCGCGGACAACATGGCTGTCATAAAGCAATGCAAATCGTCGTTGAGATGGAAGCACAAATGTCAGAAATACAGAATGCATCAACCTGCTCAACAACGTGCGTAAACATTGCTGGAGAAACCGTTGAAATGACGAGAGAAACCCAAGACCGAATGGAAGAGCGTCAACTTACGCAATGCAGCAACAGAAATGTTGCGCTGTTTCGTTAAGTTTCGTTCATTTTTGTTTTCTTAAGTGGGAGCAAAATTAATCACTCGCTAGGGACTATAAATGGCGTCTGATTTGACAGTACCTTGACAGCTGAGTGATGTTCTGGATACTTTTCGTTTGGTTCTGATACATAGTCAAGTTTGCTTAAGTCAACCACTGTTGGGCTGGGAGCTTTTAATGGATTAGTGATGCAATGCCAGCGGAACGATGATTATAATCCACGAGCTAACATTTTCAGACAATGCGATCAGTGGGGAATGAAGAGTGACAGCTTGGAAGGACTGCAAGGCTGCCGAGTGTCACCCTACATGTTTGATGGCTCGGATAGAATGAGACTAGGGTCGAAAACAAAAAAAAGTAATAGAAAGACAACTGGATTGTAGCATATTTCGAAGTGGCTGGCGCTTAAATTCCAAGGCAATGAGACTGCCATTGAATCGAATTAAAAACAAGATCCACATACCCAAATGGAGACAAAGAACCACCACTCAATCAATAAACTGATGATGTAATACTTGAATTGTTCCAGTGGTCAGTCACGTTTCTGATACCATCACGGTAAGCTTACCTCATTTAAATTTCACAATTTCCCACGTACCGGCGGCGTGGCCCTCCTTCCTAAATCCGGTCAATAACAAATCACTGTTTCCTACCTGCAGAAAATCCACTCGGTTTCGAAATGATTACGCCGCCAGAGATAAACTTTGTCCGGCCGACCGACTTAAGTGGCCCGCGGTCATCTTTCACTCTCTTCAATTATATTGATAGATTTCACAGTGATGTGCGATTAAGATAATATCATCTGATGGGTTGTGTCTCAGAGCGAGATCCCTTCTCGCATAATGGGGCGCTCGCCGTCATCGTCTCCCCATGCTGTTTCTGCTTCCTAATGAGATTATCTACTTCCCAGAACTAGAGCTGGCCTCTGTGCTCGACGGAAAAAAAAAACCACAGATGAAATGAAAACGATTCTTCAGAAACGGAGAAACTTTTCGCTAAACGTCTGAAGATCACTTGGAGATAGGAGGAGATTGGTTTCCCTTCCCGGTCGAAGCGGAAAATACCCGAGCTCACTCACAGAACTGCTTAAACGATCAATACACAAATTCATAGCGCACAAAACCGAAGCCAATATTCATAATCGGAGGGAAAACGAACTGAGCTGGGCTGGCTTGTGACAGCATAACATTTCCAGGAACACAAAACCGAAATGTGACTTTGGACTCATGTGCGGCAAATTCAAATACAGAGGGAATCAAATTTCCCACGAGCTCTCGAGAGTACACGCCGCCACACGAGCAGTATATTTTCATCGAGATTATGACATGTGCGCAAGGGGGGCGCGAGACAGTTCCGCAACTCTGATCTTAGCTGATATGTATTTCTCAAATCAGCTCAGCCATTAATTAGAAACAAACAAAGGAAAAAAAGAGAACTGTCAAATATAATATTTACTGATCGATAAACGCTCGAGCGCGTGTAGTGATCTACCGGAGCTTTTGGGAAGACACCCCGGCCGACCGCCAGAAGTCGTCCCCCAATCCTCTTTAGTATTCATCACGATGCGTTATGGTCGGGGTCTTCATGTGGCAGCGACTAATCGTGGAACCCCCCGTTCCACGTGCAGGTAGTGGGAGCGATATTTTCCGCATAAAGATCGAAACTTTATGCGAAGTTGAAAATGGCAGCACATAGGGATTAACTTCGTTCGGAAACGAGCGCGAAAGAGAGAGATCGATCGTTTTGGGAGACCCTTAAAGTTCCATGAAATGTTCGATGGAGTCGTTTTTTCATCCAATTTTTTGCTCGTTTTTTTTCGTGACCATTGGTCGGAGGAATTGGAGGTTTTTTTTGTGTTGTTTTTTTGACCAATTTTGGGAAAAAGAATGCGAGATTTTTGGCGCATAACACAGGAATGGAAGAGGTTTCTTCGATCGTATCGATAAAATACACTGATTTGGCCGACAAAGGGTTTTTCGGACTTTAACTAAATACCAAGCATAGCTCAGTTGAGGGTATACATATGCATGTGGGCATGGATATGAGAGATGGCAAGTTTTGGTTTCTGAGAAAGAGATTCTTCGGCAACGTGGCGGTTATGGTTACGGTTATGCTAAGATTATGGGTACAGAATTTTGGATTTTGTGAAAGAATTAGGAACACATGTGTAATGTAAGTGAGTCTCATTGGATGCGTGAGGATGATTCTTCTTTATTAGATATTCATCGGCTTCTGCTATGGAAAAATAATTTTTCTCAATAATTAAGTAAGTGAGTAGAATGAAGGGAGAGAAATTCGAGACGATACAGTGAAGCCCTTCAATTCGGAAAAAAAATTTCGAATTAGAGATTTTTTCCGAATAAATGAGTTTCGGTTTCCAAATTTTTATTTAAAAATTAAATTATGTTAAATATTATTAGAACACGCAGAGGTAGCAAATAGCTATCAAAATGTAGAATTTGACATTGTTCTTGCATCTGTTCATCAAAAGGAATGTGCAGTGCACACAATAAATCTCTCATTATTTCGGAAAATTCGTTTTTTTCCCCAACCATTCCGAATCAACGAACATTTACTGTATATTGTAGGTAATTTGTTTCGAACTTTCCAGACTCTTGATACTTTTATCTGCGTGAAAGCCACAGATTACATTTGAGTTTTGCACATACGCGGAGGTACTGCGTAATATAGAACACTCAGGTGACAGATCGAGTACAGGACTAGCTTCTAAATGTTAAAATTTCATATCAAGCAGTAATAAATTACCAAATAATCAGCGTCAAGACCTGAGACAAGTCAAGTGGAACAGCATTCCCATGTTTGAAGGCTCGATTACTCCTCGATCAGGTAGAGTTCATTAAACTCCGTTGAAGGACAATCAAGCCAACATGACCGTTTAAACGAGGACTGCATTTTGAGAAAATTAAGTGAATAGACTCAAGCCAGAGATCACACTAGCTGTGGCTAATTATTATGAATTGTGACTAAACATGAAAACCACGTTAGTTCCGCGACTAATTTTCCGATTTATGGTGAATTCTTAACGTCAAAGAGGCAGATTCTGGATGAAGAACACAATTTAGCAGGAATTTCACAAGCAACCACAGGTTCTGGCGCATTTTATTGAATTCACTCAAAAGCCAAGAAAGAGAGACTGAATGCTGAATTTGTTTCAGTGCGTGGCTTACTAAAGGAATGTGCTTAAATTTGTTAACTAAAACATGTCGAAGCGTATTCCAGGCAGAAACTAAAGCGAATGAGGCAGCACTGTGTGCTGGGTAGAAAACAATGAAATATGAGACACAGATATTGTGACGTTTTCGGAAAACCAAGCAGCAATCAAATCTCTAAGCGCAGGCAGATTTAACTCCAAGACGTCAGTTAATCGCCAAGTATCTCTTAACAAAATGGTCAAGGACTTTAACCCACTCGTGTGTGTTCTAGGACACAGTGACATCCCAGAGAACCGTGAAACCGAGGAACTCGTTAGAAAGGGTACCACGGATGGTGCAGTTGGTTGAATGCCCGCCCGATTCGAATGCTTTCAATGGGCTCCCAGATTCGAATCCCATTGAAGTTGAGTTAACAGGCTTTAATCTGGTTTTCAAATCTTGGCCAGTCACCATTTGTCGTTGGAGTCAAATTGACGGAACAGGGTATCATAATTGACCATGTTCTAAGTGCATTGGCAAATTTCGCTAGCAGCCCAATAACCTAACCTAACCTAGGATGGTGGCCTCCCGTCAATGCCATGCCTGCTGTCATAGCTAAACAGCTATTCAAACTCGAAATTTTTTATCAAACCAAATGTAAATTTACCGGCACTGGAAGCCTCATTACAAAACAATCACAGCGTACCCTTGATCCAAAACGTTCACGCGACTTAATAAGTATGAGTAGGCCAAATCCTAGAGCCCTAATTGAGGTGATGACCTGGCATTGCGCCAGAATGACTCCTGCAGAAGCTGCAGAGAAGAAGAAACCATTGAACACCTTCTCTGTGACTGCAATGTCAACTTCACTCTCAGCCACAACTTGACGGAATTGAAGCATTTCTGCATCTGTTATCTACATCGCTTGAATGAAAGGTGCAACTGGTTTGAGGACTAAGACCATCCTTGTGGTAACACAACCGGGGTTCTTTGGCCATCTTTACTACCACCTTTGCTAGTCAGCCATTCGAAACCCAACCCAAGTGTGTTTGGCTATGGACGTAGTATTATTCGTTAATTGTGTGAATTGAGTCTGAGCTGAAATTGCCTTCCATCCTTGACAGACATGGAAGGTCATTTCATGCGACGATCCACATAAAATTGATTCGGAAGCATTTAATCGCTTTCTCAGGATTTGCTCGGACATGTCTCCTCCTACTGGACACATCGCCTAGTTTTCGTCTTCTACATAACAAACTGCTGACTGGATAAGGCGGCTTTTCTCCTATTCTTAGGTCTGTGACCCAAATTGTTTCTACAAACCGAAGCAGTTGCTGTGGGGAACGATCGATTCCACGACGAAAATACGCGACAGTTGGAGTCAACAACAAATCTGGAACCGATCTCAACTAAGACGTAGTTCGTTTCCGTCCATCGCTTCGAAGCCAATCTGGCGATCATTGCCGCCAGATAATCGCTATAAATTCAACGAATGCAGAATGTTTAAAGAACACAGAAACGTATTTATCATAATTAAAGATACGATTTGGTCTCTCGTTGGGCGCCAAAAGAGACCCAAAACAAAAACCCAATGAACTCTATTTTCAAGTGCCTCTTAACACCTACTTGAGAAGCCACTTACAAACGCATGCGTTGCGCGCCCGAGTAGACGCATGAATGTTCATTCAATCAATACGCGTCTGAATGAGGAATTCGACCAAGGCCCACCGCACAAACGTCATATAATTCAATTGATTTCTAAACAAAAGGAAATGACATCTTTCGGAGAGTTTCCTATTACAATTCCATTACTCAATCCCATTCTGAAACGCTGATCATAAACAAAGCGCAGAAACAAAACATCTTTCGCTATGAACGAACGACGACTCTCTTTCTCTCCCAATTGAAATCGTTCCCCATTGTTTTTTCTGCTTCAAGAAGTCGGGCACTAGCGTTCATTGCCCATCGGAATACCAAATACACATTTGAACTTCGAGATCTAAGCTCGGAATTAAATCATAAATTTGTATAAATTTCAAATTCAAAGTGGTGGACCGAAACAGATACACACACACACCGTCCACAGTGCCCGCCCTCGAGCGCAGCAGCAACACTGTTTCGGGCTTGAGTGATGATATATACGTATACCCTGTGGTCAATTAAAATACAAAAAAACGAAACACAGAAGATGAAGAAGGAGACGGTATCTTCTGGAGACGGCTTGATGAGATTCCAAGAAATTTTTAGATCGTCTTCTTTCCCAATTCGTGGCTTGATGTCGCCGTCTGGCCGCGCAAAGGCGCGGGGAGCGTGAACGTCTAGTTCTGCGATGGGAAGGTATTTCTTAACCCGCTCAAGCACTTCACTGATAACAACAAATTGAGCAGTTCAATGCATTGCTGTGCCTCTCGTTGCCTATTCCGAGCGCACACGACTGATGATGGATCTTGATTCTTCCAAATTTTGACATCATCGAGTTGCACGTTGTTTACAGCGAAACTGTGTTGCAACATTTCGCGTGTAGTCGGAGGCAATTAATAAAATACGACCAAAAAAAAGAGATACACAAATAAATATGGAAGAAGTCGATTTCCGCTGTCCCTGACGGAGGCGGCAGAGCTTGAAATTATATTCAACTCATGGTTGCAAGTGTCTGATGGCGGTGATGGGGATGGTGGTGTGTTCCTTCTTGTTTTTCGAACTGAACAGAACACAAGAATTGGAACCGTGCGTGCAGGGTTTTAAATGGATTTGCTGTGTCAAGATACACATGAATCCAGTGCCGCGCGATCGCATAGTTTGGCGCACACACTGCGCCTGTGTGTGGTGGTTTTTCGCTGATAATACGCGTGGGGTCTGTGTTGTCTCCTCATCCGGGAGAAGAACAAAAAAAAAATAAATCCGCGAGTGTGACTCGTATTTATTTTGTCCCTTTTTTTCGCTGTTGTTGTTGTGGTTCGTCGCTTTGACATTCATTGATGATTTCTTTAAGTGGCACTGTTGTTTGCCTTTGTTAATATGAAGATTTCGATGGACATTAGTCACTTAGTTGCAACGGATTAACCGATTACCGACTCGAATGTGATCTTGCCAAGTAAACGGGGAAAACCGTTGCTACGCAATATAACAAGCTGGAAGTGTTTTGTTTGAACTGTGATTAGCGTTTACGATTGGGAATCAAATTTTGTTTGTAGTTGCGTCGACATTGTATTTAATGTCGAGATCAGTGGATCGTGAGATCAGTTAGAATCTGGCGCCATTGACACTTCGATTGGGAGATCGCTGATCCTGCCAATGAGACTAAACAGAGTATTGATTCAGGATCTGTAGAGTAAAAGTTCGGAGCAAAAGTTGGAAAAAAAACCACTCAAAAATATAAGAGGCCTGGCTGCAGTGCCAAAAAACGATCCTTCAGCTTTAACACAGAAACCACATTTTTTACTAATAAACTGTCTCGACTTCCAATTATTGATACGTCGTATAGTTTTGCCCCAAATTATGCACTCATTGATCCATATAATTCCATCCATTACAAAAACTTCCTCTAATGGGATGACCAGATCATGATCATTGTAATGAACGCTTGAACTAGAATTGTCCCCATGTTTTGCCCACAATTTGAAATCCACAGAATCCATGGCAACACAGCTTAGTGTTCTCCACATCCCGAGTAGGTGTACCATTGCTAAAGGTGAGAGTATCATGGTGACTTGGTGATCATCAACGTCTACCAAGCAAATCCGATCTTCAAACACTGAAACACGATGATCAAGAGTGCCTTCAAACTCTGAAACAGGATGCTAAAGAGTAGCCGCCTAGCTTCTCAGAAACGAAACGTATTGTACATGCTATTGTGCTGTCAGGAGTAGAAGCGACCTACAGTTTTATGCCGACTCCGAACGGTCAAGTTTGAGAAGCTTTTTCTATACAGAAGTACTGCTTGAGCATTGTCAGTGTCTCGAAAGATGTGGTGCCTTGAAAAGGTTTTGTTGGTCGTCTTTAAACACCAAGATTCAAGTGGATTGGGTTCGGTGCACATACCCACAATGCCATGGGCCACCGCAAGAGTATGCCCTTATCTTTTAAACATATAATCACCGTCGTCATTCGAAGACGATCACTAGTATTCACTAATGGCTGCTCTAAGAGCTAGGCCTTCATCCAGGTCTGAACTAAGCGCCATGCACGTGTCAGGATTTGCTACAGAAATGTTAAAAGAAATGAAGACGGGACGGTATAAACCTGACAATGAAGAAATTTTAGCTGCCATTGGACCATCATCATCGCACTAGAGATCCCCAGGGCACACGATCTGCCGCCATCGACTCTAAATCATCAGAATCTATGCCCAAGTACAACCAATCGAGTTTTTGGACTTGGTCCTCGTTCTGGGTCTTCCAAGCGGCTGCCTTTCTGATGGAGGTAGTACGAGCCGCCCTCGTATTGGCGTCACTGGCCACATGAGCACTCACAAGTGCGGGGGAGATCAACTGGCAACAGACAACGGCCATTGAACCAACTTTCGGAAATTGTGTTGAAACTCATGTAGGTACTCGTTTCCCAATGAAGTTTGTCCAGGTTTGTGCAGGAGAGTAGATGCGTCGACGGCATTTTCACCCACATCTTGTCCGACGCACTTCAGTGGAACTAGACCGATATCTCTACAAAACAATGTCGAGTCTAAGATGTCATTTGAATTTGGGGAAATTGTAAGCGAAAACGTGGACACAATGCTTAGAATCCGACGGAAATCATTCAGATTGTCCTGGAGATAAACTAGCGTTTTACTGGCTTAAATTCGTTACTAGGACTTACTCAGAATCAAGGTTGGAAAAATAGAGGACCAACGCCTCTAAGCTGAGGCAGTCCAAAAATATAGCTCTTCGGATTGCCTTCAAATCCTGTGCTTTGTTGTCTCTTTCAAGTCTAAAAGAAGAAGCTGAAGGATTTGTGTACAAATATAATCCCCCTGAGCTCAAAATGTAAGTGTATCATGTCGAATGATGAAATACCTGCTCGTGGTCACCGGAGATGCCGCATCCCTCATCAATCTACACCAGAAGTCAGTCATATCCAAATCCACCATCTCATCTTGTCCTTGACATTTGTTAACAGCCTTCCAGAGAATGCCAAGGGCATCTCTCTGTACACAAACAAGTGTGCCTTAAAATAGACCAATTGTCCCGTGGGTTCATCATTGAATGTCAACAAGGTCGGAATGAATTATCCGTGGACCAAATCGATTTCTACATTCTAAAAAAAGCACCACATAATGTCAGTTCCCCCCTAAAGTGTCCGAAAACAAATCTCGTCGACTGTACATATTTTCTCTCACCCTTCAAAACCGACGAAAAGACGTCTTAAAGAAGTGACACCAGTTTTTTTTTCTGTGTAATTGCTCTTCGATTTGTCCCTGTTGCATAGATGTCACAATACGCGAAGCATCTGTACCCAACCACCCGGCATAACTTCATTCAGCGGCTGTAGTTCCGCGCCCAACGACGAATCCTTTCCATCGCCCTTTATTACGACGTAAAATGTTGATCTTTTTTTTCTGCTTGTATGACGAGACGAAAGCAGCAACAGCAACAACCACGACGACGACGGCAGCGACAAGAACAGCGAAAGCGGCAGTGGCGTCGGTTTAACCATGAGTCATCAGTCCGCACAAAGGAACGATGCCATCGTCACTACTTAAGGGCTATGCCCACGACGATGTGAAGGCCTACCATCCCATCCTCCCACCGTAGAGTATTCCCATCGACGACGTCGTCGCCGTCATCATCGTCATCGGCGACGTCGTCCACAACGTGGTAGACAAGGTTGCAAATATGTATGCATAACTTCTTCTTTGGGGATAGTGTACGTCTGCATAGCAAAGACTTGGGATGGGGCCGCAGCAGCAGCGGTAAAGGAGCAACAGAGGGATGCAGCAGCAGCAACAGCAGCAGCACTCGTTGAGGAAAATTCAAGGGTGACCAGATTTTTCTTTTCATTTTGCCTTTTGAACATCTCTTCCGGTTGTGTGCAAGATTTGTTGGATTATTTATTTTTGCTTTATTTATGCATGCAAACACATACAGCCATGTGTACGGACAAAACAAGTACCGTAACTGCTGTGAGTTGGTGAACATGACACAAAATGTGGGGCACCATGATTTGCTCTGTGGACTATGGAATGGGCTCCCATGAGACTTGACGGGTGCCTGTATTTGGTTTCATTTCAGATCGCTTTTGACCGGTTTGTTGATATGAATATAACGGTTTAATTCAATTGAACGGTATTTTGGCAAATATTCATCGTTAGACAATTTGCTGAGAAGAGCACGTGCCGCCGTACACAATGTCAGCCGAGTCATTATTTTATCCTGTTCGTGTTGGAAATTAGGATTTCATGGAGACCCCATGACCATGAAGCGTAGGGCGGCGGGAGAGATGTGTACGTATGAAGGGCACTGAGTTATGAGCTGGTTATGGGAAAGGAAACGTGAAGCGAAGGCGTGTAATTGAATGCCAAGGATGTTGGGGGTTTGCTTGAATTTAGACAGCATGCTTGTGGTGTGACTCATTTTAGAAGATGGGATGCAAGCCGATGCGGAGGACACCAGTTGACACAAGTGATAATTTAGTTTGATGAAATTATCGCTACTGCAGAGACTGCATAATTGGAGGCAAACGACAGATTCAACTCGTAGCATTTGCATTGTGGAGCTGTGTCCGTCAGGTCGGAACGACGATTAAGGAAGAGTTGATTATTTCGATTGAATATGTCATGAATGATAAATTATTAGATGGTCTTAAACTAATAATCTAAGAACGGAAGGCAGCAAGGGCAGCTTCAGATATCAAGTGCGTGCTTATAGAATAATTACAGGGAATTCAATGAAATTGAGTCATCTCAACGCAAGAAGTGGAAACTGATCGAAAGATCATTAATTGGAGTTAGAGTCGGTTGCATTTACCGGTGAATCAGATCTCTGTGCTTTTACCGAATCGGGGGAAGAATTTCTCAATTGAAGACGAAAGTTCTGTGCGCAATTTTCGAACTTTTGCGTTGTTGACATCTCTAGGCTTAACTCGATGGGTTTCACTAAAATAAACACGGTTCCCACTCGAGTCCTCGTTTTCAAGTCAACAGTAGGGTGGTTGGCAGATGTGGCGGTTTTTCGGCGAACTGGTGACTTTAAATTTTATTTGGCGACACAAAAATTGGTATATCGCCTCAACCTAAAAAAGGCGATACTTTCAGCTTTTAGCGATTTCTTTTTGTGCTGCACAGTTTAACATATAACGAATGGACAACAGTCAGCAATAAAGAACAAATTTATTCTGCTGATACTATTACTTCGGAGCATTATTTTTGTTTCACGAGAGGATTCGAAGGTGTCAAAATTTGGCTTGAGTCACTATATATTTTCGTCTTTTTTTAACTTGGCGTTGAAAACTTTGAAAATTTGGCGATTTCGCTATTTGAAGCCTGACTACCCTGGTCAACAGTACGATCGCGCCTGTCGCAGTAAACAGAAGCGGAGAAAAACTGGATGCAGGTAACCAGAGCTATCTCCACCTGGAATGGGCTGTTGGTTGAGACACGAGCAAACAAGAATTAAAACCAATTATGAACGTTTTTGTATTTTTAAGGCCCGTTTCCCAATCAAGAACTATTTCGATACAAACATCTTGAACATAATTCTACGACATTCTAAACTTAATTTGTGCCAATTTTAAGAAAGGGTAGAGGGACGAAGGGCATATTCAGAGACTGACTTATATACAATTGCCAAGCAGTTCGCGCACCTATCGTTATACTGTGTTCGTCGTTAAATAGGTAGGTACGGAACAGAGGACGCCCTCGAGGACGAGATGCGGCACAATTGGAAAAGGCAATCAACCAACTTGGTGTGGCGCCACTGCCGAAAGATCATGTTGCCTAGAGAGGCTTGTGGGTTACGGCCCAGATCCACCCCGGACTTTAGCGCCAAAAAAGAAGGAGTAGGTAGGTCGATATTGGAATTTTGTACTTAGGCCAAAAATTAGCCCATTGTACTGTCACGTGGGAGCTTTAAATTGGAGAAGATTGCCGTTTTATCAACAATTTGTTCAGTGCATTGACTGGAATTTTGCTGGCGTCGTTTAGACTATCGTAGAAGTAGGAGCCTATAGTCGCTTTCGTAGTTCAGGCGACAGCAGGACAGTCGCAGAAGAGGTGTTGGGTGATTTCTTCCTCATCCTCGCCTACACAGTGTTAGGGAATGAGCCCAGTTTGCTTGGAGGCTTATGCTTTGCATATCATGGTCAATGGATTTTATTCCTCCACAGATTCTTCGTCTCTCTCTTTTTTTAATTTGGTTTCAGTTTTCAGTTTTTATTTGTTACATGCTTGGGAGCAAATAGTAATTAGGTACTGTGGACTCTCACTAAGTCGACTTGTCACCTTGTTCTTTATCCGAGACGTAGTGTCGGTTTCATCAATGTTAGTAAAATTGTCACGGATATCGTCATTAGGTCGAGTAAGAGGAAGCTCGACTGAGAGGATATTGTTGTGTATGGGAAATTGAGGAGAAAATGGCAAAATATGGCAAACAATTTAGAGAGCAGAGAAAGACTTCGGAAGAGTCGGCTATATTTGAAATTTAAGGTCTGCTACGTGACTGGACTTTTTTTTTATTTGCAACTTGAAGTACTTGTATTTAACACATCCTAAGTCGTTAGAAATTAGACAAAAGCTACGTGCACTATTTTTAAAAAATTAGGAACTGAGAAGTATAGTCATTCACACTTTTTTAAATATAAATATAATTTAATCACGATTCATTTTGATTAAAATATGATCATATTTCTGATCGCAATAGGTTAAAAATTAACAAGTATTAATTAATCGAAAATACAAAAATACAGTAAATTTCGAACACATCATGACAAACAAAATTTAGGATTCAACGGCTCCCGTGGCGCCACTACTTTCATAAGAAAAAAAAATTAAACCTCGAAATCTCCCAAATTAGGCTAGCAAGCTTTGGTCATGATATTAAGTGCTTATTTCTTCGAGATCGAAAAATCAAATATATGGCATTTTCCAACCCTGGCCACCCGGGAGGCGTAGTCGCATCTACATTTGCGACCAATTACATTTAAAAAAATTCAAAATTATCAATTTTTGTTTAGCAATTCCAAATAAAGTAACTTTAACAATTAATTATTTAAACATTAAAAATTGGGACCAACATTTAAAAATAAATTCAATATTTTCTAAGTACATTTCAAAAAAAAAAAAAATAATAATAATGATATGCAACTTACCATAGAAAAGCGAATGTTTAAACACAAACAAAGCCAACACCGCAGTCTAGTCTCTTTCTTGTGAAAGCGTGCGCGCTCGCGCCCGAACTGAGATGAAAAATCAATTAACTTTGAACACTGCCGGAAGTTGATTCTCCCGACCAGAGAAAAACAAAATGAAAGAACACATAAATCCGATTTGGAGATCGGCAATATTCTGATATTTCAAACAAAAAAAAAAACCAAAACAAAAGAGCAAACGAATTTTCAACGTCTCCTCTAGCTGATTCGTTTATACATGTGAATAGCATTTGTCTAACAAAGAACCATCGGTCCGCGCTGTCAGCCTTTATGCATCAATGCCGTGGCACTCTATCGCGCGGGCAGCATTCCCTTCCTCGTACGGTATGTACTTAAGCATCATATTGTGTGCGATAATGATTAACTGACGGCGTTGAAGAGGTGCAATTTCAAAGTTACTTACACCGACGAAAGAGAGAAATATTTCTCGTTTCAATACCATCGGCACCAAGTTCAACAAGCCAAAGCAATCCATCTGCGCAATGTTCTTCGTTTACGTCGCCGCGTTCACACTTTATGGCCGAGTCACTTGGACGAGGAGAGGTGGACCTTAGAGTTAAGATCGAACAAAAAAAAAATATGATGACTTTCAACACCCAATGTACGCGTGCACAACACGACAGTCGAAGACATCTGACCAGTGACCACTCTTTGTTTCGTTTCGCCGACAACAGTCGATGAAATAATCGTTTTTCTGGACAACTACGTTTCTGTTCGTCTTGTTTTCGTTTCTCGTTGCGGATGAATAGCTGTTACTGGCCAAAGTTCATTGTCGATCGAATGATATTGATTGCACACGATCTGGAGTTGAAGACTGCTTCCGCCGCCCATTACTTATACTAGATTGTTCTCTTCTTGTTTGTTTTTGCAAATAACGGTCGCAATCATCAGCACTCAATGGTGTTCCTCTCTTCGACATCGCGGCCACCAACGCCAGCAACAGCACCATCGTCGTAGTCTGCCGCATGCCGGACTTGAGACAAGCGTTCTTGAGTTGCAAGAATCTGCAGAAGCTGCATTCTTTACTCAGGGTTTTCGATTACACACTCTCTGCCACTACAAGTCAGTCATCTTTAAATTAAAACGAACACAAGGAACAACAAAAAAAGAACTTAAACGAAATGCACTTAAAAAAAACGAGTCTTTCTCTACCGGGATGTGTTCAATGATCGAGATCACACTTCGATGGGTGAGTAACAAACGATCCGGCCGATGGGATGAAATGAAAAATAATTCGGAACACAACCATCTCCGACGATAGTCCGTGCACAAGTGATTATTCGATTCTGTTCAACACTGTCTCCTGCTGGTTTCCACTTCCACCACCGTTCGGAAAAGACGGTGACGACACAACAGAAGACGACAGCGACAACGGCGAAGATGTCGACTGCGAGCTGCGACGACACAACATCAAGAGCATCGGCAACGGGCAACAGCAACAACGAAGATGGATGGAAGCGACGAAGAAAAGGAAGACGAGACGACGACGAACCAAAATGAAAGCGTACAAAAACAAAAACAACCAAAATATACCCCGTCTCACATAACACACAAGAACAACAATGAAACAACAGTCCGAACCACCAAACCACCGCCGAACTCTCTCTCCCTGTTCTTCTCGGGCAATGCAACACACACCGTGCGTCGCGTCATCGTGACGGAAAAAGTAAACAGCGGTCGAAGCGGTGGCAGCTGCTCTTGCTCTGGGGTTTCAGTCAATCAGTCCGTTGCCTTGCCATTGCCATTCAACAATTCGAAGATACAATTGCCGGGCCGCAGCGGCAGCCCCCTTCGCGGCGCACAGAGGACTTGTTGACATGCAACTGCGAGCGTTGGTGAAGTTGATGAAAAACATGAACTCGAACATGTTTGAGCGCACACAGCTCGCTGGCGGGGTAATTTGTATGGCGTACGGTCGCACGCAGTCGGTAGATGTTTGACGAAGTTAATTGCTTGCACGTAAGACCGTGCCGATCGCACACGGTTCTGGGAAAACTCGTATTCCTACAGTTTCGTTTTTTTGGGAGATGATCATTTGCGCAGAGGTAGAGAAATCGCCTGGAGGGGGCAGGCATTTGCCAAATTAATGATGGAATGCAATTATTTCATCCTTTTGCCGATGATTTCGACGGAACTTTGTTTGATGACATGTCAATTTGGCATACGTTCTGCAAAGGTGATGGATTTGTGCGTTTTAATCCTGCCTTTCACTGACCCGCTGCCTACCTGGTGTCAGCGTAAGTTTCCGCGTACAAATTGTATTTGCACAGCTTGTAGATATTTGAAATTAAATCGCTACTGGCTACCTGTCGGACGCGGTAGCAACTGCAAACAAAATTTGGAATTTCCACTGTTCCAGACTACCTACAGTGGTGTGCATAAATGAGCAGTGTAATAAATACTGCATAGGTATGAACAGAAATGAACATCCACAAAAAAGGCGATCCTACCTCCTGCAAGAACTACAGAGGTATATCCCTGCTCAATGTCGCCTACAAGATCCTATCCAGCGTACTGTGTGAACGTCTAAAGCCGTTTTGCACCGCACTAATCGGCACGTACCAGTGCGGCTTCCGGCACGGCAAATCGACTATAGACCAAATCTTCACACTAAGGCAGATCCTGGAGAAGACCAGCGAGTTTCAAATCGATACTCACCATCTTTTCATCGATTTTAAAGACGCATACGACAGCATTCATCGCAAGGAGCTATTCGAAGCGATGGCCGAATTCGGGGGATCCCGTTCGGTTCAAAAACCCCTGAACCGTTCGAAACCTGCACCGGATTTCGGCAAGGAGATGCGCGTGTCGTGTGTGTTTCATCAATCTGGTACTGGAGAAGATAGTGCGGCGGGCAAAAGTTAACACGGAAGGCACTATCTTCTACAAGTCAGTCCAGCTGTTGGGATACGCGGATGACATCGACATTGTCGCGCGGTCCCAACGTGCCATCGTGGAACAGGCGAAACGAGCTGGTCTTAAGGTCAACGAGGACAAAACAAAATATATGCTGTCGAGCAAACAACGATCCGTCTTCGAATCCGAGCCTCCTGGTTCGAGAAGGAGAGGAAGACCGAACCTCCGGTACAAGTCATCGCGGATGCTAGACAGCTTGGCCTTGATGACTGGAAGCAGCGTGCCCAGGACCGTCACCGATGGAAGGCAGCAATTGCTCAGGCTCAGACCCTTCCTGGTTCGTCTGCCTGATAAGATAAGTAAGGTATGAACAGAAATAATGTTCAATTCCAAATAAAATGGTAAAAAATACAAGCCGGATAGCTAAGACCCTCAAGAAGATAAAAAAGTAACAGGTCCCATGTATTCAATTTAGCCCAAACAGTGCGTTTTGTGAAAGTGAGTTTTGGCCGGGATGAAGCACCCACTGCGACTGCTGCTGTGCGCAAGTATTCAAAGAGTTAGTCTGACTGGTATGCTAGCAGACAACACTCATGGTCACCGTCGTTGTACGGTGTGCACAGAAGAGAATGTGGCAGCGGTGGCCGTGGGTGTGAGATTAAATTCACGAACACCATTTTTCTTCGCAAATAAATGTTACTGAAATTGATGACATGGATTTGAAGGACCTCTGGTTAACGCTCAACCCAGTGTTCTTCTTCTTCTTCTTCGTGTGGCGCTACAGTCCGGGTTGAACCTGGGCCTCGGTCAACATTCCTCTCCAGCTGGTGCGATCCTTAGCCAGCTGCCTCCAATTTCGCACTCCAAGTTGGTTGAGGTCCTTCTCAACTTGAGTGCGCCATCGGGTTCGCGGTCGTCCTCTATTGCGTTGTCCCACTGGTTCGGAGTCGAAGACTCTTCGGGCTGGAGCAGTGTTGTCCATGCGCTCTACATGGCCTAGCCATCTTATGCGTTGAATCCGTAGACGCTTGACTAGACTCAAGTCGCTGTACAGCCCGTTCCAGTTCGTGGTTGAATCTCCTTCTCCAAGAACCTTCAACGCAAACAGGACCAAAGATTGAACGCAGAACTTTTCTCTCGAAGAGACCAAGTGCGTTTTCATCCGCTCTTGAGATGGTATAAGCTTCCACGCCATACAGCAGGACAGGGATGATCAAGGTCTTATATAACGTGATCTTGGTCTTTCGAGAGAGGGCTCTACTACTCAATCGCCTCTTGAGCCCAAAGAAACAGCGGTTGGCAAGAGTTATTCTGCGTTTAATCTCGGTACTGATGTTGTTCGCACTATTTACTTGGGAGCCAAGGTAGACGAAGTCCTTTACTACCTCGAGGTTGTAGCTGCCTATGGTGACGTTCTGGCCGAGTCGTCGATGTTGTGTGTCCTTTCTTGATGACAGCATATACTTTGTTTTGCCCTCATTCACCGCTTAACCCATTTTTGCAGCCTCCGTCTCAATACAAGCAAACGCTTCATTGACGACTCGCTGAGTTCGGCCAATCACGTCAATATCGTCCGCGTATGCTAGCAGTTGAACGGACTTTTGGAAGATCGTGCCTTGGGTGTTTACGTTTGAGTTTCGCATGATCTTCTCAAGTATGATGTTAAAGAAGTCACATGACAGCGCGTCCCCTTGCCTAAAACCTTTTTTGACATTGAAGGTCTCGGTGAGTTCGTTACCGACCTTGATGGAGCAGCGAGAGTTCTCCATCGTCATCCTGCACAATCTGGCGAGTTTGGCAGGGATGTCAAAACCAGACATGGCGTTGTATAGCTCGTCTCTATGCACGCTGTCATGTGCGGCCTTGAAATCGACAAATAGGTGGTGGGTGTCGATCTGCATCTCTTGGGTTTTTTCGAGGATCTGCCGTAATGTGAAAATTTGATCAACCCCGTGTTGCACAGCCCTAAACCCCTAAACGAGTTGTCCAGTCCGTCCCTAAAAAAGGCGAATCTTCGTCACCCACCTCGTACCGACCCACAGCACTTACGTCCCTTCTTTCTAAGGACATGGAAACGCTGATAGATCGTCAGCTTATGAAATATCTTGAATCGCGGAAGCTTCTTAATGAGCGACAGTATGGCTTCCGCAACAACGAAATTGCGTGCTTGTGGTGCTGATGGGCCTCTGCTTCTTTATATTAGAAATTACCTTTTGAACCGTTCAATCCAAGTTGTTTTGGATCTGTGCATGTCTGATATCGACAAGATAAAGGCTGGTGGCCCCAAGGGTCTGTCAATCTTTTTCATTTTCATAAATGATCTCCTGTCTGCTACTTCAAATCTAATCCACTCCTTCGCTGATGATAGCACCCTCAGCATTTCATATTCGTTCCAAAACTCACGACCCTGTCCTTCGGAAGTAGTATTGAAACGGCAGCGTATCTCAAGCACGTTAAACGCCGATCTTGACATCATAATTAACTGGAGGAAGAACAACGGAGTGGAATTCAATGCTTCCAAAACTGAGTGCTGTCTACTGTCTCTAAAGCGAATCCGTGATAATCAGCCATTATCCATGAATGGCGCTTGTATCGACAATACATAAGGACTTCATTCCTACAGTTTATCATATTGTGTGGCGCTACACAGTTGTCTTACCAATTCGCGAGGCTGCAGAACTCAACATCAAATTTACCAAAAAACGACGGCATCGGACTCAAGGTACAGCTTCCTTGGTTCAGCTCTCTTCCCGTAGCTTATGACATTGCTCAGGTGGCTTTTGAATACCGGCCTGTTATGGAAGAATCATTAAAATAATTTCAGCACAAGATGTGCGCATTCAGAACGGTACTAGTTTTCTTTGAAAAACTTGTTTGCTTCCACTCCTCCATTAAGGCATAGCGAAGTAAAGTTGATCGTTGGCCTTGGGTCGTCAGTCAAATAATGTTGAAATTACTTCTCTAGAAGAGACACACTTCGAAACTTCGTCCAGAACTACTGCACCTATCAACGAAATTTACAAACCACAAATGACTTCGTCAGAGCAGTCTTCGTAGACCAAATGTTGCCATAAAAATGCACCCAAATTCAATTAAAGGTCAATCTAAGATCAAACAAAAGATAAAGAAAAAAAAACTACCCACAAATAGACAAAGGAAACTCCTGCTGCTGACGTGTTTAATGTTTATGTGTACGTTTCTCCTGAGAAGGAACTGCGCACTGCGTTTACTTTTGTAGGTATGCGTTTTAAAAATGCGGCGTAGAATAAAGATTCACACCTTTCCACGCACTTTCCTTCCCCCTATGCAGATCGCACTCACCCCTGGATAACGATGGGAACCGATAAGTTGCTTGACAACATTATTAATTGGATGTAATTTGTTTTGGTTACAAGGTCAAACTATCTAGGGAAGTTAATAAGACACAGCCAGTTCAAGAGAAAAAAATGAAAGAGGGTGGTTATTCCTTGTAGATAGAGACGCGTTCTTAAGGAAGTGGGAATAATATGTTTGCACTAAACAGGGCTGTGAAAGTCAAATATCACTGCGGCAATACTTTAAGAAGATATGAAATTGGCGCATTTTCAATAAAACAGGACGACAGTCGGAATTGGAAACAGGAGAAAAAGAAAATAGTTTTCTTGAACTGATACAGTTTACTGCGACGTTTTAGACTCGGCTAGTCATTTCTATAGTCACTTGGACTTGAGCGACTAGTCGATTGTTCCGCCACAGTTAGACCTAGCTCATTAATATTTGGTTGGGAATCTGCAAATGTAGCCTAGTATAAGGAATAAATTTGCGATGGTTACCGGACTTAATTAACTCCTTCTTCTTTGCGTGGCTCTACATCCCGAGACAGACTTGGACCTAAACTAGGCGACTCTGTCCAATTGGTCCAATCTCTGGGTAGCTATCTTCAATGTCGCACGCTATGTTTGTTGAGGTCCTTCTCCATTTGTTTGCCCCAAAATAAAAGTGGTTGTTTTTTGTTTCGTTGTTTCACAGGTTCGCAGTCGAAGATTCTTTGGAGACCAGCTTCCTCAGAAGTTCAGAAAGATCCATAAACGCCTGAATAGGATAATTTCGATGTAGATCCCGTATTCTTCGTGGTTGAATCGTGTCACCCTGGATAATCAGGCCGATCTTGAGATATGTCAGTGTACAATCGTTTGGAGGAAAGCCTTCCTAACGACACCCAACCTATTCGCATTTTTGTGTGTCACTGGAACAATCTTCACCACTCCAATGGCGTGTTTTGAGGTCTTGTCGAACCTCCTCCACTAGACGTCTACCTGAGAATGAAAGCTGCAAAGAGCTATTAAGACGAATCATCTTAAAACGTCCGGTACTGGAAGAAGTAGAATAAAAACGAACCCATCAATAACTGGACGACCAATTATTTTTTACGGATGCTTTGAAAATGAGCATACTGTAGTGTGATTCAATGGAAGCACACAGTACGAAGACCATTACGTATTATTAGTATCGCCTCAGATGCCCAAAAGTGTCAAGTGGCATTCGATCGGTATGGACCCCGCTTCATTGGAGAGGGCAATTAAGTTTATGTGGTTTTTATTGTATACACTTCAATTCGTTGCAGTCACCGTATATCATGTGCCAAAGAATCGAACTTTATGAGTGGAATAATATAGTTTAGTGGCGGCAGTGGTAAGCCTCCCTTCAAGAGAGCTGCGCTTTATACAGATAAGATGCTTTGTACGGCGTACGGCGTGAAACGTTACAACAGGAGTAGGCGTAAGCATCTACTCCGAGCTGTTAAACATGCTCTGCCCTATCAAAATCCTTGCCTACAGCAGTGTTTTTTAAACGGAGGTCCTGGCAAACAAAGAACCCGCCAAAATAAAACCATTGTTGGCAATTCCATCGGCTCATATCACTATTGTTCACAGTCAAGCGTTCATAAAATCAATTTCTGCAAGGGATATCAAGTTCAAGTTAGTCGCATGTTGTCGCGCAAGGTAAGTTAAGGTTCTCAGCACGCAGCACATGATAACTCTTTGCCTTGATCCGAAGCAGCAGATAAACTTGTGAGGAAAGGCAGCTGAAATCGACCCAGACCGGGCAAACCTAGACCATCACCCTCCTCCGGCAGACCTCAGGAAGAAAGTGCATGACACGATGGAAATAACAAATGAACCGTGGAAGCATCTAACCCCTACGATAATTAAAATAGCGCAAAACCGACAAACTGCTAGCACGCAATAAAAATCGTTCCATTATGGTATTCGGAGAGCTAACTGGCCGTAACCATATGAATTTCTATGAAAACAAACAGGGACTGAGGAAGCAAGACAATTAGACACTGTCCAAGCCTCTGTTGACTAAGCAAAACACGAATTTCTTCGAAAACCTACACGAACCATTGTATTCTCTTGCAGATTCATCATGACAGCGGGTTGGTTGGTTCACCGAATAAACAGGACGAGAGATGTCTTAATGGGTACAAGAAAGGGGTATACGCTCCCTCAAATGGCTATCACGATGACTGTCTCTGTTTCATCAACCATCAAAACCTTACCTAACCCATATGAAGTCGGTTTGGTTCTTCATGAGACGGACAGACGGCGAACAGATCTCGTTGTTCGTTTCATCATTGCTTATGTTAGGTTAGGTTATTGGGCTGCCAGCGAAATTGCCAGCACACTTGGGCCATTGATGGTCCATTGTGATACCCAGTGCTGCTAATTTGATCCCAACGGCATGACTGGAACAGATTTAAGAACCAGATACAGGGTTTCGATCCTGAGACCAATATAACCACTGGCATACACTCAACCAAGACAAAATATATGCTGTCGAGCCAAAAATGATCCGCCGCACATCATCTAGGCCAAAACGTCACAATCGACAGCTACAATTTCGAGGTAGTAAAGGAGTTTGTCTACCTCGGGGCAAATGTAAACTCCACGAATGACATCGATCCGACGTAGAATCGCCCTCGGCAACCGATGCTACTTCGGTCTGTCAAAACAACTGGGCTCTAAACAACTGACTCGAAGGACCAAAGTCATGCTCTACAAAACCCTTATTCTGCCAGTCCTACTTTATGGAGCCGAAAGCTGGACATTAAGTAAGGCTGCAGAGCTGAGTCTTGGTGCCTTCGAAAGAAAAATTCTACGTCGGATATATGGTCCCGTGTGTGAGGAAGGCGAATGGAGGAGAAGACACAACCGCGAACTTTACGGACTGTACAATGATGTGGATGTAGTCCGGAAGACGAAAATCCGTCGACTACACTGGCTCGGCCACATCGAGCGAATGGACAACAACGCTCCAGCAAAGAGGGTCTTCGAATCCGAGCCTCCTGGTTCGAGACGGAGAGGAAGACCGAACCTCCGGTACAAGTCATCGCGGATGTAAGACAGTGATGACTGGAAGCAGCGTACCCAGGACCGTCACCGATGGAAGGCAGCAATTGCTCAGTCACAGACCCTTCATGGTTCGTCTGCCTGACATTCAACCGTCCAGCTTTGCATTCATCTGCATGCACTCTTTGCTTTTTTCTCTGTAGTGACAAAAAATTTAACACGTCCAGGAGACCACTTTGGTTTCAGACGAGTTCCTGCTTGCTGTGCGACCAGGTTGGTAGCATTGCATTAGACTCGCAATATACTAAATCTAACACGATTCTAAATTGGGGTTGCCTTGTTCTCGGCTGTGATATCAATGAGCTCACTAAATGATATGTATAGATGCTCACCGGTTGCTCATTTGATTGTTGCTCGGATTGCGCGTAACACTCAGACAACTATTCCGACTGATATTACATCTACCTTATAACTTCTAAATAAGGTATCGAGTTGTGGTACTGTTTCTTGGGTAGTTGAGGCCAGTGAGTCAGATAGTTATCCTTTAACTCTTCTCGTTGCACCTGCAGAATCTGCTTTGCAATCGGAATTGGAAGTTTCAAAATCCGGTAAGTCTGACGTCGTGTCTTTCAAAAGCATCCGTTTCTCCAGTTTCTTCAACTGATATCTTTCAAGCGCCTTTCCCTTTTTTGTAAGACATTTTCGCAAATTTGCAAATTTACTTTGGATGCTATAATACCATCTCTGTTTGCAGATTTCTGCCTCTGGGAAAATTACCTCTCACCGTTTGACACAACAGCGCTTACACTAGATGAATCCTGTACTGAAAACTCTTACTCCGTTTTCTCCCGTTGTAATTGCGATGACACATTGGTATTATCGCTGGAGTTTCAAAGATCTTGCACACCGCATTTCTTTGACTTATGGTCTTACGGAAGGAAAAGTCGACGACCTTGTAAGCACGTCACAACTTCAGTTCTGGTATTCTTAATAATACCAATGTGTCATCGCAATTACAAAGGGGGAAGCTACTAGACCAAAGATACCAGAACTCTAGTTGCGACGTACTTAAAAAGTCGACTTTTTCTGCACCCGAGCCAATAAAGGAATGCAGTCGTACCTTCACGGATGGCTCCAAAACCAATAGACGCTCCTGCGCTGGTGCTTTCATGGACTGTACACACAAATTTCATTTGCCACCTCATTGCCGGCTATACCCTCATGAGCCGGAACCAAGCATAGAGTGATGGAAAGCTGCATGCCAAGAATCTTGAGCTCTTCGATGCAGTCCGCGACCAGCCTGCACTTGATTTCTATAGCCGATATTGCTTTAACCGCCGCTTGACTGTCTATCGTCCACCCATCTGTGTAAACAAGAATGGAGTTTGAGTTTTTGATGGGCTGTTCTGTGGGAGATTCAGGAAGGGCGTATCGAAGTCAAGGGAGGTTAAGGAGTAGTCACGTACTGTTTGTTCTATACGTCATCTGTGCTGCATGAGCTTGCATGAGCTATTGGCACTGTTTGCACCAGACTTCTGTATATAAATATCAAGCAGAAGGACCTCTAGGCCTCCTAGAAGCTGTAGAAGTGGAGGAGATTGCTCCAGTCAACCCTAGCCATGCCAAGTGTCTGATTTCTTGTCAGCAGATTCAGGTTGGAGGCTTTTGGGTAGGCTTGTCACCAACCAAACTACAACACCACCAAACTACGCTGCCGTGTGTCAAAATAGACCTTACAATAGGTGTATAGATCCAGGTGTACTGGTATGAAATGAGCGTTTTTCTTTTTCAGATTTTGTTCAAAGTATTGGCCATTGTTTTCTACACGTTTTGACCACCTTTCTGGCAATTTGTGAATACCACGCCAATAAAATTGTTCGTCTTTTAAAGCAAACCAATCAGACACCCGTGGTGGCCCATGGCGTTGTGGGTACATGCGTCGACCCCAACCTCGACGTCGTAGGTTCGATTCCAGCTCTGAGCGACAGAAATAATTTTCACGGCCCCACCTCTATCGAGTCACTGACAATGCTCAAAGAGTATTTCCTGTCTAGAAAAAGCTTCTCAAACTTGGCCGTTCGAACTCGGCGTAAAAATGTAGGTCCCTTCCACTCGTGAGAGAACAATAGTGCGCACAACACGAGTGGTTGCTGAGAAGCTAGGCCCCATATATATAATCAGACACCCAATTTTGGACTTCTTTGTAGGAATCGAAGTGCTGCTCAGCCAATGCGTGTCCCATCGATGAAAACAAATGGTAGTCGGAAGGCGTTGAATACGGCGGGTGGGGTAGCTGCTCCCAGACAAGTGTTTTGATTGTATCCTGAACCGGTTTTGATTTGTGTGCAGGTGCATTGTCATGGCCGTGTCTTCTGGCGAATTCTGGTCGTTTCTCGATCAATGCATGGTTCAAATTGATCATATGTTGTCGGTAGCGATCAGTATTAACGGTTTCACCAGGTTTTAAGAGCTCGTGGTACACCACACCTTTCTGGGCCCACCAAACACACAGCATTGTCTTCTTGCCGAATCGATCTGGTTTTGCAGTCGATGTTGATGGTTGTCGGATTAACCCACGATTTTTTCCGTTTAGGATTCTTAAAATATATCCATTTTTCATCGCCGGTAACAATCCGATGCAAAACCGATTTTCTTACGTGACTTTGAAGCAAAATTTCACAAGAGTTTTTTTCGATTTTCCATCTGCCTTTCATTCAATTCATGTGGCACCCGTTTTCCACACTTTTCGATCTTTCCCATAGCTTTCAAACGGTCAGAAATTGTTTGTTGTGCAACATTTAGCATTGCTGCCATTTGCTTTTGACTCAAAGTGTCATCTCCATCCAACATCGTTTGCAATTCGGCGTCTTCAAAATTTTTAGGTGGTCTTTCACGTTCTTCATTTCTCACATCAAAATCATTATTTCTGAACCGTTGAAACCATCTTTTGCATGTTGCTTCTGAGCATGATCACCATATGCCTCGACAAGCATTCGATGCGACTCTGCATCACTTTTCTTCAAATGAAAACAAAAAATTAATGCTTTCCGCAAATCATCACTTTCTGGTACAAAATTCGACCTTTTTAACACGATGAAAAAATATGATTTCGTCTGTTCAATGACTTGATATACTAAATATTGTATACTAAATATTTTTCACAGATGTCATAGCAAACAAACAAAAAAATAAGGACTCGTTTACAACAATTGTTCCCTATCGAGACATTTGTATCTTGACGCTCACTTCATACCGGTATACCGGTATTGTTCTGGGGCTTAGACCCCACTTTTTCTATCTTATTGCATCGATATAGGGCACAGGTCGCCTTCTTCGTTCTTTCGTCAAAGTTAAGCTTACACCTTTCCTAGACAGGATTAGCCCAAGGTACTTCGCGCTATGCTTTAAAGTGAAGGTAATGCCCTCAATAGTTGCTGGGGCGTAGGACAGAATGACTCTTCAGTTGGTAAAAAAAAGCTGCGTTTTTGGATGTTTGCAAGATTTGGCCCACCTGTGGAGGGTATTAATTGCGTGTTCAATCAACTCGCCGAGAGCTGAAAGAAATTTACCAAAGGCTATTAAAGCAACGACATTGGCGTATGCAATGGCTTGGTACTCGTTATTATAAGTTTCTCTAGAATCTCGTCCACTTTTTGGGGTGCCTCTTGAGTCTACAGCTCTAATGGCTGAATCGCCTAAGTATGCATTGATGCATTCGATCACCTTGCTAGAGAAGGATCAGAGGAAACTTTGGAAGAGCTTGGAATTTAGTCCACTGCCAATCATCACTCTATAATTTTAGTTTGTTCGGTTTCCTAAGTGGCAATCGACGTTCCCATTCTGGCAAAGTGCTCCTATCTTCTCTTCTTTCCATCTGTGTCTATAGTCTGGCATTTTAAAATAATGTCTACTTTGTCAAATTTTATGTGACAGTCCGTGGCTCCCGGTTTTATATTCCCTACCACCACCTTTATCGTGTCATTAACATTGCTCAAAGAGCACTACTGTTGGCTGGCATAAACTGAAAAGTCAGCGATAAATAACACCCACGACATCCTCTCAAGAAACCAATCCCGCCAGGGTGTGGCGCCATCAATCCAAAAAGAATGGCGCTACAGCCCTGCAGTGAACTTACATTAACATAAAATTATAGTTAAAATAGTTAAGATTTCGAAGGCTATGTAACGAGCCGTTGCTAATTACCCGCCGGCTACCTGTTTTCTCACCTTTCTTAACACAATTCCTTACGCTCTTTATGCAAAAACCCAGATGCACCACTAAATTATTTAATCACTTCCACGCAGTCACTTGGAAGATAATTTATTTCAAATAAACTAGCCTACGCATCAAGTGCATTAGCACCGATACGAAGACTTCACTCGCGGATCGCGTCATAATGTGATCAAATAATGAAAAGCCTGCGAAGATCAAAAGGCATCATTAATATGCAAAAAAACTGGAACATCAGTGTCCACGCACAGCGGTGGCGGCGAGGCGGCTCAGCGGCGTCATGTCAGTGCGGCATCACAAACATAGAAACCATCGAATCATCGATAAAGGCCTGGTGGTGGCACGAGTTAAACTCCTTAATTATTATTTCGAAGGCGACGCGACGTCCAAAGGTGATGGGTTCTCATCATCTGCTGTCTTGCTGTTGGAGATGCATTCGCGGCCAGTTGCATGCCTTAACAGCTCGTGTACTTTCCTTTTGGGGTTAACACCTGCTATTGGCGTGCGCTAATTGATTCGATATAAGCTGACAGTGTGGATTGAAAGTCAAACGACACTAAGGGAATGTAAGGGAAGAGTTTTCTTTAAAAATTTTAATTTGCTTGTTTTTTTTTTGGGGATTCGGTTTTTAAGAAGAGATCAGATACGAAAAATGCTTACCGTCACGAATGGTAGTTCCATGAGAAGTGATGGAAGCTGTCAGGAAGACAAACCGTAGATCCTCATGGACAAATCTTTTAACCAATAGTGGATAATTATGAGCAACCATTCGAAGCGGAGAATTGGAGAGTTGTGATCGAATATCCAGACTTAGAGACAGATTGAAGCATGTTTCCCACACGTGAACTAAATCAAACCACACGCTTGCAAGGATTGTCACTGAGTTTTATTTGTAGGCATATCAGTCCATTCGAGTTGAAAACTGCACAGGGTTGAATTCGAAATAGGGAAACCTTATGGAATGCGGAAATTGGAGAGGTATTTGCGTTCTTCGAGCAGTATCGAAAATAATAGCTCGATTAGTTCTGGAACGGATCAAAGAGCATTCAAATTCAACTCTCGATGTCGAACAGGAGGGTTTCCGCGCTGGATGCTCCTGCATAGACCACATAAACACCTTACGCATCATTGTTGAGCAATGTGTTGAGTATTGGACTCCGCTACATCTATTGTTCATCGACTTCGAGAAGGCATTCGATAGCTTGAATCGAAATGCTATCTAGTATAAAGGCTACATGTGAAGGTCGTAAGTGTCACGTCTTGCACAACGGTAAGTTGTCAGAGGAATTTAAGGTCCAAAGTGGAGTCACCACTATTGTTTCCGGTGGTTATCAGCAATGTACACCGTGCAGCATTGATGGATGCAAATTATGGCATTCGATGGACTATGACATTTCTCCTTAAACACCTTGACTACACTGCCGATGTTTGTCTCCTTTCGCATTGGATCTTCATTTGATGGCTCTTAATCTAGAAACAGAGGCAAAGAATGTGGGGCTCAAAATAAATACCACAAAAACTACTGAGCATTGCCGCGCCCAACTTAACATTGCAGAACAGGAAGTCGAGAAAGTTAACAGCTTTCTATATTTGGGAAGAAGGTCTCGGCTAATTGCGGTGGCACCGAACTGGGCATGAGCAACATGATCGGGAAGGCTAAAGCTGCTTTCGGAATGCTATCCACGATCTGGGAAAGCAATGTCATTAGCTTAAGAACCAAGCTGCGACTGTTCCGCTCCAACGTAGATTCGGCGCAGTATGGATGCAGTACCTGGAAAGTGGACACCATTACCACAAGAAAGCTGCAATCATTCGTAAACAGATGTTTAAGAAACATCCTTAGGGTTTTGTTGGCCGAATCGTATCTCTAACGAACAATTGTTACTGAGAATGGGCCAGGAACCTATAAACATCGTACGAAGGAGAATGTGGCAGTGGATTGGACACACCCTACGTTGTGCTTAAGCAGGCAGGCAGAACAGCGGGACGCCCTAGGCAAACATGACGCAGAACAGTTGAAGAGGAATTGAGTTCTTTAGGAATAAGTTGGAGGGAGCTCAAACGCGTTGCAGAAATTCGAACGAGATGGCGCGCAGGCGTGGTTCACGCCCTATGGCCCCCGAGGGGTTAAAATACTTGAATAAGTAAGTATCCAGATACGTCACTTTTGATCTATCCAAATTTTGCTTACAATACCTGCGTGACCAGAGTTGTAATACGCCAAACTTGGGATGGGGAGTGTATGCCACCTTCACACGGACAATAGGATGGACCAATGCGAGAATCCCTCCATGTTGGGAGCAATGAACAATTTGACCCTGTATGTTCAGGTCGTACCTTCTCCTAGAAATCCAAACTTTGCACTAATTTTAAAAGTGGAAGTGGGATACCACATCCGCATACTTACACATCAGGACTGGCACCCATGGACGTTTTGAGCCTGAGCAATTGTTGCTATTTTTAGTCCGGGCCAGGCTGCTGTCAGCTATCACTCACAATCCGTTTAAAGTCTTGGGATAAGTTAGTCTTCAAAACGGAAGTCTCTCCTTCTCGAACCAGGATTCGAAGACCCTATTAACAGATGGATTGGTGTTCATGAGCTTCGTCGACCAAACAAAATGTTGTGTAGACGTTGGTTAACAACCTGAGAGGTCCCAGGCAGGTAGGTAATTACATATCGTGCTTCAATGAGAACCTGAAAAGCACCATATGCATTTATAGGCCATAACTGTGATACTGGAAGAGGGATGTCTTAGTGAGACATATCCAAATCCATCCTGGGATTGTTATAAACCCATTAGGTACGTGGGTAGACGTGGTGGGGCCACGTCGAACTGAGTTGCCTTTGGACCCATTGTGAACCCATTATTCTTTATCAGCGACGTGGCATGGAGTCCACCAAATCCTTGTAACTCTTGGTGGTAATATTCTCTCACGCTCTTTGCACTACTTGTTATCTATTATTGGTTGGCTTTGTGTTCGTCACTGCTTTCTTGGAGTCATAAAATAGGTTTTCTATGGGGCTAAGGTCTGGTGACTGTGGGGACCACATCACAACAATAACACCATTCCTTGCCTAGCCAGTTCTTCGGTCTTCTCCTTGCCTGGGATGTCGCTGTGACCAGAAACCAGGCTTTCTAATGACGCAAGCTCAGTTTGGCATTCTTTTACAAGCTTAGAGTGTGTGCTGAAGGAGGTAATACCTTTGATGGCTGCTTGGCTTTCAATACATAGTACCACCTTCTGTATCCTGTCTTGTATTGCAGTCCATAGGCTTTTAAAATGTTGAGGAATCCTGAGAAAAAACCGACGCCGAATCCTGCGCCCATCTTGGAGCCGTCAGTGTAGATCACCCGGACTAAAGTCTCAAAGTCATTTGATAATTCTGGTCTAAGGACCGTATAGTCTGTGAAGGATTTTACGAGGTCCCTCGGTAGAAGAAGATCAAAGATGGTGCGATGGTAGAATATCGGTCGACCGTAGAGCGCCTGTGGTGGCAATACATGCTGTTTTTATACCCCCTTGAGTTTTGTAATAATGTAAGAGTCGTCCACCATACACATCGCAGATCGACACCAGTCACCTTTTGACTTCACTTCAAACACTTTCTCTGCAAAAATAAATAAATTCACCAAAATTGGACAACAAACTTTTGCCACACAGTGTATGCCCATAAATGCACTTACACATTCCTACACACGCACATGCACCAATCGGGGAACAGATGACGAGTGAATGATTCAGGAAACGTCTTCAATAAAATTGCACATTTTGATGCAAAATTGACTGCAATAAAGAGCTTTTCGGATTCTTTGAAAATAAGGTTTGATTATCTGTGCCGATTTCCAAGGATACGCCGCCGTAAGGTGTACTCGGGGAGCAGTTGATTGCAGGATAATCCCCACGTCGAACCACAGATGGCTGTATTTTTTTTTCTTACAGCTGCCATGAGTCATTTGGGTAATTTTTGAGAATTACTTTAATTACATGAGTCAACAAAGAATCCTTCCGATGACAGCCTTAGAGCTTGTGACTGTTGAGACGGCAGACTGAGGGGAGTAGCAGCACGACCCAGCAGAGATGATTAATCGTGTTGTAACGAGAGATTTTTGACTAATGACCGACGAGTTTGTTCACCCTTTCATCAGGAAGTGCACGTCTTTGTTTGAATTTTGCACGATGATTACCTTTTTGAGTGATTTATGACAGCTGCGCGCATTTGACACAACGATCTCTTTTTCAGCAATTCATTTAATCATCGATTTTTTCTTTAAAATTCAATTGGTAGGGATCGCGAAGCTGTGGCGATGTGTGGACTGTGTTCGATTAGATGTTGCCGTTGTCGACTGGCAGGGCGGTGAATGGTGGGAGAATACTTTGAAAAGGGCCAAATGGCAAGTAAGCGATGTTTTTTGTGGATAATACCTTCTTATTATGTTTGATTTCCCTTTTGGGTGCCAGCCTCGTTCATTGATTTGAAGCCTACTTTTGGATCAATGACTTTCGGAATTGGCTACTCGTCGAATGATTAAGGACTGGTCTTATTTTAAATTTTGGTGGGTAAAGTCAACCTCTTAATTAGCAGCTGAAATCTATGTTCAACAACCAACGACATTTTAACGTACGTCGTGTCATTTATAACGTAATGACCGATATGCTTTAAGTGAAGTTCAGTATCAGTTGTGGTTTCAGACTTAGTCAGAAAAATGTACAGCCCACTCCTTTCGGTATCAAAAGAATAGTAACATAGCTATAAGCTGAAATAGCTTCGCAGCAGAATTTGGGAATACGAGAGCATGCCTGACAACTGCCACTGACCGTAGAATCGGAGAAGCGTTTCCATCCATGGTTTCCGAACTGGGACTGGCTGAGAAGGCAGGTTAAAGTGGTAATACCGGAAAGGCGAAGATGGCGTTATACGCTGGTACTGGGCCATTAGTCTTTTCTAAGAGTAAATATATTTTGAGTGGGGCTATAGCCTATATAGGGCCAGGACCTAGCTTCTCAGCAACCATTTGTGTGGTGCGTGTTATTATTTTCTCACAAGTAGGAGTTCTATGCCGATTCCGAACGGCAAAGTTTGAGAAGCTTTTTCTAGAGAGAATTACTCTTTGAGCATTGTCGTGACTCGAAAGAGGTAGGGCCGTGGACACATTTTTTTGTAGCGTCGAGGTTCAAGTACGTTGGGGCCGAAGCACATGCCCACAACGCCATGGGACACAACATGTATACTTTAACGTTTTAACTTTTTGCAACATCCATACATTTTTTCGATTTTTTGAACGACGACAGTACCGGGTAGTAGAGGGTGTAGACCAAAATTGCTTTGTGTTCACATTGTGCTACGCGGTTGACGGACTTCATTCGTGAATGTAGTTTCCTGGCGTCAACATTGGAGCGCATGTTCTTCTTTCAGTGATGACGATGTTCCAAACTCTATCGAGAAATGAGAAATCATAGCATTTTCAAAGAGATCAAATCTAAAATGTTAATTCAAAGTCGTACTTCGTGCTCGCATTGTACTACGTGCAGTACGGTCGAGGGAAAAAATCGTTGTTTTTTTGTCTTCTTCAAAAATCTATGTAAGTGCTGTTTTTTAGCATACTCTTTCCTATCTCGAGCAGACATCGCTCTACTGAACCGGACGAGATCCCCATGACTACGAGTGACATCCCGTTCGTATCGGAGTCGTGTCTCCATTGTTCGGCGTACTTAGGACATCCTTCATCATCCTGTATCAGGCCAATAGTATCGAGGTAGATGAATGCTTCAGGAGGAATAAAGTCGTTGAATCGTACTCTTTCATGGTGCATTGAGTTGGGTAATAAGCCCAAAGATTAGGCTGTTGCTGGAAGTCATAGCTCGCGCCGAATGACTTTTGATCAGCTTGATAATAAAATAATCTATATAATGTATCATCTTCAAATCTGCCTCGTTATACCGGATCTCGTTGCGATCGTACTTCGATACAACCAGAGACATGTCCGAAGACACTGTCTCTGGAACAACCTCATCTTTCCATCTGGGAAGGACTTACGTTGACCCACAATGGACAACCGTATACCATAATTGGTCGCATGAATGCCATGTTGCAAATTACCTTCACAATGGCATCAAGTTGGCTCCTGAAAAACAACTTTCTGGCTTTTGTCAGAGCAATATCTATATTTTGTGTTCAATCTAGCCAAATGCCGAGATATCTTACACTTTTCACAGCAAACGATCGTCCCTCCGGTCAAGTATGCCAGTTTTTGCGCGTATCCCGCGTTGCCATGTACAATAGGCTCGTGAAAAGGATAGTTTCAAACTTCTGGAAATTGATAACCAACTTTCAATCGCCGCGAACTAGCTGAACATTATGGAAATCACACTGCATCAATATATTTATTACCTCCACCTTAAGACCACTTCTATGTGCTACCAGATCGTCGGCGTACGCAATTAAGTGCGGCATGGAAACTAAGAGATCCGCAGTCAATATGGACAACAAAATTGGCGAACCAACCACTCCCTGTTGTAAACCATTATTGATTTCAAAGACCGTGTTAGAAGTTATGTCGCACAGAACCTTTTTCTACGATACTGTGCACTTTTTCATTCCATTATTCCCCGGTAGTGTTATCCTTTGCCAGCATGCAGTAAATAATAATCACACAGTACGAAAAACCATTTGTATCGCCTTAGATGCCCAAGTCAAGTGTCAAGTGGCATTCGATCGGTATGGACTCCACTTCATTGTACGTAGAGGGCAGTTGAATTTATGTGTTTTTAATGTATCCGTTGCACTCACTATACAATGTGTGGGCCATAGGCATCATATTTTATGAATTTAATAGTTTAGTGGTAAGAATAATTGACTAGAAAGTATTATGAAAAATAAAATCCGTTTTCAAACGAAGCTTGACTCAAATTAATGCGGCAGTGATTTTTCTTTCTTTCAGCGAGTTACGCTTTTTAAGGCTTAAGAAGAGTCGGCTGCACTTGGTATGGCTTGGTATAGATGGTAGAGTGCAACGTTACTGGAGTTTGTCAAGCTTGCTGCAACACGAATGCTAGCAATTAGATCTTAGTGGAGATTTAAAGAAGAATCGCTCTTGGCAAAGTCTGACAGCTACAAATGTATGCATGAGGGTAACGAGGATCGAACGCTACCTTTGATTTATCAGAGAAAGTACACTCGGGACTATCTAAAGTTTTCGTTTTAAGTCATAGGTTATTTTGACACTGGCAACCGTGTCCCTCACGAAATACTGACATCCACCGAGACAGTTGTACTCAAGTTTGCAATGTGACTGCTGTGGCCGGGAGGTTGAGGCTTAATTCAACGGACCATTTTTTTCTTTTCCTTCTTAAAATGAGGCAGAGAACAACGTTTCACGCATCTGAAATTATTGACAAGGATTTGGACGACCACTGGTTCATGCATGATAACGCGCCACAATCTATCTTTTGCGTACCCAAAACCCAAACCGAGTTATCAGCCGTCTTGGTGATGTTCATTGACGGCCTCCGTGTTGCACTTTCACATTTTTAGACTCATTTTGTGGGGAACCGTGGAGGACTGATGCTGATGCTATGATGCCAAAAGTCCGCAAACGATTCAAGCACTTAACGCCAATTTCATCAAAGAAATCCGTAAGCTATTTTCCGAAACCATCAACAAGGTCTCGAATGCAGTACTGCGAAGCCAGCTGAGGCAGCCATCTGAACTACGTTGTATTTTATATTGGAACCATAACTTAATTCTTTTTAAAATTCGATAAATATTCCATATTAAAATAAACGTCTATCCTTATTAAAAATATGATCAAAAGTCACACGTCAGAATGCCCGGTCTAATTCGTTTTTCCCTTTTTTTACTTTCTTGTTGCCAATAGTTTCGTTTTGCGTTACATCTTGGTGTTTTTTTTTCCAAAAGTTGAACGTTTATTTAAGAAAAACATGTGCAATAGTATTATCCAAAGTTTTGCCCATCTGAAGGTATGACTTTTTCAATGACTGTAGCTTTCCAACGCATGTTCCAATGGAATAATACATGTTGCGCCATCTCTTGGCAAGCCATACGAAATAAATTGATCGCTATAATACATAGAAAAAATTAATGTTGCTTAATTTGTTGTGACCTAAAAACATGTATTTGGCGCACCCTGCACTTTACTGTGTTGAATAAAACCAGTAAAAAGAAGGTCCTCTTCAAGGCGAGAAGAAGGACACGATAGCCAAAAGGGGACTATCCTCTAAAAGAAGACGGATGGTCACCGTATATATAGACTCACTGTGGTACAAAACAGGTTAGCAGAAACCCTTTTGCTTTTGTGACGAAGCGGTGTAGCTTTCTTATGCTGACACCAATCACTTCGATGAGGTTGTTGTAAAAGTATGTCACTAGCTGTGAGGTTCTGTGACTGTCAGCATTTCACGAACAGAGGGAGTGATGTGTAGTATCCAGGTCCTCTTCATCCATGTAGCTACTGCAAAACTTAATACACGAGCCAACCACACTGCTGCCGTGGATGTTAATTGCGATGTGTCCAATTGTAACACCGATGAGGGTGGTGAATGCAGCTCTGCTTGGTCTGTAGCAGACAGAGCGATTGTTTGAGGTTAAGTGCAGGCCCTATTCTCAGTGGGCTAGTTCGTGTCTGTCTGGATTTATTGATCAGTGTTCAAATTGTACACAAAGTCACAGCTTTAAATAATCTTCAAACTAAGACAGTCACCTTTACCCTAAAACGTTTCCAATATCCAAAGCGTATATCCCTCGCATTCTTACCACAAATTGAAACACTCACAAGCTCTCGATTCCAGCACTTAGTCGTCCATTCGACTGTCCGGGGCACCGCAATCGTACGTACGTTTCTCGCCAACGTCCCGATGGGATGCCTCTTTGGTCTTCGCCTAGTAATCTTTCAATCATACGTACGTTTGTCTGCATTCACGCCCATTCCGTTATGACTAATTAAATAACAACAACGGCACCGGCATCCTTCTTGTGCTGTCTCCCAATCTATCTCCAGCTGCCTACGGTCCACTCTGACGTAAGTTGCCTCATTTTGCAATTTACAGATTTATTTCTTCGATTAATCCATTCCATACGCTTGCAGTGAAGTGAATCAATTGGCATTGGCACTGGCAATGGCACTGGCGACTGCGACTGGGATGCACTTAGCGTGTGCCTCACCTGGCAAGGACCAGGGATAAGAAACAGACAAGTCATGGAGCGACGGAAAGTTCCACAGCTGAACAGGCAACTGGTGTGCCCGGCCAGACAGTGAGATGTACAAACTAGTTGGCAAGTGAGAACCAGTACCCACCCCATTGGTAGGCGAACAATGATCTCGGCACTCGTACAAATTAAATCGTTGAAGAGCACGGCGTTCCCCGGAGAGTCCGATGTGAAAGTCCCCACCCAATAAACTGGATCGGTGGAGCATAAATGTGTTATGTCATGGCGATCAGGAAGAGGTTTCGCGCAATGATTTTGATGGAGCTGCGCTGCGATAAAGAACGTGTGTGGTGGCCGGAGAATGCCATAGGGGTGTGGACAATCGGATGATGTCGGGGAACTCCTCCGGGTGTCCTTGAGTTTGAAATGCAGATGCCGAGGGCAGTTCTAAGCAAAAATTGTTTAATCGATGATTTAGGATGTGCTGGTTTCGGGGCGTGGCTGGGTGTTAAAACGAGACGTGGAGGGAGAGTGTTAAATGGATGTTGCAATTATTTATATGTGACTAGTTGCTACGTTGAATCGGAACTATTAGGCCACCTATAAAGAAAAGCTACCACATGCGAAAACTTCAAGCCAGTCTAGACTCAGGGTATCCGTCTGTACAGCGGGTCCAGGTAAGGACAATAGGAAAAGACATTTCTATAAAGTAAGTTTAGTAACAAAATCGATTCTGGCTTCATTATGTTTGGACTAGTAAATAATTCAAATATCTGCCTCGGATTTGCTGCTTTAAGAAGTCCACTATCGATCAAATTTTCACATTACGGCAGATCCTCGAAAAAACCCAAGAGATGCAGATCGACACCCACCACCTATTTGTCGACTTGTTGACAGTGTGCATAGAGACGAGCTATACAACGCCATGTCTAGTTTTGACATCCCTGCCAAACTCGTCAGATTGTGCAGGATGACGATGGAGAAATCTCGCTGCTCCATCAAGGTCGGTAACGAACTCACCGAGACCTTCAATGTCAAAAAAGGTTTTAGGCAAGGCGACGCGCTGTCATGTGACTTTTTCAACATTGTACTTGAGAAGGTCGTGCAAAACTCACACGCCAATACTAGAGGCACGATCTTCCAAAAGTCCGTTCAACTGCTAGCATACGCGGACGACATTGACGTGATTGGCCGAACTCAGCGAGCCGTCAATGAAGCGTTTGCTTGTATTGAGACGGAGGCGGCAAAAATGGGTTTAGCGGTGAATGAGGGCGAAACGAAGTACCGTCATCAAGAAAAGACACAACATCGACGACTCGGTCAGAACGTCACCATAGGCAGCTACAACTTCGAGGTAGTAAAGGACTTCATCTACCTTGGCTACCAAGTTAATAGTACGAACAACATCAGTACCGAGATTAAACGCAGAATAACTCTTGCCAACCGCTGTTTCTTTGGGCTCAAGAGGCAATTGAGTAGTAGAGCCCTCTCTTGAAAGACCAAGCTCACGTTATATAAGACCTTGATCATCCCTGTCCTGCTGTATGGCGCGGAAGCTTGGACCATCTCAAGAGCGGATGAAGACGCACTTGGTCTCTTCGAGAGAAAAGTTCTGCGTTCAATCTTTGGTTCTGTTTGCGTTGAAGGTTCTTGGAGAAGGAGATTCAACCACGAACTGTACGGGCTGTACAGCGACATGAGTCTAGTCAGGCGTCTACAGATTCAACGCCTAAGATGGTTAGGCCCGAAGAGTCTTCGACTCCGAACCAGTGGGACAACGCAATAGAGGACGACCACGAACCCGATGGCGCACTCAAGTGGAGAAGGACCTCAACCAACTTGGAGTGCGAAATTGGAGGAAGCTGGCTAAGGATCGCACCAGCTGGAGAGGAATGTTGACCGAGGCCCAGGTTCACCCCGGACTGTAGCGCCACACGAAGAAGAAGAAGAAGAAGACTCGGTCCAATTTTTTATGACCCGATTCCAAGGGTGTTTTTTTTTTAAAATGTTCGCGTGCTCAAGGCGTTATTAATACTCTTAATTGTCAGCGGTCAAGACACAACATGGGCCGAAGGAATAGAGGGAGAGAGGGAGAAGACGTACCTGTGCACATTGGTCTTAAATACCTGTGGATTATAGTTAATGGGAAATATTGAGCTAGGGGGAGCAATCCGTGTTCGTGTGATGCGCTTAAAAAAGGAGTATCTAAATTTCGCTGTGCGTCCGAAAGCAGGCTTAAGGGTAAGCCGATGTGCATTCCTGGCGAGACGTGTATTGCGGGTGAATTCAAGGAGAGGAGGAATGCAGTGGGCTAGCTCACTTGAGCATCGTTTGTTAAAATAACGATAAAACACGGACAAAGAAGACACGGTACGTCGATGTTCAAGCGAGTCTAATGAACCCGCGATATCGTTGTCTTCTATAAGTTTTATCGCTCGCTATTGGATTCTATCTAATAGGTGCAGGGTAGTCTTAGGGGCACCAGACCAGATATGAGCGTTATACTCAAGCTTAGAGCGAATATACCCGTTATAGATTAAAGCCAAAGCAGAAGGGGTGAAATATTTCTTGCATCGATTAAGGAAACCTACACATATCGCAGCATTTTTGGCGAACTTGAGTATGTGATCGTTCCAACAAAGTGTTGTGTTGTTGCACATGCCAAGGATGGAAAGTTTTCCGGTTTCGTTGGATAATGGATAATGGCTGGTTATCAGGGATCCGCTTTAGAGACAGTAGACACCTTTGAGTTTTGAAAGCACTAAATTTTACTCTGTTGTCCTTACCCCAGTTATTTATGCTGCCAAGATCGGAATTCAATTTGCTTGGCATACGCTGCCGTTGCAATTATACGTTCGAAGGGCAGGGTCGTGCATTTTAGAAGAAATATGAAAAGCGAGTGGAGGGTGATGTCATCAGCGAAGGAGTGGATTGGATTAGAAGTGGCAGACAGAAGGTCATTCTGTGTCGGAGACACAACAGAGCGTTGGGGGACACCAGGTATGGGGTTTTTTTCCCGCTTCGGGTCTGAATACGTAAGACCCCAGTTCCTTCCGGCTCAGTTTGTGGATTATGATTTCATTACTACAGTCGTTTTTTGGATCTGAGCTTAGGGCAGTCACACTTAGGCCAGAGTAGGCCCATTGTGATACCACGCGGATTGACTTCTCCTAACATCGCAAGCAGTCGGTGCTTGTGTGATTTAGCTGGCCTATGCTTGCGCTGCTTGGCTAGGTGTAGGAACCCACGACTAGCCAGATGACTGCACGAGCAGAATATGTGATGAATGTCTTCTTCCTAATCATCCATGCAGCTTCTGCAAAAATCATTATATGGGGCACCCATCCTGCGGGCATGAGTGCCAGTTGCACAGTGCCCGCTTATGACTCCTATGAGAGTCATTAATGAGTACTTGCTGAATCTAAGTTCACTGAGTGACCATTTTGGTTCAAGTGATGGCCATATTTCATTTATTTTAAGGCAGGTTGTGCCTTCTAGCCAATTATCGTTGGTGGTTTTAATTGTGTGATTCTTTTAAAGATGGTAGTCTGTGGCGGTGGGCATGGAAGGTGGTACCCCTGATATTGATAAGCATGAGGTCGTACCACACCTGGCCAGTTCATCGGCTTTGCACTTTCCTAGTATGGCACAGTGTCCCCGCACCCACATGAGGTGAATATTAAAATGCTCAGCTATCTCGTTAAGAAACAGCCTGCAATTAAGGGATGTTTTTGGGTAGAATATGACATTGACCAGGGATTTTATAGCGGCCTGACTGTCCGATCAGATGGAGATATCCCTTTTTCGTTTTTCGCCTGAAGAACGCTACAGTAATCAGGGAGCTTCAAAGAGATAGCAATGTTGTGATCTTGTTAATGGACACCCGCACCCACTCCTTCGTTAGTCTTCGATCCATCTGTGAAAGTACGCAGAAGATCATCCATCGTCTGAATATCAGACATCCAGTCCGATCTGGGGTTTGCATAGAGACGAGCTATACAACGCCTTGTCCAGTTTTGACATTGCTGCCAAACTCGTCAGGTTGTGCAGGATGCCTAACCAAACTCTCGCTGCTACCAACTCATTGAGACCTTCATTGTCAAAAAGGTTTCAAGGCGACATGCCTTGCCAGTCATGTGATTTTTTTCAACATTGGAAGGAAAAAGGAAAGTCTTGCAAAAGTCACCCGCCAACACTAGAGGCACGTTTTTCAAAAAATCCGTGCAATTGCAAGCACACGCGGATGACATTGACGTGATTGGTCGAAATCAACGAGCCGTCAATGAAGTGTTTGCTAGTATTGAAACGGAGGCGGTAAAAATAGGTTTAGTGGTGAATGAGGGCGAAACGAAGTACATGCCGTCATCAAGAAAAGACACAACATCGACGACCTGTTTCAGAATGTCACCAAGAGCAGTTTCAACTTCGAGGTGGTAAAGGACTTCATCTACCTTGGCTCTCAAGTTAATAGTACGAGCAACATCAGTACCGAGATTAAGCGTGGAATAACTTTTGCTAACCGCTGTTTCTTTGGGCTCAAGGGCTAATTAAGCAGTAGAGCCCTGTCTCGAAGGACCAAGTTGCATCTATATAAGACACTGATTATCCCAGTCCTGCTATACGGTGCGGAGGCATGGACAATCTCGAAAGCGGATGAAGAAGTCCTTGGTTTCCTTGAGAGAAAAGTTCTGCGTACGATCTTTGGTCCTGTTTGTGTGACTTCTCAGGATGAGAAGATTCAATCACTAACTGTACGGGCTATCCAGTGACATGAACCTAGTTAGGCGTCTACGGATCCAACGTCTAAGATGGCTAGGTCATGTAGAGCGTATGGAGAACACGGCTCCAGCCCGAAAAGTCTTCGACTCCGAACTAGTGGGCCAATGCAATAGAGAACGACCACGAAGCCGATGGCGCACCCAAGTGGAGAAGGATCTCAACCAACTTGGTGTGCGAAACTGGAGACAGCTTGCCAGGGATCGCGCTAGTTGGAGAGACTTGTTGGTTGAGGTCCAGGTCCACCCGGACTGTAGCGCTACACAAAGGAAAAGAAGAAATTGCTTGGCTCCTTTGGGTTTCGCTTTGGATTTGTGGATTTTTGTGGACATCGGACTTGAACCCATTCAAAACAACTTTATTTGAACGGTTCGAAAGGTAATCCATAGAAGAAGAGATTCATCAACATCAAAAAAGAAGAGATTCATAACACACATTTTACACCAAGGTGCTTGATGCCAATGTCTGTCAAAAGTCCTAGAAATATCAAGCGCCACTATCTTGCTTTCGCCTGTATTGTGCAAAGATTGGTTCACTTTTCGGTGAGATAAGCTCTCAAATCACTGGTGAAGCGGAAGCCGTACGTAATAGAACGATTTCTGAAATGGAGTGGAACATTGATGTTCTAGCGGCACGTGACAATGCCTTTTCTTCTGGCAATGTGTCCTTTGTACTATGTACATACAGATGTTGTCTATCATCTATCAAGGAGTCACACGAAAACTCATCACTCCGAAATCCAGGACTGAGTCTAGTTCAAAGCCAAGGACGGCAGCGCAATACATCGCTTTTCTTTCATCAATCTTTCGTTGTATCTCGAATTCAGTTACCTTTTGGAAGAATCCTTGTCATGTGTGATAAGAAATCGAAGGAGGGTGGGTATCAGTGTGAAAACTCGATGGCGTAAATATTTGATCTAGTATGTAGAATCCATTTGCGGGCCCTGACGCCGACGATGCAGTTTCTCAAACATCCACCAGAGAGATCGATACTCAATCTTGAGGATCATTGATCATCAGAACAGAGACGGACTGAAGGAGATCAGTAATCACTCGAGTGAATGACCTCATTACGGACAAAGAAAAACCGAAACTCTTGCGATCGAGATATCATGTGTCTCGCCATTCACCATAGATCCTTAGATTTCAAACGATGCAACAAGGAGCAAAGCAGAAAACAAAACAAAACAAATGACAACATGAATCCATCGATACAATATTTCTCAGATTGGATCCCACCGGATTTCGTGAGTATTTAGAGCAGAGCGCTTTTTTTTCGGGAAAAGAAAAGGATTCCACGATCGCATCTTCAAACGAAAATCGAAGTACTCAACCGGCGTGTATACACACAACTCGGCTTGTTTCCCTGGCCACTGCGACGGTAAAAACTACCGAATAATAATAATAAAGAACACGAATCGTATCTTGCATGTTTTTTTCCATTTTGGAACGCTACCAACGGAAGTCGTAAACAATGGGTCAGTTTTTCTTTGGTCTGCTCTCTCAATAGAGAGACAGAGAGGAGGCTGTGCTCTGTTCTGTGCTACGTGCACACGAGTGCGTGCGCGCTTGTGTGGGTCTCCAAAATACTCGAAAACTCAAAAAGGCAGAGATGATGAGGATTAAGAATGGAATTCAAACGAACGAAAGACAAATCTCAGTAAAAGAGCAGATGTTTCAGCCGCATTCAACGTGTCCGTGGTACTCAAGGATCTCAGTAGCTGCGCTGTCGATTGTGTGTTGTACCAAACGCTCTATACACGAGATACTCACGGGAGATGGTGCATGCTGGGATTAGTCTGCGGTTTTGTCCTCGAATAGGAGGAGTACCCAGTACCCAGTACCCCGACTCATATGCGCACAGGTACACAGGTACAGCTGTAGCAGATAGCGTACCATCGACTGCGGATCGGTTTTCGGTCATTATTTCAACGTAATTATGTGCTCGGTAGGTATGTGTGCATGTGACCGGATTTGCATACCGTTCACGTGTGCTTTCAAACAACGGATTGGATTTCGAAAATTAGGCTACACTTTTAGAGGGGATCACCTTTACTTTATGGCCAGGCAGGTGGAAAGAAGGATGTGTCGGCTGGACGTTAAATCATGTCTGAGGGGCCTTAGTTGTATTTATTCACTCATTAAATTTCAGAGGGTATTAAGAAATAAAAGGGCTCATCTTGTCAGAAGACGCCAGCGTCGAAATCCTGTCATGTACATGCCAAGTTTCATACATGTCAATCAAATCAAATAGCACTGAAGGCCGAAAGCTGGACAATAACCAAAATTGTGAGTTGAATCTTGGTGTATTCGAAAATTCTACGTCGAATATATGGTCCCGTCTGCGGGGAAGGCGGATAGAGCAGAAGACATAACCGGAAACTTTGCCAGTTGTACCACGATGTGGATGTAGTCCGGAAGACAAAAATCCGTCTACTCAGTCACATCGGGGGCATGGGCATCAACGCTGCAAGCCTTTTGGTTCGAGAAGGAGAAGAAGATCGAACATCCGGCACAGTCACCAATTCGTCGCAGTATTGACGACTGGAAGCAGCGTTCCGAGGACCATCATCGATGGAAGGCAGCATTTGCTCAGGCTCGAATAATCCATGGGTCGCCGATAAGTGACATTTGTAGACAGCCGCGTTTACAGTAGAAGGGTGTGAGGGGTCGTCTGTCACCATTTCTATAAACTAGCACTAAGAGACGGCAGGCAGGCGCATTCAGCAAAGCTAGCAGCATATAAGGCGACGCTGGATAGAAGGACGAGAGCGGTTCGTGAGCTCTACGAACTTAAAAGAAGGGAAGAGCACCGGCTTCTCAAAAAGAAAAAGAAGGAGCATGAGAAGCGCGCGATCGAGGAAATGGAGAGGTGGTACGGCTGAAATAATGTCCGAAAGTTTTACCAGCGGGTGAAACAACTATCCAAAGGGTACAAACATCGGACAGAAGCCTTTCGGAACGAAGAGGGACAACTCGTATTAGAGTCGCAGTCGATACTGAGAATCTGGAAGGATCACTTCTGCAGACAGTTAAACGGCGAAGAGGACACCAATACCGCTGTCAGGCAGAATGTTCCACTCCACGCAATGGACGACGATAGAAGAGAATTCCGTCCCCCGATCTAGACGAAGTCAAGGTAGCGATATCGAGACTGAAGTCGAACAAAGCTGCTGGAGCGGACGGATTGTCCGCGGCACTGTTTAAAGCAGCTGGAGATGATCTGGTTGGGCGCACCAGCTCATCTGTAGGATATGGTCGGAGGAAAGCATGCCCGACGAGTGGAATCTTAGTATCGTTTGCCCGATCCACAAGAAAGGAGACCCCTTTGACTGCGCCAACTATAAAGGGATCAGCCTCCTTAACATCGCTTATAAGATACTCTCTGCCGTTCTGTGTGAGCGCCTGAAACCATTCGTCAACAACATGATAGGTCCCTATCAGTGCGGTTTCAGGCCTGGGAAGTCCACTATCGATCAAATTTTCACATTACGGCAGATCCTCGAAAAAACTCAAGAGATGCAGATCGACACCTACCACCTATTTGTCGACTTGTTGACAGTGTGCATAGAGACGAGCTATACAACGCCATATCTAGTTTTGACATTCCAGCCAAACTCGTCAGGCTGTGCAGGATGACGATGTGTGCAGTGTCTCGCTGCTCCATCAAGGTCGGTAACGAACTCACCGAGACCTTCAATGTCAAAAAAGGTTTTAGGCAAGGCGACGCGTTGTCATGTGATTTCTTCAACATCGTCCTGGAGAAGATTGTGCGGTACTCAACGGCCAACACTAGAGGCACGATCTTCCAGAAGTCCGTTCAACTGCTAGCATACGCGGACGATATTGACGTGATTGGCCGAACTCAGCGAGCCGTCAATGAAGCGTTTGCTTGCATTGAGACGGAGGCGGCAAAATTGGGTTTAGCGGTGAATGAGGGCAAAACAAAGTATATGCTGTCATCAAGAAAGGACACACAACATCGACGACTCGGCCAGAACGTGACCATAGGACCTCGAGGTAGTAAAGGACTTCGTCTACCTTGGCTCCCAAGTAAATAGTGCGGACAATATCAGTACCGAGATTAAACGTAGAATAACTCTTGCCAACGGCTGTTTCTTTGGGCTTAAGAGGCAATTGAGTAGTAGAGCCCTCTCTCGAAAGACCAAGCTCACGTTATATAAGACCTTGATCATCCCTGTCCTGCTGTATGGCGCGGGAGCTTTGACTATTTCAAGAGCGGATGAAGACGCACTTGGTCTCTTCGAGAGAAAAGTTCTGCGTTCAATCTTTGATCCCGTTTGCGTTGAAGGTTTCTGGAGAAGAAAATTCAACCACGAACTCTACGATCCCTACAGCGACATGAGCCTAGTTAGGCGTCTACGGATCCACCGCCTACGTTGGCTAGGACATGAAGAGCGGATGTACACCACAGCTTCGGCCCGAAGAATCTTCGAAGTCGAACCAGTGGGACAGCGCAATAGAGGACGACCACGAACCTGATGGCGCACTCAGTGGGGAACCTCAACCAACTTGGGGTGCGAAATTGGAGGCAGCTGGCTAAGGATCGTGCCAGCTGGAGAGGCTTGTTGGCTGAGGCCCATGTTCACCCCGGACTGTAACGTCATAAGAAGAAGAAGAAGAAGAAGAAGGATGTTCTGCAGTTTGTTGCTAAAGTCGATGGTGTGTTGAAATGTGGGTCTGTCGATTGTTTCTATCTCGGTGCTTTTGTAGAGAGTGGATGTCCTGATATATTTGTAGGAGTCTTGTTGGTGGTTACGGCCGGTGGTGGTCCTGAAGCATCTTTGTTCGAAGAGTGGGAGTGTCTCCATTAGAAGTGGTGGAATGTGGAACCAAACCGGACAAGCGTAAGTAAGTGACTGTCTTATTATCTGCTTGTACAGAATCTTTTTTATTTTTACGGAAAATGTGTTGGGTTTTCACATGACTTTAAGTTGTATTTTGGCTTTTTTGGTTAAGGTTGGAGATATTTTTTCCGAAGCAGAAGTTCTGGTGAAAGTAACTCCTAGGTACTTCATCCCCTTTTCTGGCCGTACAGATTCGTCGTTTAGTGTGCCGGATTCTTGTGTAATGCTTCAGAATGTTTCTTGTACAGTGGTTGTTGAGGCGTTTTATCACCAGTACTTGGGTCTTTCGCCCGTTGGATCTTATTTTCCACTTGTAAGATGTGAGCGTCGTCAGATATGTACCTGTTAATGAGTCAATCTGATAAAGGGCTTATAGCAAGCACACAATTTGGGCGAGAAGATGTTGTATGTGATGTTTAGGAGACATCTCGGGAATATACAAGGGTAATGCTAAATGCTCGGACCCAACCACCGTATGCCGGTCGTCCTTAGCTGTATAAAGCGCAGCTCGCTTGAACGAAGGTAATCACTGTCGCTACTAAACTATACCATTTTATTCAAAAAATATATGGTGTGTGCAACGGATTGAAGTGTATACAATAAAAAACACATATAGTTCATACAGATTGAATGATTGACACTTTTGAGCATCTGACATGCCTTCCTTAAAGACATAATGGTGTTTCGTACTGTGTGCTTAGTACCCACTGCTTGCATTAGATCACACTACACATTACTCTGAACCAGTTGTTCTCATTGACTGCCAAATCCACCTCTTTGTGGTTCCAGCATTCCATACATAGCACACAATGAATATCCGAGTTGGTGTTGCAGATTCTTGAAACTTCGATGGTAGTTATGACACATGAGAATAATTCTTCGAAAGCAACACCACAGTTTGCTCAGCTTCTTTCGTACTGCCGTGCAACCACCACATCTTCGTCCAGAAAGTGCATCAACTTTTTCATATTCCACGGAAGAGACTGATTGCAAGCCAATTGGTGACATACGACTTCAGCAACTCCGTTCCACTTCAACCACCATCGCGTGTAGCCGCAAAAAATCTGCGGCCGTAATGTGTACGCGTCTTATTAGCCCGTTTCCCTCAAGTAAACACCACTCAAATGCCTCACAAAAGCGCGGCGCAGAGGTCCTCGATCTTAATTAAAAATCCAAAAACCAACAGAACACAACGAAAAAATTCCCAACCAACAAGCAATGTCGACATCTGTTTATTGCATCTTCCTCAAATAAATCGATTCGTAACATTTTCAATCCGTCTCCTCAAACAGTCGCGCCAAGTAATTAAGCAGCCGAAAAGCACACACGGCCTGAGCTCCGCACAAAGAGCGGATACCCTCGTCTGTTGAATTACTGACCACTGCCCTCGGAGACTTCAGAGAAAGAAGCTGCTGCTTTGTGCTTTGCGCTACCTTAACCGCAAATTGGATGTACGAAGGTTAAGTGTCGTCTATCAGCGGGCACCCAAAATGACTGTTGCAACTAGGCTATTCGACCGAACTACCGAATCTCTTTACCCCCCATCCGAGCCAGTGGTCACCTGGGAAAGAGAGAGCGATTGAGAGGGGAAATGCGAGTAACCAAAAAAAGTGAATAATAAGTTTAGCATACATGGTATGGGGCCAAGTTGACCGCGATGCCTTATGCCACATCGATCGGTGATGTGCATGTGTGGTGCAGGCGGCAGTTGCAAGGTTCACATGGCAAAATGTGCAAAAAAAAAAAAAACAGAAACTGAAAGAAAACAACGACCACAACGCAGCATCATGCAGCAGGCGGCGGAAATAATATGTCCGACAGGTGTTCTACCTCCAAGAGGAAAGATTTGAAAGGTTGTTTATACTCGAGGGTATTTCGTGGCATGAGGGTATCAGGATGTGTCCGTTCGAATGAGTGCAGTCACTCTATTGAACCAGTATCACTTGCTTTAGTTATTTGTGCGTTGTTGGTTAGCTATTCACTCCTCGTGCAGTGGCCGTTGTCACAGAACTTGCGGATTAACATCCTGGTTGATGTAATGGTTCGCCTACTTAAATCATACTATTAAATCGATATTTCATGACGAAGCAAGGATCTGCTAAACAGATATTTGCTGATCATATCTTCTCGAAATGTGGCTGCTTTTAACATAAACCTTCAGTTGGTTTTTATTCGGTTGATAAACTGCTGGAAGCAAAAAATTGTCCATTGTGACAGCACGCTTTGCTAGTTGCATAACTTATTATCCTTAAATCTACCAGTCCTGCGTATAGCTTAGAGGGATCAATCTGATGCAGACCCTAGGTGAGTTTTGTTATGAATTGCGATGGCCGATGGCACTGCATGATCGGTGAACGATGTATGTTCTCATTTTCTTCGTCGTCCCAACAGCTAGCCCACATGTTGCAGGAGTCCCAACGGTGAGCATTTGAAGCTGAGTGCCCACCAGGTTTACTTAATAGTGTGTCACGTAAGTATATATAATGATGTTTAGCTTTCGGAAGTCCAGGCTCAAAAGTAAGGATATTGAAGTCCAGGACATTGAAGTGATTGAAGATCGGTTTCACTGAATTCCTGTCTCAATTCCAATTCAGTGCCGGCCAGGCCCCGACGCACATGCCAGTGACACGCAAGTAAGAGTACCTACATTTCAGACCGACAACCCGTGGCAGGTTCGAGCCTGACATATTGCTGCCTCCTTTGTTGATGGTCCTGGAAATGCTGCTCCGGTTCGTCTATTTTTCGATCACCGTGAACTTAGTTCTTTTTCTTTGGCTAGCGCTAGAGTCCGGAGTGGATCTGGGCCTCTGGCAATATGCCTCTCCATCTAGCCCGGTCTTGTGCCAGTTGCTTCCAGCCACGCACATTCAACTTACTCAGGTCAACATCTAGCTGCCTGCGCCACCGTAGGAGTGGTCTACCTGTATCGCGTTGTCCCTCGGGGTTTCAGTCGAAGACTTAAAGGGCCAGAGCATTGGTTTCCATTCCCTCTAAGTGACCTATCCATCTGAGACGAGAGATTCGAACTCGTTTGACCAGATCGATGTCGCTTTACAGCCCGTACAGTTCGTCGTTCAGTCTCCTCCTCCAAACACCATCCGTACATACGGGATCGAAGATAATTCGAAGGACTTTGCTCTCGAAGCGACCAAGAATATCCTCGTTCCCTTAAGTTAGTGTTAAGGTCTAATATAGAGATATCTTGGTTCTTAGAGAGATGGCTATACTCATCAGTGGCCTTCCAAGTGCGAAAATTTAGCGATTGGCCAACGTGATCCTTTGTTTTATCTCCGCGGTGGTGTTATTGCTTGTATTAACTTGGGCGCGTAAGAAGACCAACCCTTCATTTCGAAGTTATAGTGACGTTTTGTCCAAAACGTAGGTGTTGGTGGAACATTTTCGTAGAGACCATGTACTTTACTTCTCGATCCTCACAAACACCCCACTGACCGCCCGTTGTGTTCATCCGATGATGTCACTGTCATCGGCATATGCGAGCAGTTGCATTGACTTGTGGAAGATCTCTGCCTCTGGTGTTGACGTTTGAGTTCCTCACGATCTTCTCGGGAACGATGTTAAAGAAATCGCATTACAGTGCGTCGCCTTGTCTAATTCCTTTTCTGACATCACAGGTCTCGGTACAATCTTTACCAACCTTGACGGTTTCAACGAAATATTACGACTCGATCGACAGACAGTCAGTTTCTCATAAAGGTAGTCAGGCTGTTTGCAATGAATTATTTTAAGGAATTGTATGCATCATCTGTATTTTAAGAATGCGTCTAATTCACATCCTAGGAGAATGCGGCGTTGTTCTTCGAAGGTTAAAAACATACCGTGCAGTCGCGTTGATTGCTTTTGACAGTTCTTGCACCGAGCAATTATCACAGTCGGCGAACAACTCGCCCAAATACATTAATGGAGGCACTGTGAGTGCTTTGGCAAGTTTTCGCTTGACAATTTGCTAATTGACAGACCTAACGGCTGAATAAGCCTTGAACAGAATGCTGTCTATGTGGTCAGTCCATGGTAGTTCATATTACACATTATATTGGCTCTAAACTTAATTTGTGCTGTTTTTTTTTTTCAAAATTTTAACGTTTATTTAAGAAAAACATGTACAATAGTAGTATCCAAAGTATTGCCCATCTGAAGCTATGACTTTTTCAGAGACAACTTTTAACAATGACCGTAGCCTTCCAATGCGTATTCCAATGGAATAATATAATGGTATAATACAACGCCAACTCTTAGCAAACCGCACGAATTAAGTTAAATGCCAAATTCCAAGATTTTTAACACAGGTTACATATTCGACGATATAAGAATTTAATTCTATGGCGGTGAAGTTTGAAAGAGAATGAGCTGACTTTGATTTCGCTAGGATTGAGCTTGAGAGCATTTTCCTCAGCCCACTTCGTAGCAAAGCCACTTTAATTTAGCAATTGAATCTTCAACCATACCAAGAGGCAAACTAAAGTAAATTTGAACATCATCTGCATATTTGTGAAAATTGCAATAAAACAAACACTTTATAGAGATCATTAATGAATGAGAATAATAACGGATCGAGAATAGAACCTTGAGGTGCTCCATTGTGGATATCACATAAGGACGACAGTTTTGAGTTATATGAAACAGCTTGAGTACGGTTAGTACGATACGAGAAGATTAATTTATAAGTTTTCCTGTAGGTCTGTGTCTATTCTGGAAGTATAACTTGACTGAACTAAGTAATGTAATAATTGGCCATCTTCTTCGCTTTAAAGTCATGACCTTGTTTGCGGAATAGGCACAAGTTCGCGTGGCAGCGGCACAGATCTAGGTGCCGCTGCTGTCTTCCCGTACTTATTTTGACAAGGTACATCCCCTCTTATGTCGAATGATATAACCTCCCTAGAACATTTTGCAACCTACACTCTGTTGGCCGTTCAAAAAACGTAACTACTAAAGAGAGCAGCGAAGGAGATCTAAAGAAATAAGCTCATCGTATGACCATGTGTGGATGTCCTGCAGAACAGTGGGTGAGTTAAAAACATTCCAAAAAGCGATCTTATTCAGCAGGGTATTGAAAATAGTCAGTATGAAGAAAGAACAAATAATACATGACTAGCCAGACTAGTCACTCAACTAAACTTCTGCGATATAATCAGAATGTGTTCCCGTTTACTAAAAGTTAAGTGTCCACTAGGACACCATCCAGGGGGATCGATTAGGAAGTGACGTTTTCTCGGATTGTCTAAATCCGAACAAATCCGTACGACTACGTGGTATCCACACGCGGTGTCCCTATCCTTACCGATAGCCAAGCAGCAGTTAAATCCCTGCTCTGTAATCAACTGCCGTGCATCTCTTAACAAGGAAAGTATCCAGCACCTCTGGTCTGATGGAGACTCATTTCCGGAACGCCATCCAACAAGAAAAGCTGTGGAAGACTTTAGAGTGAGTCAAGAAAATCATAGACTCACCAAACTTCTCAAAGAGAATTCATCCGTTCAGGGTTTTTTTCGTTCCATTAGGTTCTATCGCTCCCAAGAGCAACCCGATGCACATGAGTGCTGAGTTTAAGGAGCTGATAAGGTGCGAGGTAGATAGTAGGACCCACATTCACCACCCGATTCACAATTTCTCAGAACATCGTCATCAACAAAAGAAGTTGAAGCATATCTCAAAAATCTCTTAAGATCGCACACTTGAAGGTCTACATATGAATGCTTGCATCCGCCACCACCTGTCACCAAACTCCGAACAGGTCTTCGCATTTGGTTGTCTTGTCCAGTGCTCAAGCAAATTCATGTCTGATTCGTCATGGCTCGATCCAGTTATTGATTAATTACCCGATGCCGAGATGCCAGCACCTTACCAATCACAATCGGGAATCAATTTTGGAGGCAGCCGATCGTAACGATTTCCTCTCAAAGTCAAGCCGTTTTAATTAGCATCACCACAAACGGACTGAAAACCGAGCAAGGGAGAACAGCGTACGCGAACATCTGTTAGTCGGACAGAAGTATCGAATTAAATGGTGTGCGCCAGCAGGCACTCACCATCATCATTCCACACGACGGCCGCGGCAATGTGTACCGCAGGAGAGAAGTAAAAGGAACGCCGAACCATGGCTCACATTCACTTAAGTCCACCTTCGAATCTATCATTACCTGGCAACTGTGGTGAATCCGGGGCCAAATGGAAAGCAGGAACCTCGCTCTCTCTCTACCTGTTGGCCTACCGCGATGGCGATTATTCGTTTCGTTTCGTTTCGTTTGCCCTGCCGAATGCAACAGGCTGTTTGATGTTGTAAATCTACTCTTCAGATCTGCCTTTGTACATGTTGCCCGGGTATCTGTGCGTGCATACTGTTGTGAATGAGCTCCATTTTAGGGCAGGTGCTGGACGATTAAGCATACATTTTATGCTTTGTTTCTGCGCGTGTGTGTGTGCCTGTGTGTATGGGTGCTTTCGGAAACAACATGTCCAACAAAATGTGCTCTGCCGCTCCTGCATCGCCACTGTCTGGCCGGGAGAAAGGGAACAAAGTCGCACGCAGATAATCAATTTACAACGTCCATGGGAGTGCATTGTTCGCCGATGGAATGACTGTCGACTGATGCTGGTGGTTACCTTTTTGTTCCTGCTGCGACATTATTTCCGAGGTTCTGCAGCAGATGTCATAATAGTGCGCTCTTGGGACGTGGCGGCCTTTTCGTAGATTTATTTCGGATTTTCCTAGAACCTAATCAGGACGATCTGAGTTATTGTCGGTGCGCATGACAAGTGCAGGCGATGCATTTCGCATTAAGGGGGTGCTAAGCGGGTTTGAGGACAGCGCCAGGTGATTGTAATGATTGAATTTAATGGATATCGATAGTTTTAGACTAAATACTGAGGCACTAGGGCTCTGTGAAGGAGTTGGTATATGACATATATTTATATTCTAAAATTTGGCAGACAACAATGGTAACGGGAGCAAGTGAGTTGAGGTGAAGATTTGAGCAGTAAAAGAAGTAAAATTTGCCAAAGCCGTGCTTTCACATATCGTTGATCTAATGTGAAGATCTGGGGCCAAACAAAGTCTAAAAAGTAAACACTGTGTCAGAATGGCGTTACCTGACACACGCAGTTTGTGGTCAGTTCAATTTGTTTGAACAAAAACTATACAATTGGTCTTACATCTTCTTCTTCTTGTGGCGCTATAGTCCGGGGTGAACCTGGGCCTCGGTCAACAATCCCCTCCAGCTGGCACGATCTGCCAGCTGCCTCCAATTTCGCACTCCAAGTTGGTTGAGGTCCTTCTCCACTTGAGTGCGCCATCGGGTTCGTGGTCGTCCTCTATTGCATTGTCCCACTGGTTCGGAGTCGAAGACTCTTCGGGCTGGAGCAGTGTTGTCCATGCGCTCCACATGGCCTAGCCATCTTAGGCGTTGAATCCGAAGACGCTTGACTAGACTCTTTCGCTGTACAGCCCGTTCCAGTTCGTGGTTGAATCTCCTTCTCCAAGAACCTTCAACGCAAACAGGACCAAAGATTGAACGCAGAACTTTTCTCTCGAAGAGACCAAGTGCGTCTTCATCCGCTCTTGCAATTGTCCACTCTTCCGCGCCATACAGCAGGTCAGGGATGATCAATGTCTTATATAACGTGAGCTTGGTCTTTCGAGAGAGGGCTCTACTACTCAATTGCCTCTTAAGCCCAAAGAAACAGCGGTTGGCAAGAGTTATTCTACGTTTAATCTCGCTACTGATGTTGTTCGCACTATTTACTTGGGAGCCAAGGTAGATGAAGTAATTTACTACCTCGAGGTCCTATGGTCACGTTCTGGCCGAGTCGTCGATGTTGTGTGTCCTTTCTTGATGACAGCATATACTTTGTTTTGCCCTCATTCACCGCTTAACCCATTTTTGCAGCCTCCGTCTCAATACAAGCAAACGCTTCATTGACGGCTCGCTGAGTTCGGCCAATCACGTCAATATCGTCCGCGTATGCTAGCAGTTGAACGGACTTCTGGAAGATCGTGCCTCTAGTGTTGGCGTGTGAGTTTCGCACGATCTTCTCCAGGACGATGTTGAAGAAATCACATGACAACGCGTCGCCTTGCCTAAAGCCTTTTTTGACATTGAAGGTCTCGGTGAGTTCGTTACCGACCTTGATGGAGCAGCGAGAGTTCTCCATCGTCATCCTGCACAATCTGACGAGTTTGGCAGGGATGTCAAAACTAGACATGGCGTTGTATAGCTCGTCTCTATGCACACTGTCATATGCGGCCTTAAAGTCGACAAATAGGTGGTGGGTGTCGATCTGCATCTCTTGGGTTTTTTCGAGGATCCGCCGTAATGTGAAAATTTGATCGAAAGTGGACTTCCCAGGCCTGAAACCGCACTGATAGGGACCTATCAGGTTGTTGACGAATGGTTTCAGGCGCTTACACAGAACGCTGAGAAGTTTTGTAGGCGATGTTAAGGAGACTTATCCCCCGATAGTTGGCGCAGTCAAAGGGGTCTCCTTTCTTGTGGATCGGGCAGACAGTGCTGAGGTTCCATTCATCGGGCATGTTTTCCTCCGACCATATTTTACAGATGAGTTGGTGCATGCTCCTTACCAAATCATCGCCTGCGGCTTTAAAAAGCTCGGCGGGTAGGCGGAGTTTATAACCTTGACTGGTTGACTTTACCCTTTGGTAAAACTTCCTTACCTCATTCCTGCAGTAATATCCCTCTATTCTGCCGATCGCGCCCTTCTCATGCTCCTTCTTTTTTCTCCTGAGAAGCCGGTGTTCGTCTCTCCTCTTCTGCACGTAGAGCTCCCGAGCAGCTCTTGTCCTTCTTTGCAGTGCCGCTTTGTATGCTTCTTGCTTGGCTGCATTCGCCTGCCGATACTCATTGTCAAACCAGGGGCTTCGTTGTGGTGGCGGATTGAAACCCAGCACATCGGAGGCGGCATCTCTGATGGCAATGCCGCCACTGGTCTTCAATACTTGATGTTGGCGGCGTAGTATTTCTTAAGAGGTTGAGGGAGACACGATCGGAAAAGGATTTGGCAATCTCTTGCGATTGTAGCCGGCCGACGTTGAACTTCCTCACAGTATTTCTTTGTCTTGGCGGTGTTCGGGATATCCGCAACCTTACCCTGGCTACTACAAGGTGGTGGTCCGAGTCAATGTTGGCACCTCGGAACGTTCGGACATCTATAATACTGGAGGAGTGCCTTGCGTCGATCGCAATGTGATCAATCTGATTGATGGTTGATTGATCAGGAGATAGCCATGTCCCTTTGTGAATGTCGAGATGTGGGAATTTTGTACTGGCTACTACAACATTTCGCCCCGCAGCAAAGTCAATCAGCCTAAATCCGTTATCGGATGTGATGTCGTGTAGGCTGTGCTTCCCGACCGTACTATTAAAGATGTTCTCTTCTTCCTAGCTTTGCGTTTAAATCGCCAAGAACAATTTTAATGTCGTAGCTAGGGCATTGCTCATACGTTTTGTCCAGGAGCTCATAGAACCTGTCTTTGGTGTCGTCATCTTTCTCCTCTGTGGGGGCATGTGCGCATATAAGGCTTATGTTGGAAGGTTTAGCCTGGATGGGAATTGTCATGAGGCGCTCGTTCACGGACCTGAACGATAAGACTTCTTGCCTAAGTCTGCCTCTAACGACAAATCCACATCCAAATAGGCGCTGTTTTTGTTGCTTGTAGCAATCACCGTAATATATATCACAGTTTAGCATCCTTCTTTTGCCCGGTCAATCCCATCAATATGTTAACCTATTTAATTAAATTCACAAAAGGACATGCCATAGGAATTAGTTTAGAAATCATAAAACGCCAAACTTCAAATGGATCAAATGGCATTGTCCAGTGCTCCTAGGGCAGTGCAGGAATCCTTCAATTGTATGTCAGCGTCAGAACATTTCTTCGGTTTGTCCCAACAAATTGAGTTTAAGGTTTTAACTCGAAGTACATGAAATTGCTCCCTCAAAAAACCCTTATTGATATATTGAGCTGAACTCTTAAAGCGAATATGTCCAGAGATGACTCCTAACGTTTTTGAAAGAAAAACCCCATGTTGAATTTTGGATCGAGTCCACTGTGAAAATAAGTAATTATTCGTCCCCTGAACTATCCACATCAACTTCTACTCTGCATTCCTCGCTTTACTAAGAGATGAAGCATGAACGTGTCAAGTGGCATCGATCGGTATGGATTCTAATTCATGCAACGTAGAGGGCAGTTCAGTTTATGTGTTTTTTATTGGGTACACTTCAATCCAGGGCCATAAGTATCATATTTTGTGAATAGAATGGTATAATTTAGTGGCGACAGTAATTAGCCTTCCAATAAGCTAGCTGCACTATAAACACCATAAAGTAGAGCGGTCCGCGCTTTGTATGGCATAGGGTGATTAGCATTAAATACACGATTGCGTAGAATGCGAGGTCACTTGAAAGATCACGTGCAGCTGAACAACTCACAGCGTGGACGTCTTGGAACTCCAGGAAGTGCTGTTAGAGGGATCTGGAGCGGAAATGGAAGACTACGCTGGTTAAGTTTTACGAGGCAGACTTAGATAAGAGGGACAGGAGGCTACACAGCAAACGGTCATCACTGCGGGTCATATTCTGCGTTGCCATATATGGTACAACGAGGTCCCGAAAAGTACAGTTTCACACTTCTGACACTTCACACCACTTCAAAATGATACCCAACTTCCAGTCGTCGCAAAATTGATGAACTTTATCGAAGTCACGCTGTATCAATATATTTATTACCTCAACCTTAGGGCCAGTTTTGTATGCTTCAATTAAGTGCGGCATGAAAACTAAAAGATCCACAGTGGATATGGAAAACACGATTGGTCAACAAACCGCTCCCTGTTGCAAACCATTTATAATGTCAAAGACCGTGTTAGAAGTTACGTCGCCACTTTTCGCGACGAACTTTCTACCCGTTATCATGTCATACGACCAAAAAACGAACAAACCAAACAAAGGCTTTCGACTTCTCCAAGTCAATCGGATAAGCACCAGTCTAGTTGTTCGAGGCAAACTTAGGTAAAAAGGTCCGAAGGCTGTGTGAGTCTTTTAACACTTAAATGTCAAACTCTTTGAACAAAAATGTTGTCCAACCAAAATATTCCAAGAATGCGTGCGAATAATTGTGTTACGGTCGGCTAGACAAGCTAGAAAGCATATAAAGGGCAACACATGTCCTCACAATGAATGCGTTTTGTTCTAGCAGCACGATTAGTGAGCCACCCTGTACATCATACTTTTCGATCTCTGAAAACAGAAATTCGGTTAGAGTTGCTCTATCGCTGAGACCATTGACTGTAATGGTGTCTCTTTCCTCAATTCAAAAGGTAAGGTTCGATGAAGTCGCCAAGCCGGTGTACTGATGCTTGGTCAAAAACTTGCGGATTGTGTTCGGTTCAATAATGACACTAGAGGCAAAAACGGTCCTTGTGCCAGGAGATGCTCAGCACAGCTCAATCTTATAGGGATATCGGCCCAAATCCAAAAGAAAAATATGCCGTTTTGACTTCGGCGACCGATTCAATTGATCGACGTCCTACCTACTTTTCTTGGTCTTTTCCTATACTGGGAGATGAGCTTAAGTTCTCTTCTTTTTGCACAACTCTGTGTCTTTAGATGATTTAAGGTCTAAAAGAATGTGTCAAACTTTTTCACCTTGTGACTTACCCACACTCAGAAGCTATGATGACTAACTTATAAGTGACCTGTAATTTTGACGATGACGCATATTTGGAAAGCTTAAAACTATAATTAAATGACAAGTCATACTTAATATTTTGGCAACTAGACGTCATTGGAAATTTGACAGCCTGTCATCTACTCTTCTTCTTCTTCTTTGAATGGCGCTCCAGTCCGGGGTGGACCTGGGCCTCAACCAACATGCCTCTCCAGCCAGCACGATCTTTCGCCAGCTGCCTCCAGTTGCACACACCAAGTTGGTTGAGGTCCTTTTCCACTTGTGTGCACCATCTAGTGCAAGGACGTCCTCTGTTGCGCTGTCCCAATGGCTCGGTGTCGAAGACTCTTCGGGCCGGAGCTGTGGTGTCCATCCGCTCTACATGACCTAGCCATCTTAAGCGTTGGATCCGAAGACGCTTAACTAGGTGCATGCCGCTGTACAGCCCGTATAGTTCGTGGTTGAACCTTCTCCTCCAAACGCAATCAACGCAAACAGGACCAAAGACCGTACGCAGAACTTTTCTCTAAAAACAACCAAGAGCTTCTTCATCCGCTTTCAATAGCGTCCATGTCTCTGCGCCATAGAGCAGGACTGGGATGATCGGGGTTTTATACAAGCTCAATTTGGTGTTTCGAGAGATGGCTCTGTTACTCAATTGCCTCTTGAGCCCAAAGAAACAGCGATTGGCAAGAGTAATTCTGCGCTTGATCTCGGTACTGATGTTGTTGTCCCTATTTACTCCGGAGCCTAGGTAGACGAAGTCCTTGACTACCTCAAAGTTTCTGCTGCCCAATATGACGCTCTGTCCGAGACGTCGATGTTGTGCGTCCTTCCGTGGTGACAGCATGTACTTTGTTTCATGTCATCTACTCACCCTGCATAAAACAAAAGGAAACTAAATGGCAAACCAAAAAAGAACACAATTTCGTACTCCAATGTTGTCGCTTGCTTTCGTACTGCTTTCAAACCTTAACACATTCCAAAAACAAAAGTCGCGCCCTTCTACTACATTCTTCCTCAGCTGAATACCATGACAAAGCACGAGTTTCATAACATCAAGCAGTAAACAGTATTGATGTCATCGAATTAATTTGACTTTCCCTATCATTTTTGTGCTTATCGAAAGAATTTGAATGCACATCTGTAGATCCACACTCGGCGACCGCTGCATGTCGGAAGATTCAAATATTGACACACCTAACACCTTATCAACGTCTAATCTCGGTGCCAGGTGGTCTGATAAGCTCGCTTTAATTGGAATACTTCGTGGTTTTTTCTTCTTCCGACATGAAATTCCATCAAGTGTCGCTTCCTGCTGCAGGCCAAGTGAACGCCATCCACCCACGACCAGCCAGTCGGGGAGCTTATCTTGTCGAAAGCAACGCCTAAGAATGTTGCTGTGTGGCGAGGGCGCCTACCGAGCACACGAATCCCATAGATAATCGAACCATTGGTCTTCTGGTGATAAGATACACATGTGTTCGTATATCATCGGCCGCGGTTATCATCTGCTTGTCACGGCTTCAATAGCCGACGCTGGATGTATCTCGTCGCGTTCGCATGAATTGATTCCTTTGTTCGCACTACGTACCGTGTCCGATTGGGGAAGTAAAAGTAAATAAACCCGCTTCCTCCTCCATGGCTGGCTGCGATTGCGGTTCTTCGTGTCCGAGTGTCCAAGTGGAAGTGACCAGAATCGAATTGATCGAGTTGCCAGTGCGCCGCACCGCGCCGCGCCGACTCGAAGTGTTCTCGATTCAATGGCCTATCTGTGGTAGCATCGATACCCAAGTCGTGCCTACATTTTGTCATCACAATGGACGGACTCGGTCTGCAGGCAGGGTCAAGAGCAGACAGGCGACCGGCCGAGGGGTGCACATCCTGGCGATTGCATAAGATCGACCAGTTGTGCGCATAAATCATTCAGAATGCTGTGAGAGATTGCCACTGATTACGACTAGAAAACGCGATCGCCTGCGATTCCAGCCGTAAATTCAATTGGGCCATGCGACGGCAATGATTCGATTGCAAGTCTTCCTGTTTTGTCGTTTGCTTCTCTTCCTTATCTCCTCTTCGTCGGCGATGCCTTGTCACAATGTGACCATAAACAGGAATTCAGTCTGCGAGCAGTGAGCTGCGACAAGAATGCCCGCTGTGGAATCTAGTCGGAGCGCCTGAATCGCATTTTAGTTATGGTTTAACTTAATTTCTTCATAAATGAATCGATTAGATCGCCATCGAGTGGAATCAATTTAGAGTGTGAATGCGGGACGCTGCGGTGACACTCGGTGCGGTCGCCAGAGCCGGTACGTTTGAGTGAGTAATTTATGGCCAGCTCGTCGCTTAATTTCCAGAAACGCCTACTTCTAAGTGCCGAGCCGTGCTGCCGGGCATCGGCGGAACTTGAGACTGATTAAGTACGCGAGTAAGGAGTTAATTGAATGACCCAACTTGTTTGGCTTGAGGGTGTTTCTGGTAATCTAACTTAGGTGGCACTAACATGTCACGAGCTGTTCAGCGCAATCAAGGAACTGTCAGGCGATGAATCCAATCGGAAAATCGTTTTATGGCCGAGTCAAGTGCGATCTGATATGGCGGAACATTGGCGGTGTCTCGACAAAGCCGGTACTTTGTATGAAGAGATGGCACCATAAATTCTGTGGACAACAAGTTACGCGTGAGAGAGAAGTCTAGCTTTCCGGTTTCCCTAACCTAAATATTTTGTCAGGCAGGAAATATGTTTGCTGCAGCCGATCGATCTTCAAGTTCTGGCACTGAGAAGTTGCGTAATGGATGCGGTTAACGGCGGCTAAGCAGGACCACTCGGGGCGGTTCGTCCCCGGGGGGCGTTCAAAGCTTTTGCGAGGCGCTGCATGTGGTGGCAGACACTCCTTCAGTGGAGATGATTAATTCTCTTAAACTGCAGCGGACGGTCGACTAATCTGCTTCCCGAGACACTTTCGAGAGTTCCTAGATAACTCGATCGTTTGAAGGATGAGGCAGTTTATTAATCATAGGACCTGCTGACAGGTGTAAAATGCAGCTTCGGTTGGAGTGGCCGACTGCCGAAGCGAGTCACACTTAGGCCTAAGTATGTTCATTGTCATACCACGGGGATTAAAAACTCCTAAACTTGGAGCAAGTTGGGTAATGCCGACGCAATTGAGTTTGTCTCCCGACTTGCCAGAGCGAGGCACGGTCAGAGGATTTGATTTGTGGTTTCTAGATCATCTTCACGCACGCAGCTTCTGCAAAATTTATTATTGCATGGAGCACGCATTCTGTGGGCGTGCATGCAAAATGTGCGCGGTTGTGACACCAATGGGAGTCCTGAGTGAAGTCTAACCAGATGGTTTAGCATTGTATACTGACCAGGGGCCTTTTTTTAGACCACACATTACATACATTGTGTGCCTGTGCTGCTGTAAGATTTGTGTTTCTCAGAGTTGTTGTATGAAGCGGTGTTATGCAACATGTATCGCTGAGAAATTTCACTGGAAATACGGGAATGAAGTATGATCCTGCTTCACAGATAGTAGTTGTAAACACAACGGTTTTATGAGAAATTCAAGGGTACCAGCACGTAATTTGAAACAATCGAGTTGTGAGCGCCCTCTGATATCAATTTTTATTAGCTATGTTCTTTGGCAGAATTCTGACAGCTCATTCGCGGGAACAGTTTTATTGAAAATTCAAATTTGTGAAATTGTATATCGAATTATCAATTCTGGGCATAATTTAATATTTAAACATTATTTGGATTAAAAAGTATGAACTTTCTATTTATTTGCACTCTTTAAAAAACCACCATATTTCAAAATTTCAATGAAAATTCCATTCCCCCAACTCGCTGTCAAAATGTTGCCAAGAAAGTTAGTACCAAAATATTCCGACAGAGTTAATCGCCGCTAGCCAATATAATGGTGACAGCACCTATTTCGGTATCATCAGATTTGACAGCACGCAAACATAGAAATGACGTTTGAGACAAAAGTTTTCCTTCGATTGAAAATAGTTGTCGTTAGCAGTGACATTTTTTGAGAAATGCCAAAGATAGTAGAGAGAGAGAGAGAAACATGAAAAAAAGCTAAATTTGTGGGTTAATGAAAACAGACGGAGATTTTGACCCAATTTTAGAACTATATTCAATACAAATTTAGGGTTCCATTTTATATGCCGATAATAATAATAAAATGGGTGGCGCTACGGCCCATAAAGGGTCAGAGCCTAGCTTCTCAGCAACCGCTCGTGTTGTGCGTGCTATTGTTCTCTCACGAGTGGAAGGGACCTACAGTTTTATGCCGCCTCCGAACGGCCAAGTTTGAGAAGCTTTTTCTAGACAGGAAATACTCTTTGAGCATTGTCAGTAACTCGAAAGAGGTGGGACCGTGAAAATTATTTTTATCGCTCAGAGCTGGAATCGAACCTTTGACGTCGAGGTTGGGGTCGACGCACATACCCACAACGCCACGGCCCCTATTTTATATGCCGATAGCTCGACCCTGTAGTTGCAGAATTGACAATGTTGGATCGCATTTTGATAAGCTATTAACAGCCATGGCCGTAAGGTATAGCCGCTGGCTCCTTTAATGTAGGGCTTTTTCTTTGATTGGCACTACAGTCCGGGGTGGACCTAGGCCTCAACCAACACGCCTCTCAAACTTGCACACCAAGTTGGTTGAAGTTCTTTTGCACTTTGGGGACAATATCTGCTGTCCGTCATCTCATGCGAGGCCGTCCTCTGTTGCATTGTCCAAATGGCTCGGAATCGAAGACTCTTCGGGTCAGAGCTGTGTGTCCGTCCGATCTACATTACCTAGCCATCTTAAGCGTTGGATCCGAAGACGTTTAACTATGTGCACGCCGCTCTACAGCCATACAGTTCATGGTTAAATCTTCTCCCCCAGACCTTCAACCCAAACAGGACCAAAGATCGCACGCATAACTTGTCTCTCTAAACGACCAAGAGCTTCTTCAACCGCTTTCAATAGCATCCATGTATCTGCGCCGTAGAGCAGGACAGGGATAATCAGAGTGTTATATAGAGCGAACTTGTTGTTTCGAGAGATGGCGCTGTTACTCAACTGCGTCTTGATACCAAAAAAGCAGCGATTGGCAAGAGTAGATCAGCGGTTGATCTAGGTACTGGTGTTACTGTCCCTGTTTACTCCAGAGCCGAGGTAGACGAAGTCCTTGACTACCCCAAAGTTTCGGCTGCCGATTGTGAAGCTCTGTCCGAGACGTTGATGTTGTGCGTCCTTTAGTGATGACAGCATGTATTTCGTTTTGCCCTGGTTTACTGCTCTTGTCGCTTCGACTTCAATGCAATCAAACACCTCATTGACGGCTCGCTGTGTTCGTCCAATCACGACAATGTCATCCGCGTAAGCAAGCTGTTGAACTGAGTATTGGATGAACATGCCTCTCGTTTGAGTATCGCACGATCTACTCAAGTACAATATTGACAAGTATAATCTCAGCGAGTTCGCTAGCGACCTTGATGGAGCAGCGAGAGTTCTCCATCGTCATCCTGCAAAACATGACGAGTTTGCCATGAATGTCAAAGCGTGGTGTCGTCGTCTCTATGTCGACGAATAGGTGGTGTGTGTCAATCTGCATCTCTTCAGTTTTTTGATGAACTGCCGTAATGTGAAGATTTGATAGATGGTGGACTTGCCAGCCTGAAACAGACAAAGACATATCAGGTTATTGACCAATGGTTCCAGGCGCTCACACAAGACGACATTGAAGATCATACACCCGATATTTAGGACAGAATGTAATGCCCATAAAGTGCTTCGGCGAAGGTAGTTTCTGGACAGAAGGTACAGTCCACAAATTGCTTCGGCGAAGGACGACAACACGTAGATCATGGACTTTAGTTTCGCTAGTTCTTTTACTATTGCCTAGCCCATGCAAAGACAGAGAAGGTAATCTGCTACGCGACCCTCATCTGCCCTAAGCTCACCTATGGCTGTTCGCCTTGATGGAAAAGATTCAGTGGAAGGGACTTGTCTTAGGACTTGCCTTCGCCTTTACAGAACACAAGAATACCAGTACAAAAAAAATCTATCTCTACTTCAACGAAGTTTAATACAACAGGGCGAACTTGATACGACTGGACAATTTCTTGGTGATGTTGATTCGAGGTAGTACTGTCAGAGCGATGAGCTGGATATTACTACCTCATATACTCCAATACCACGAGAGGGTACGTCGTAATGGCTTCGTCTCCCCAGAAGCATTTCTCCATAGAGTAGGGTGTGGCTCATTTTTGGGTTTAGTCCTCATGTGTTTCCATGCTGCTTCTTCATTGCACCAGTTCCAAGTCATTTCTAGAGCTTTCTTCATTGGGTTTCCTTTCTTGATTTCAATTGTGCTACATCATTGTTTCACTTCAAGTTATCTTTGAATTCGGACCCGACAATTTGAACCCGAAAGTAATTTTGTTTGCTTTTTTTTTTGTTGAATACTTGATGAATTGAAAAAATAGTGTCGCGAGAACTATGTTCCTTATCTCGATGTATCTTTTAAGCGTGCATTCAATCTAGTAGAGCAGGAATCTTTTCACGAGCGTCACTCAGTTGGAAGAGCAACAAAGTAATCCCGATGATGAGGGCATTGATTGAAGTGGAAAGAGTACTTCGAATGCAGATGAGCGACATGAAATTCCGATGTGCGTGACGAACAGGTTCGTGGACGCCGTAGTGCAGTGCAATCAGCACAACACAAGGAATGTCGCTATAAATGTCAACTAAATTTGGTGGGCAATGTCTGCTGTTTAAGAATAAGAGCTGTTAGAAATTATAAATTCAAAAGAAAAACATACAAAGCAAGAAAAAGGAGCTCCTGCTATTTGGAATTGAAAGCGCCACGGTGCAGTTGCACATGTACTTAAAACTAGATTACGAATTCCCTAGTGGTGAAGAAGATGAAATCAACTAGAACGGCTTCAGTTCATCAGAGGATGTTTGTGCCTCTCCCGCGCAGAAGAGAACAGCAATTGTCAAATAAACTCCAATGAACAACAATATTTTTCGTGTAACAAGAAGTCTGATAGTAGTGATGGGCTTCGTGTAATGTTCTGCGTCCTATTGCTTTATGGCGGACCTGACCACGAAGTGGAAGACACGGTTATGCTTCTGATGTGTCAGCATTGAGTGACCGAGGTTGAGCTGTGTTAGGAACTAAACATTGGCTCCATTGTAGGACATGATACATCGACACAGATTTTTGTATATAAATCTTAAGAATACTATAAAGGAGAACAATATCTTATATCATTCACTTCATTGGCGATGAGATCATGCTCAGCCGAAGTACTGGACGTGCTCCTACACCTCCTTCCTCTGAACCTCTTCACGTCAAGTACATAGCCACGTGCAGCGACATTAAACTCAGGGACGCACTAGGTTGGCCAGCGAGACCAAATTGTCATAGCAGAGGCCTGCGACTCCTGACTGAGCACCTAACCCGAACAACCAGGGTCTACAATAACCCCCACCTTAGATTTCGACAACTCAACACAATGCCAATTCCCATCCAGAGAGCACTGAACAACCGAATCATTCGCCTCAAAATACGAACTTCTGATCTACCGAGATGAATAAAAGCTAGACCAAGGTGTAGGTTCAGCGGTCTTCTCGGCGTATTTCAATATCTCCAACTCCTACCACCTCCCAGATCACTCAAGTATCTTCCAAGTTGAAGTACTGAAGGGTAAACTTTTTAGCATCATCTGCCCCTATGGAGAATCTGCGACGTGCAGCGACAGTCAAGCAGCCATAAACGGCAACACTTTAGAAATCACCTTCTCTAAATTGGTGCAACAGTGCAAGGAAGGAGTAGGTGCAAAATCACTTCCAGACCATGGTTATGCGTATACATATATATAATTAATTACATATATTTTTTTCTCATTTTTGTTTTATTTTTAATTCATTTCCTTGCATGCTAGACAAAAAATGCTTAAAACTAGCTTAACTAAATTAACAAATGCTCATACAACGAACCTACTGGCCCTATACGGGTACTCTAAGCTATTCTAATCGTAATTTGTACTGTGCCTTTCGGCTTAAGCTGTTGTTTTATTTGTCTTAAAGGACACGCTGTTTTTGTTCTATTTGCTTCGCCAAGAAAACTGGTAAAACAAAATTTGACTATACTGTCAAATTTAACCTAACCCTAACATTAAAACTTGAGACTATCTTAACTATGCTCCTAACAGTACGAACACGTTCACCGTCCTTACGGATACCTTAAACCGATGTACGTTTGCCACCATGGGCAGATGCCGCCTCATTAAGAAGAGCTAGCGGCGGCGGGCATTAGTTTTAGTGTAACCACCAGTAAAACAGCCGTTCTTTGGCAGACTCTTTCCTGTCTCGCACAGAGATCGTTGTACTGAGCCGGAGGAGATTCTCGTGACTGCGATCCACTGTTCGGCGTACGACATTGAAGATGGACATCTGGACATCTGTGGAGATCCTGTATAGGGCCAATTGTATCCAGATAGAGGAACGCCTCGCGAGGAATAAAGCCGGTAAGGCGCATTCTCTCATGGTACATAACGTTGGGGTAGTAAGCCCCAAATATCAGACTGTTGGATGTTGTCATAGCTCGTGCAATATGCAGCTTAATAATCAAATTATTAATCCTGTTCAAGTGGGATAGTACTTCTTGTACTCAGACTTGGGTGTTCAATACAACCGGAGACATGTCCGAAGACACTGTCTCTCGAACAACCTCATCTTTTCCATCTGGGAAGGACTCACGTTGACCCACAGTGCCATAATTGGCTGGATGAGGGCCATGTAGCAGATTACCTTCAGACTGGTATCAAGCTGGCTGCTGGAAAACAACCTCCTTGCCACAGCCAAGGCCTTTCTAGCTTTGGCCAAAGCAATATCTACATGTTTGTCAAAATACAGACATTGGTCCAACGAAATGCCAAAATACTTAACTATACCTTCCACAACCAAAGGGCGTCCCTGTGGGCCAACAATGTCGAACTTACGCCAGTTTGTGCGCGTATCCCATGATGCCATGTACAACGGAGTCCTGAAAAGGATAGTTTCACACTTCAGGAAATTGTCGTCGCATTATCGCTGAATTTCATCTTCGAATCACCTTGCAACAAGATATTTATTTCTTTGACCTTCGGACCTGATCTGTACGCCACCAAATCGTCGGCATATGCAATTAAGTGCGGCATTGAGCCTATCATATCTGCAGTGACCATGGCAAAAGGGAAACGAAATCGCCGACTAACTCACCAAGCAAGGAACCTGCGGCGATGCCCCCACTGACTTGGCGGTCCCCCAATCAACTACCTCAAATCTTCTTCTTCTTCTTTGATTGGCGCCACAGTCCGGGGTGGACCTTGGCCTCAAACAACATGCATCTCCTGCCAGCATGATCTTTCGCCAGCTGCCTCCAGCTGCGCACACTAAGTTGGTTGAGGTAGTTTTCCATTTGTGTGCGCCATCTCGTGCGTTGTCCCAATGGCTCGGTGTCGAACACTGCACTTCCTGTCCTTTGCTAAACTAGGTCACCCATTTACAAATTCTCTATGAAATCCTGTCCCTCTTATTCAAAAAGTAGAGCCGAGGACCTCCTACAAAGGTGTGGTATCACAACGGCGCGCAATTTCTACCCAGTTTGAGCCAAGTCACGTAGCTACTTAAACCAACCAACTAACCATCCTCACTCACCGCGCTGTAGATTACACTTCATCACGACACTTCCTATAGAACAACTTCGAAATCATAATTCCGTGCCACGGGGGCTCTTGGTAAAGCCATTCACAGATGTATCCAAGACGGAAGATGCAGTAGGAATTGGGATTCTCTCGGATTGTCTGAACCTAAACTCCGTTCGTATCCACTGCAGCGTTTGCCAAGGGGAAGTAATTGCGATAAGAGGAGCCAATTTCCAGAACTAAGGTAGAACGTAATACCCGCTCGTGGTATCTTCACGCAGATCAAAGCAGCAATTAAATCTCTGGCATCGTTCTGCACAAACTCAAAAATAAGTGCCGCGCATCGAGCGCTTTGTTTTGACATTAGCGACTAGATGCGATGAAATTCAAAGCTTGTCAATTTACGAGTCAGCTTCAAGTGGTTGTTAAATTTCTCGGTAGTTTTTCGGTGACATTGACGACGCCGAGATGCTTCACTTTCTCTATTGGTGTTATTGCCGAACCATTGATGATGCTCCTCTGTTACTAATCTGCGGATGGTTTCCAAAGCACATGAGGAGGTGCCAAGTGGAAACCCCAGTTTGATGGAGTAGTTGTACTCCTTCCAACACAACCGAACAAAAATAAATACCACACAACCCTTTATCCATCCACCTTCTGTTGAGAAATTATTCGCAAAATAAATTGCACGTACATTTTCAGACGTGAATGAATAAAGGAAATAATGAGCCCTTTTCCGCTTCTCGTGTTCCTCAAAAACAAAAGCCCCATAACATCTGTCACAGAACACACACGTGCGCGCACACACACAAGCGCACGGGTCGGAGGCACCACACCAGCGACTACTCCTACAAGCCTCGTATATCGAATTACAATCTTGATGGCGAGAAAATAAACTGTCGAAGAAAGATCGCCGAAGCGATATAATGACCAAGACGAAGATTTCCAGAAATTTAATCCTCTCCTGTGTATTTGGGTAGAAAATTTTAATCGGCTACCGGTATTTCAAAGAAACAAAAAAAAAGTGATTGCATGCAAATTCTTGAGTTTGCGTCGAGGGCATAGCGAAGAGGTGTGCTTGCGGATGAACATCTATTAGGTAATTGCCAGTTACAGGCTGAGTAGATTCTCAAACGAATGGATCGGCATTTCTGTGTGAATTTGCAGAGATTTTGAGAGCAAGTCAGGCGTGAGATGTCAACAATCTACTGCTTCGAGTCTAAATATTGAGTATGAGACGTTAAACTAGAGTTTGGTGGAGGAGGACTGAAGTATGTGATAAAAGGTCCTAAAACAGGTGCTACCACCGAGCACAAAGATGCGGTGTGAAAAAGCTGCATCGTGTCATGGTTCTTACGTTTTTACAAAAACTAGAGAAATATGAGTAAAGAGAATATAAAGCTGATTGTCCTTTTGCCTGTTCTAGCCTCTGAGGTAAGACAAGCCTGTCGTAAGATACAATTCAAATCCTGAGCTAAGAGCTAATGGATTAGGATGCGCCCCTACCTTAATGCTAGTTAGAATGACGGTTAGAAGCTCATAAAGATAGAATTTTGTGGACCGCCTTAACCATATATTGAGGAACACGAAATGACGCTTAACACATTAGGGTTTCCTATTGGTAGTAACTATTGGCTTACTGCTACCACAGGTGCTCAGGAAAGTCCTTGAAACATTGATTTCAGCCTGATGGGCTGAGGTTTAGGGGGCCAACAGGGCATCATGGTGTCAGTGGTTTAAAACACAAAGTCGCGGAATAGCGTGTGCCTTTTCCGACAGTTGAAAGGTATTTTTGATTGACACCGAGACCCAAGCACTGATATACTGCCCGCCAGTAACCTATAATAATAATAATAATTTAAATGACGCTACATCCTGTAGAGGTTTTAGCTTCTCAGCAGTAACTCGTTTTGTGCGTCCTATTGTTCTATCACGAGTGAATGCTGTTTACAGTTTCATGCCGACTCCGAACGGGCAAGTTTGAGAAGCTTTTTCTAGACAGAACTACTCTTTGCGCATTTTATGTGATTCGAGACAGGCGGGATCGTAAAAAAATAGTTTTTACTTGTCGTAAAGACCGGGGATCGAACCCCATGGGGGGTCGTCGCATATACTCACAACCACGAGCAGCAACTTTATTTACCATTATTTATGGAAATTCCATGGCTTATAGTCATGGGGAGCCGCCATGTACAGCGAACAGCAGCTTCCACATCATCCCAGCAAAAGCAGAACAGTGGCAGAGGAATTACTCGCCAGTGTGATCGTCTCCTCCCGATCACATTTAGGTGTTTGGCGAAGGTCGTGTGATCCGTTAGTACGACGGTAAGTCGTTGCCAATATTTTTTGTCAAGAGTAGCGTTGTGCCGAGTAGGCTACACCGTAGACTTTAAACTTTAAGACGCATCGACAATGTTGCACAAACGTATGTTTTTAGTTTATAACGTTCTAAATCAAAAATTAATTTTATTAAAACAAATATATTTATTCATCAACTAGGTCGTCTTTGATTTCGAGTGAATATAATATATGTACCCAATATTCATCAAAAGCTTTATTTTTCACGGTATTTGTTTTATTATTTAATTTCCTTATTGTTTTCAATAACAACTGTTTTAAGCGATTGAAACATTGAAAATCGTATTGATGGCATTGGCGACATTTGACTACTTTAATGAAGTTAATGACACGGTGTCGCCAATGAAAAACCTATGCGTCGTGGAATAATTCTAGTCAAAAGTAAATAAGAATTCCGAGGACTTCTTATAGACTTTAGGGACCATGCTCTTGGTTTGACTCCATCCTGGAGACTCATGTAACCTCCTGTTGCGCTTCCGGGAGGCACACCCATCTATGGAAGGCTTAACCAAGGTAGCACCAGCGCAGGTTAGGGTTCCAAGACTGCTTCCTATCATCTCTGTATATCAAGTTCATCTGCGACCTCATTTACCATGTTTGCCTGGTTCCCTGGAATTTAAAATGCCAAACAAATTCAGGAAAACTCAACTGTCCTGGGAGTTCTTAAAAGTCACAGCTGGCTGTCTCTAGAGACACTTGGAAGACCGATGAATATTGACCTAACGGAGGGGCTCCGTCTAACGTTGTCGCCCTAGCGCCAAGGCCTTCATTAACCTTGCAGTCTTCCGTCAAGTTTCGACTACAGTTCTATCTTGGCTCAAATTGTGCTCAAGTGCTTTTGATGAGCGCAGGAAAACTGAAAGGTTCCAAATCTGTGTAGAGTTGGGAACAAAACTGCCAGTCGCAGCCACCTAAGGAGAAACAAAGGTTTCATACTTCACCACGGTGGAGAAAATATCAACGGTGCTATGATAGCAAAAGAAACACTGTCAATAAGTTTCACGGGCTGATAACATGATTTTTCAAGATTCCAAATACGTATGTTTGCACATGTTGCCACCCAATTATATAGTGCTAATTTTTCCATAAGACTGTTGTATGAACTATAGAGTGCTTCTTTAGCACTAGTCCATATTTATTTGCGATCCTAATCTGACGTTTGGTGTCAATTTGGCACACAATTTTTTTGAAGGCCCTTTGTTGGGTCAAACAGCCTTAGTATGCAGGTTTGTTGCACAAAACTTCAATTTTCTTCTATTTTTACTGCGAACAAAAATAGTAACTTGTGCCTATTCGCGCGGAATACTATTTTTTCGATTTTTAAGAATCCTACCGAATGTTTGTAACTATCTTTTTGTATGTATTTAATGTCAATAGCGGAACCTAACCAGATAAAGAAAGGAAATAAAACAGTATTCCGGGTGCGGGCTTAAGCTGAAGCACACATGACAACTATGTACTTGTATTATTCCCCTCTGTGTTCTACTTGTCTGTTGAACACAAAAGTCCCCACGTTCATAAATCATCGCACAAAGAACCACCAAATCTATCAATTTGAACGCCCTATTCGAGGGAATCCCCTCAGCAGCAGAAGGGATTCATGAAAGGCAAAGACGCGACACACGGTTTCGTAATTTCAAATGGGTGACACACGTGTCCCAACCAACCTGAATTATCTATGATCCTGATCCTGATCCTGATCTCGATCTCGATCTCGTAAAACCGGATCGCAGTGTCTCGAGTTGTATCCCTTTTCGCTCACAATGAACGAATCAAACGAAAACAAGAAATCATCCGGCATGACATTTCTAGTTCTTCGCAAGGATCAAAAAATGTATTATAACACCAGAGGAAATGCCCATACAATGCACGCTGGCACATTCCCGTAGACTCGTTCCAGTTTGAAAGAAAGAAATCCGAAACAGAAAGAACGCGTAGACGAACGGAGTACGCCTCAATTGTAGAACGTATAATGCGTCTTTTGAATTCCGCGGATCTGCGTATTAATGTCTTATCCTGTTGCGTTAGAGCCTGTTCCACTGACGGCTCTCCCCTTTCTCAATGAAACCGCTTCCTTTTTCGGCTGGTTTCGAGGGGTGATTATCCTCGGATGGAGAGAAGAAAGAGAATCTTCACAGGAATCACATCCATCCGAAGGACTGCGGCCACAGCGACCCTTCACAAATATTACACTCTCAAGGTTATGCTATTTGATGCCCTCTGAAGCGTGTGTAAGACGCAATATGAGGTACTGTGCATTGAAAGGGGGACGCATCCCTTTCTTTTTCGTTTCAAGTTTTTTGAAGGTCGATATGGCAAAACCGTAAAAACGAACGCACACTAGTTCAAAGTGAGAGAAACTGCCAGAACGTGCCTTACTGTGTGTGTGGCTGGTTGTGTGGACTTCTGGAATGCCCGAGGCGATACGAAAAATTACGCATCAGAATTTCTCACGCTGTTTGGATGAACTATGTTTTCTTTCTTTTTCTTGTTGTTGGCTTGCGTTAGAGTGTGCTTTCTTTGGGAAGAGATCATGTTTGCTGAGGGGAACTTTCTTTGGGAGCTTGGTTTACCCTTTACCAACGCAGGGGGATACTGGATGACATTGTAATTGTATGTTAATTTCAAAAAAGGGGGCAGCCCCTGTAATTGCTTATTTAGTACGCAATTTATGGATGGTTACTGCGATGTGGATTGCATATTAATGGATGGTGCTCTGAAAGGGGTTTGGATTGAGAAACAATAATCTCTTTTTTTTGTTGATCAATTTATGCATGGATGATATCAATTTCAAAGCATTTAGTTGTGCGAGTTTTGTATGTTGTGCGGTAATTGGTTGCGAACAAAGTTTACTCATTTTGATTAAAATTCAAGTTGTTTGAGTTTGATGCTGTACTAATTTAAACGCAAATAAAATGTACACACCCATGTAGACAGTAGTGGAAACACACTTTTTCCTTAGGTTTATTGAAATTGGATACTTTTCCAATGTTTTGGATAATTGACTGGTGGTGGCCCGTGGCGTTGTGGGTATGTGCGTCGACCCCAACCTCGACGTCGTTGGTTCGATTCCAGCTCTGAGCGACAAAAATAATTTTCACGGCCCCACCTCTTTCGAGTCACTGACAATACTCAAAGAGTATTTAGAAAAAGCTTCTCAAACTTGGTCGTTCGGAGTCGGCATACAACTGAAGGTCCCTTCCACTTTTGTGAGAACAATACGAGTGGTTGCTGAGAAGCTAGGCCCTGGCTCTCTACGGGCTGTAGCGCCAAAATATAAATAACCATTTTATAAGATTTGTAAAATAACTGGAACAAATCCTTCTTACTAGTTTGTTCTTGTTTCTTATTCTTATTCGCGAATGGTAGGTTATGTTAGGTCAGTGAGTAGACGCTGTAGGGCCACACCCACCGGTCCAGCTGGACCCATTATGATGCCCAGGCGCATGATCCTCCATAGTCCTACCCGTTCTTAGGGATTCACTTGAAGAGTTTGATGTTGTGCAGTCCAGTCGAATCATTCAGTAATGCTTACAAGCCTGCAAGTAGATTTTAGGGCGATATTTCAGTCATGGAAGTTCTGGAAGAAGAATTCTCCCAGTGTTCTCTGTCCGTCAGTATGGACCGGCCGGGGTATTGATAAAGATTTTATTGATAAAGATAGTGAATAGCGTCCGGAGCCAATATACCATAGTAGGCGTGTTTTTTTGACTAATCAGTTCTCAGCTTAGTGATGATTCTCAATAAAACCCTTATTCCTTAGTTAAATTTTTCTTCTGAAAGTTGGTACGTGTGTTTACGTCCATTGCATTAGATGTCATGTACAAAAGTCAAATATAAGTGAAATTTTAATTCACAAAAGCAAAGAAAATATGTTATAAAATAAACATTATGAATGATCTGATATGTCATATATTTGTGCAAGCAACATCAACAAGTAAATAGAAAAAAGCACTTACAAGTGTCAAATAACAGAGTGATACCAACCTTAAATAAACAAATAATGTCCTCCGGCGCCATCTATGATTTCGATGCTTCAACGCGTCCTAGTCAGTGATGGCAGTGAAATTTTACCAAGGAGTTTTAACTCAGTGAGTTGTTTTGTTGTTGCTTCCCGCGTGAAATCTTGCTAAGCTGAAAAAAAACACGCCTAGTGTTATTTATGAGCAAATATCTGAGTAAAAGCAACCAACATAATTTTTATCATAGCAACGCGCGCCTTTTAAAACATTTTTGAGATTTTGTTTGGTTTTATCAAATGGCGATGCAACTCGCGCCACCTAGTTATATTACAAAACACCGGATTTAAGGTGGGTACATAAATCGCTGCCTTTTCATTTTCCTCGTTGTTTTTAGAAATATTGAGGTAAATGCCAACATTGAACTTACAAATATAAACGGTTATTGGGCTGCCAGCGAAATTGTCAGCACACTTACACCATAGTTGGTCCATTGCGATACCCAGTACCATTAATTTGAACCCAACGGCCAATGTTGACTGGACCAGATGTTAAAATCAGCTTTCACTGGGCTTCGAACCGGAGACTTCTAAAGGTTGGTTAAATTGTAAGGGCCGATGTTGAATGTGAACCACACCTAAACGTCAAGTTTTTTCTGCATTTCATTTGACATTTCTTAATTCCAAAAAAATTTTAGCAAACCGGGTCTGTAGAGATGTGAAAACACCAGTGCATGCTGGCTAAAGAGCCGTCCACCACAACTCGTCGTCGTGCCGAACAATTGCACCTCTCACGCTCGTCGTTGGTGAACATTATGCATAAAGACTTCCATTTACCCGCTTACAAGGTGCAATTGACTCAAGAACTTATGCCTCTGGACCATTTCAAGCGTCCTCAATGGTCAGAATGAAGGTAAGAAATGGCAACAGAGGATGAAAATCATCTTCAGTGATGAGGCACATTTTCACCTCAGTGGATACGTCAATAAGTAGAATTGCCGCATTTGGGTGAATGATTATCCAAAAGTGATTGTCGAAAAACCAATGCACCCACAAAAAGTGACTGTTTGGTGCGGTTTATGGGCTGGCGGCATCATCGGGCCGTATTTTTTTCCAAAATGAAACCGGTCAGGCAGTTACTGTGAATGGTGTTCGCTATCGTGAAATGATAGCGAACTTTTTATGGACCGAATTGGAAGATATGAATATGGACGATATGTGCCACTTGCCACACAGCTAACGAAACAATGGCTCTTTTGCTCGACAAATTCAATGGCCGTGTTATCTCACGTGGTGGCGATGTCAATTGGCCGCCAAGATCATGTGATTTGACACCATTGGATTTTTTCTTTGGGGAAATTTGGGGCTTATCTTTGACTTCATTCATATCTACTCCTAACTAAATCTGCCATTGGCACAGTCTCTGCAAACATTTCTTCCAGGAACCTTCTTTAAACCTCTATTTTCAGGTTTATTAGTATTGCAGAATCACTGGACAACACACATGTGTGATGAGTATAAGGAAGGACTTAAGTGACACTTGGCTGGTACATAGGAGTTATTTTATTGCTTAACAGTATCCAAATGACAAGCAGTACCTCAAAATATTTAACACATATGTATTTATTACAACTTCATTCAGTGATAGCTAAAAACACCACCACAAACTGCGGGGTGATAAGAAGCTGTTCTAGCAAACTGGAGCTGAAGTCAAAAATTGAAGAAGCTTGGAAAAGCGTCTTCTTTCACGAAAAAACTCGTATAATGCATGCCTCGAAGATTAGAAGCTGGCATTTGGGGATCTGGCGCATACTTAAATCTCATTTTCTCTATTTTGCCATAAGTTGAATATATATAAATTTAAGTTTCTTTTAACGTATGCTCAATTTTCTGTGTAAAAATTAAGTATTTTTTTTAGTTTCCTATAGAATAGCTCAGTTTGTAACTTATTAAATTAAGTGTGTGCAATTGAAACGGCTTTTTTTAATAAATTCTTTATTTTGGGAGTATTATCCAAAAACTTATCGTAATCGTAAGTGTATGCTCAATTTTCTTCGTCTAAGTGAGTGAGTTAAGTGGGTAGGAGACTCGAACCAGTCACTGATAATACTGAGTATATATGTTCACAAAAAGCGTTTTGTTTCGGCTACGAATGGACAAGTTTCAGAAGCTTTTTCTAGACAAGGAATACCCTCTGATCATTGTCAGTTTCTCGAAAGATTTAGGGCCGTAAAAATTGTTCACGAATAGCTTGATAAAAATCCAGCCGTTTACATTTACATCGACTAAACTTCCTAATAAAATTGCCTCTTTTAAATTTAATGATTTTTAAAAAAATCAGATAGAGAACATATTATTCTCGCACATTCAGCTTAGAATACGTATATTGACATTCGGATTACATCTCGATCCTCTCTATGAACCAATGATAGCTCGTTGGGAACAAATGTACGCGTGCAAGTTTTTCATTCATTCGCTTTGACACAGGTTACCCTTGAGGACCAGTGTGTACTAAATTGACAACAAACGAGAGTTACTAACCTTTCTTGCGTAAAATATTGTGTGTCTAAAGGCAGTTTAATGTGAAGCCTCTTTAAATGCATATGTACTTACTTGTCGGGTCTGCCACGCATTGAGGGTCTGAGCTTGATGACTGCAAGCTGCCTTGCTTTCGTGGTTACTTATTCTTTATGTCGAAAATTCAATCTTCCTATTATTCTCTAGCCAGGAGGCTCAGATTTGAAAGCCCTCTTTGCTGGACTATTGTTTTCCTTCTGAACTGTTGTACATTCACGTCTTGGTACAGCTCTTAGAGTTTCCGGTTGTGTCCTCTCCATTCACCTTCCTCGTAGACGGGACCATGTTTTTTAAATGTCCTAGGAATCAGCTCTGTTGTTTTTCTTATCGTCGAACTATCGAACAAAATAAGTACGGTTTCGTAGAGCATGAATTTGGTTATTAATCAGAAGTTGTTTCCAAAAACCGAAGCAGCATCGGTTGTAAAAGACGAATCCACGAACCAGGACGTCGTTTGTGGAGTTCACGTTTGCCCTGAGGTAGACTTTCTTACTTTAACTACCATTAATTTACTTGAAAATTAGTTCATTTGAACCGTTCTTTAATCATCGCAAATGCTTTCTTAGCAATCTGCCGATATTTCTCGTGTGGTTCAGCAATGTATTTTTTGCGCAGTTTGGCACATCCTGATATCCTAGAGTCGAATTTCACAATTCACCCCTAGTGCGACACAAGCAGACCAGATCAACTTCTGCCAGGACCAAGCAATGTGTCTATGCAAGAGAGGAGAGAAAAACACCGGAATTTCCCGAAGTGAAAGGAAATATCATATGAAGTGAAATTTGAGACCCGGTGAAGTGACAATTTAACGTTCACACAATTGAAGCGCATCTGATTTACGGCCGTAATCGTTGTCCCACAGACCCACACGCACAGGTTGCAATTTTTCTAAACCAAAACTAACTATGTACGCACATTTGAGCAGAATTCCATCCGTAACGAATCCCAAAACAACAGCTCTCAAGAAGAACTGACCAGGAATCAAAAGGTATCACAAGGAAACGGATGAAATCTGAAAGAGCCCATGAGTTATGAACCCAAAACACACGACAGTCTTTTGTTATTTCACAAGAGACGCATTCTCGCACAATGCACTTATGAATAAGAGGGCAAAACAATTGAAGGATGTTCCGTGACATTTCTGTTGTAATCTAAGAGCCCGTTCATTCAATGGTACGCCTGCACACCTCTACGAATCGACCTGGATTCTGGGGAAATAGGTCAATTCTTTCAAGGGATAATGGAGTCCTTCCCTCCTCGTCCGCGCTATTGTCTGATGTAAAAGTTTCATCCTGGAATGGACCTCAGCCTCTCCTCATTTTCATTTCTTCCTTTTGTTTTTCAGGCAAACCTGTTTTGCTAGGAATTGTAATGTTTTCCTTTTTGATTCCTACAGGAGGCTGTTTGGGTTTTTTTTTTCTTCCTGAATGGTATCGAACTTCTTATTGAACCGTCATCAAATTGAATTTGGTTCGCCTTTCATTGGGATATCCGGTCGGTTTTTTTTTTAGATAAAAATTGGGTTTAAGGAATTCAGGAAGAACTGAAAGTCTTTCCTTTTTTTCTTTAAGAAGAAAGTTGCGCTGAAAAAATGATAGAATGGCTGGTCTTTTCTGTAAAGGAGTTAATGCCCAGTCAGGTGTAGAGTAAGGAATCTTAAATCAATGTAAGCAATCGATGGAATACACAGAAGACAAACGCTGTGTTCATCATCACCTCTTTATTTCCTCTTGTACAACTCATAGTGCAGCGGCAACGACACACGGACAAGTAGAGTTCTATTGTATCGGAGAGTTGCAGTTAAGCCAAAATACGTACTGCTTCCCTTATGAAAGTAGATAATACGTTTCCTCAACCAGATAGTGCTGGATGAAATGTACAAAACTATCGGATGTATCATCATTTATGAGGAGAAGCCAAGAATAACTTGCCTCGACACAGATTTAATTTGTTAGCGTGGTCATTCATCCCATATAGGCCACAACAAGAGCGCGTGTGCTTTCCTTGAATATTTCTTTTCAGGAATAAAGTCTAATTAAACGTTTGGATTGCCTAAGACCAGTCCAGACGAAGTTTGTCTTTTCAATTGTTAATCACCTAGTAGAGTTCAAACTTCGCCATACCGTCTGCGTATTCGTTGCCTGTGAGATTGCGAAGAAGGTATCTAGAGAAGAATGAGCTGTACAACGACATTGGCCTAGGCAAACGAATTCGATTGTCTCGACTCAGACGGCTAGGCCATGTATGGATGAATGGACACTAAAGCTCCGGCACAGAAAGTCTCCGAAGGTAATCCTGAGGGACAACGCGGTAGGAAGACCTCGCCATCAGTGGCGTGAACAGCTGGGTGTACCAAACTGGTGCCAATGGTCACCATGAAGGTTTTTTAAGTGGCTTTTCCTTCAGACTTAAATCAAATTTTCTGTGATATGTTATATAAAGATTGTATGAATATTTTAGTAGTAAGGTGATGCAAACCAAATCTCTGCCCAACAAACTGTATGCAACATTGTAAAATTTGTGCCACTAAAATAAATAAAAAAAAAAAACTGGTGCCAAGGGTTGGCTAGGTCATGTAGAGAGAATGGACACTGGAAAGTCTCCGAAGGTAACCCTGAGCGACAACGCGTCAGGAAGACCTCGCCACCGGTGGCGTGACCAGCTGGAAAAAGATCTTAAACAGCTGGGTGTACCAAACTGGAGCCAAGGGTTGGCGCCTAGCCCAAGGTCGCGCTAGTTGAAGGGAAATGCTGACAAAAGCCCAGGTCCACACCGAACTATAGCGCCACGCAAAAATGAAGAATCGCCGCCTGCAATACCCCCTTCGGTTGTAGTGGCTGATTGCTGCAGAGCAGTCACACTTAGGCCAGAGTAGGCCCATTGTGATACCACACGGATTGACTTCTCCTAACGCTGGAACCAGTTGGTGCTGCTGATGAACCGATTTAGTTGGCCAATGCTGGCACTTTTTAGCTCGTTACGGCCGCTGAAGTAGTAGGCTCCTAGGTGCAGGAACCTACGACTGGCAAGAGCACTACAGGAGCAGAGAAGGTGATGAGTGTTCTCTTCCTCCTCTTCATCCATGCAGCTTCTGCAAAAATCATTATATGGAGCACCCATCCTGCGAGCATGAGTGCCAATTACACAGTGCCCGGTTATGACTCCTATAAGGGTCCTTACTGAGGGCTTGCTGAGTCCAAGTAGACTGAGTGACCGTTTTATGTTAAGTGATGGCCAGATTTCTTTTGTTTTAAGGCAGGTGGTGCCTTCTAGCCATTTGTCATTGGATGGCGTAGTAATTGGCTTGGAACACGGTAGGACTCGACCCCATAGGTAGGGCAATTCTTGTGTTGAGTTCAAGGACTCCTTCTCATACTCTGGAGTCAATCTTTATTTGTCCTGTGTACCATACCAGACTTGTAAGGGGGCAATTTTCACAATGTTCTTGTGCCAACCTTGGTATGTGAATCCCTTTTTAGTCCTTTGTGCAGGATTACTCCGATAGATATATTTTTACCTCGCTGGAATAAGCTAGCATGGTGTTGTTGATTATTTTGAGTATACGCTAGTATCGTCCTTTAGAAGGGCACTAGAACGGTCTTACAGGCTTTAATTGATAATCCTTTTGTGCTGAACCATTCACATTCCACAGCTTCTGTAGTGCTCTGCATTACATCATGCTTAGCTCTAATCAAAATAGCTAGACCACATCACATTCTTCCCCGGAAGCGGAAGTACGTTTAAATGGCTAATTGAACGACCACCATCGATTCTTCTTGGATCGCTCCCTAGATGTTGAGGAATGAAAAAAACCGTAGTTTCGTTCACTTTTGCTTGCATCAGTGGAAGTGAAATAAATCGCCTCCATCGTGCGTAAAGTTAGATATTCTATTACGAATTCCATCGTAATCGAATATGGGCTACGAACTCCGAAAAATCCATCACAGTAATCATTAGTAGTACAATCATAATGAAAAATCTGCTAAAATGTTCGTGAAGGTGTTTCGACGTTTTTTTACGTCTGAGTTTGTAATTCTGTTTGGATTTTTTGATGTTCTTCGTAATTGTTATCTCGATTTCGAGGTGATCTTAAAATGTGTAAAAGACAGCGGTCTCATTTGTGGCTTGTTATGATTTGCATCTTGCAGTACTATAGGGTAAAGTCAACTGAAATTTATTTAATAAGTCAAATTTCATTGACCAGTATGCGGCTGTTTTTTTTTTCTGAGGAAATTACAATGGTCAGTTTGCATACAAATCTACAAAAAAAAAAACAGAAGAACATAACAGAAACAGTGCAACTGATAGAAAGAGCACCACAGAAACATTGAACAGGATTGGCTCCCCATTGATAATCTGTCATCATTGATATCAAAGAAGACCTTAGTGTCTCTGGAAATTATTTTAGATTCATAAAAAGATCTGTTCCACCTCACTTTCTGCCGATGTCACAGATTCTGATGGAAAATTAATTTCGAAACATGATACCACAGCAGTAGATCTGCCAAGCCCGATTTTTACAAGCAAGTCCTTTTGCTGGATTACGGAATCCCATACGGTATTTTTTGGCTTTCCTACGATCTTTTGGGCTACTATCAGAGGTAAATATTTAACTTCAACACTTAACCCAATAAATGCGACTGACGAAAAGACGTGGGGGAGTATTTGGCCAAAGCGGAACTGTTTAAGGCAGCTGGAGATGACCTGGTTGGGCGCATGCACCAGCTCATCTGTAAGATATGGTCGGAGGAAAGCATGCCCGACGAGTGGAATCTTAGTATCGTTTGCCCGATCCACAAGAAAGGAGACCCCTTTGACTGCGCCAACTATCGGGGGATAAGTCTCTTTAACATCGCGTACAAAATCTTCTCTGCCGTTCTGTGTGAACGCCTGAAACCCTTTGTCAACAACCTGATAGGTCCTTATCAGTGCGGTTTCAGGCCAGGAAAGTCCAGTATCGATCAAATTTTCACATTACGGCAGATCCTGGAAAAGACTCAAGAGATGCAGATCGACATCCACCACCTATTTGTCGATTTCAAAGCCGCATATGACAGCGTGCATAGAGACGAGCTATACAGCGCCATGTCTAGTTTTGACATTCCTGCCAAGCTCGTCAGGTTGTGCAGGATGACGATGGAGAACTCTCGCTCATCCATCAAGGTCGGTAACGAACTCACCGAGACCTTCAATGTCAAAAAAGTTTTTAGGCAAGGCGACACGCTGTTATGTGACTTCGTCAACATCATCCTGGAGAAGATCGTGCAAAACTCAAACGTAAACACCCGAGGCACGATCTTCCAAAAGTCCGTTCAACTGCTTGCTTACGCCGACGACATTGACGTGATTGGACGAACACAGCGAGCCGTCAATGAGGCGTTTGCTTGTATTGAAACGGAGGCGGCAAAAATGGGTCTAGCGGTAAACCAGGGCAAAACAAAGTACATGCTGTCATCATGGAAGGACGCACAACATCAACGTCTCGGACAGAGCGTCATATTGGGCAGCAGAAACTTTGAGGTAGTCAAGGACTTCGTCTACCTAGGCTCCGGAGTAAATAGGGACAACAACACCAGTACCGAGATCAAGCGCAGAATTACTCTTGCCAATCGCTGTTTCTTTGGGCTCAAGAGGCAATTGAGTAACAGAGCCATCTCTCGAGACACCAAATTGAGCTTGTATAAAACCCTGATCATCCCAGTCCTGCTCTAAGGCGCATAGACATGGACGCTATTGAAAGCGGATGAAGAAGCTCTTGGTTGTTTTGAGAGAAAAGTTCTGGGTACGATCTTTGGTCCTGTTTGCGTTGACGGCGTTTGGAGGAGAAGGTTCAACCACGAACTATACGGGCTGTACAGCGGCATGCACCTAGTTAAGCGTATTCGGATCCAACGCTTAAGATGGCTAGGTCATGTAGAGCGGATGGACACCACAGCTCCGGCCCGAAGAGTCTTCGACACCGAGCCATTGCGACAGCGCAACAGAGGACGTCCTCGCACTAGATGGCGCAGACAAGTTGAAAAGAACCTCAACCAACTTGGTGTGCGCAACTGGAGGCAGCTGGCGAAAGATCGTGCTGGCTGGAGAGGCATGTTGGTTGATGCCCAGGTCCACCCCGGACTGTGGCGCCAATCTCGCTTCTCGGCCTTATGGCTAAGATCAAAGTGTAGTATGGTTAATGTTGCTGAACTGCTATTCCGATCCTCAACCGATCGCCAATCAGATCGAAAAATATTAAATATGGATTCATCAGAACCTCCTTAGTTTTGAAAACGAGTTAGGACTCTACGGATAATCTACAATAATCTACGGACAGTGTATTTTGCTTCCGTGTAATACGTTCACACATATGTGTCTGCGCATAGAATCGCGACCAAGTCACTACCTTTTCTTTAGCTGGTGAGGCAGTTCAGTGTGGACATGACACTAAACCAACAAGACTCCCTAGCTCTAGCTGCCTCTATAAACGACACTGGAGGCAGCTTTAGCTTGGACCATGACTTTACATATCTAGGTCGCAGTTCCGATTAACAACCAGTGAGTGAGTATCTACCATTTTGCCTAGTAGAACTACGAACGACAAGTATTTGCAATGTTCACAGAGATCCCCCTGATGTTCAGTCCCCTCCCGGTAATTTTAAACAGATATTATTATGAAACAATTTCTTTGACATTTCACAATTGATTCGCCACTCTCACGGTGAAATAAATACCTCTTGGCTCACCCTTTGCATAATGTGAGCTCGACTCCTCTCTTTCCCAGTTGAGCACATCACATCCTGAATTTCTTTCCCATTACCCTGTCCAGGGACTGACGTTTCAAAAGAACTCTCAACAAAGGACATGATTGTGAACAGATAATAAATCTGATCGCAGGCCTTCCGAACCAGAGAGGGTAGCAAATAGAAGCCCTCCCGGTGATCTTCTCCTCATAATTGTTCGTCAATAATAATAAAATCGATTCAAATGTGAAGTCTTAACGACTTGTTTGAAGGGAAATAGCCACGATCAAAAGGAAACACGCCAAGGAACGAGTGTGTTCTCGAATCTACGTGATGACGCCGATCCCTTTTGAGCATGGGGCAAAAGGCGCAAAAAAAAAAACGGACTGTACCTCAGGCAATGCGGGACAATCGCTGTAAAACATAAAAATTTCACTCCAGATGGGCACTCGCACGTGCCATTCAGCAACAGTGCGGTGTCCTGGCCCCGAACACAATGATCACCATCATCCCCTGAACGAGGAACGGTTAAACAACCGATCGTCCGTTCCACCTAAAGGTGCACCATTCGGACAAAAGGTGTTTTCCGTGTGAGGCTTTGTCGCTCAAAAGGATTTTTTTCCTTCGCCTTCTGGTTTCTTTTTTCTTGTGCTTGTCCTTATCCTGTTCCTGGTGCGCAATGTATCGTCGTCGTTGTCCAATTTGGGTTCCTTGAGGATATTTCTCGTCCAATGAATCGATGATCGAGTGCATGCGTGTGTGTGCGTACACAGCCAACGTCTTCGCCAGCAGCGAGTGAGAGCAGAGAGACGTCAAAAGGAAGAACGCGAATTTTTCAAACATCTGCTGTGAATAATTTCCAAGCAACAATGGCAATGGCATAAATGATTTTTTCTCGTTTCTCGTCTGTTTTTTTTTTTTTTTCTCCGTTGTTGTTGTGCCTTGGCTCCTGGCAAGTTAGAGAAGAAAGGACAACGATTAACTGCCGTATGCTAAACAACGAAAGACTTATCGATGTCAAGGGAAAAGATATACGGCCGTGAAATTGCTCGTCACCTGGTGCTAGAGCAAAGATGAATCACGTACTGACTTGGAAATGTCCCCTGTTCTCTGCAGAGGGGATCTTCGTCCTGAATTGAAGCGGATTTAATTAGGCATATTGTGCGACTTCAGTGGTGAACGCAAAGACTATGATGTGATGTGATAGCCTTAGAGACGGGTTGCGCGGTTAATGCAAGGGATTTAAGTGAAAACTACCGATGCATGCTTAATTAAGTAGAGGGGAATAAGGACGTGCTTTTAAGTTTACAACGAGGATGTGTTTCTTTCTAGATGGAACAATGCTGTTTTATGACAGACCATGAAAACACGAACAGCGAGTACCCCAGTCGATCACAAATGTCAGCAATGTGTGCTGCTCCATCCAACCATTCAGAAGGTAGACGAGATCAGCACTCGTTCACTACCGATAGCAAAGTCATGGAATGGTGGCAAAAATGCAAATTACCAAATATGTCGGTTTATGATTCAGCGCAAGAGTAAAAACAGGAGCAGGGGTGAACTAAGAGGCAGTGGCACTCGTGTGGCAAAGCAAGCTTACGTACTTACTTAACAGGCCGGCGACTAATGAAGGGTCCGGTACGATTCTGGCCACGTTGATTCCAGTCATCGAGGCCCAGTTGTCTTGCCTGCAGTTTAGCTTGGCGCCCAGATTTCGGCAAGATCAGCAGAATAAGAGCTTTGTAGAGCATGATTTGGTCCTTCGAGTCAGGAGTTTCGAGCCCAGTTGTAGCATCGGTTGCTAAGGGCGATTCTAAGTCGGATCTCCACTACGATGTCATTCGTGGAATTTACGTTTGCCCCAAAGTAGATAAACTCCTTTTTACCTCGGAATTGCAGCTGTCGATTGTTATGTTTTGGCCTAGTTGGTTTACGGCGGTATTTGGTCTTGTCCTCGTTGACCATAAGATCAGCTCGTTTCGCCAGTTCCTCAAAGTTTCCACTACGGCTTGTTGGGCAACGAGACGATGTCGATGTCATCTAAGTTCAAGAAATCACACGTCAACGAATCTTCTAGCCGATATCCGGTGCAGATTTCAAACGGCTCAGAGGTCTGCACGGTGCATCGCGTATGTTTTAGCCAGGTGCGACCCAATCGGATCAATATCCGCGGAATCCTAAATTCGGCCATCGCTTCGAACAGTTCATTACTATGAATGCTGTCATTTGTGGCTTTAAAATCGATAAACAGATGGTGAGTTTCGATTTGAAACTCGCTGGTCTTCTCCAGAATCTGCCTTAGTGTGAAGATTTGGTCTATAGTCGATTTGTCGGGCCGGAAGCCGCACTGGTACGTACCGATTAGTGCGGTGCAAAACGGCTTTAGACGTTCACACAGTACGCTGGATAGGATCTTACAGGCTACGCTGACCAGGGATATACCAATGTATGTAGTTGTTGCAAAAGGTAGGATCACCCTTTTATGGATATTGCTTATGAAGCTGATATTCCAGTAGTCGGGCATGCTTTTGTCCTACCAAATCGGCAGATGATGATCTGGTAAATGCTCCCTAGCAGAGCATTGCCACCAGTTTTGAAGAGCTTTGATGGTAAGTCCCCTGAATGGCTGTGCCGACTTCTTCAAAGCTAGCTTGGAGGAGTACTTCATCGACTGGAGTTGGGATTTCCTGATTTCCCATCACTCTCTCCTGGTCAGACACGCTAAGCAGCTATTGGAAGTATTAAACATCCACCATTCCTTGTGGGTCTGTAACTAGATTACACTCGCAATTTCGAAGAGACTGGGTGCCTTTTTTGGTTTTTTTTTATAAAAGGGCCGTATTTTTGGTTCGTCTCGAGACTCTTTCATATCTTTGAGCTAGAAAGTTGCGAAAAACCTTTTCTTCAGGCGTAGAAGCTTTTTCTTCTCCCGTCTTCCAGTACTCCTCCTGCTCCGCTCTTATTTTCTGCTGAAGCGCTTTTTGGAATTGCTTGTTAGTTGCATGTTCTTTTTGCTCAGACTCGCCATCATAGGTTTCTGCTACCTCTGAAGGCCGAGCGGCAATGCAACCACATATCCTTGGCGTTCATGTGTGACGTAGACATACGGGAGAGTCTTTCACGTAGTTGCTCTGGCAATCTCCGGTGTGACCATACGTCAAATGTCAATCTGTTGGCTATGTTGGCTGATTCAGCTTTCGGACATTGAAAAGTCGGGCTCTGAATAATGCTGCAAAGAGAAAATGGTAAGACTCGACATTTGCCTCCCTGAATGTTCACGCATCCAGAATATTGGACGCGTGTCTTCCGTCGATATCGTTGGAGAAATTGGCTTATTCTGGCTTGATATTTGAATGAGATGCCTCAATATAGGTAAATTCTGCTCTACACAACCCAGACATAGTCTCTATTGACCATTTACTGGTATCTCTAGAGACACAGCTCCACAAACACAAGATAACTTCCACTTCACTAAACTTTCCTAGTTGAGGCAATTACATGACCGTTGCAGGGAATGTTCTGACTGTCTTTCCTCATGCTAATTTTATATCTCTTTAGAAAGAACAGGCTACTCCATCTTTTTGGATCAAGATGAGGCCTGATTTGACTTAAACTACTCCATTTCCTGTCATGGACCAATCTGTATAAGAGTGTATAGCTTTACCAAAAAGTATGGTGCTGATGTGCTACAGAACTCTGTCCGCAAACTTTGTCCCAACTTGTTCTCTGTGAAATGTTGTGGTGAAGTGTAGTCTAGATGAATTGAGGTGAGGTGTAGACTTGTCCATAGGCGCACAATTGAGAGCATGCTTTTAGAGGAACTGCACCATCGGTTGCTGTTTGTTTACCAAAGATGTCCAAGGGGAAGAGTTAGCAGTAGTTTTAGGCGCTCTCCTAATGCAAATGTAGACTTGTTTCTGTACATTCCTTAAATTAGTAGTATGGTGAGAATCGACTTTAAGCATAGGCCGATGAGCTACTGAACTACTACGACAAAGTGTATTGAGAGTCGAAAAAAAATTTAAATGTCAACATTGTGTGACACATTTAAGGGCGCCAAATTACAGTCCGTTTCATCCCTATACGACAAAACTCTTTATGAAAACCGGTTTGGAAGTGGCATTTGCATAAGCAGATAACAAAATTACTTCTGATAATACAATTTGAATAAAAAAATTTAAAGAGTATTAAATTTCTGTCAGAGACGGAAGTATTTCCAAATTTATTTTATTTAATTCTATTTAAAAACTACTCACTTGGGCCAATGAGGATTTGGGCAGAGATTGCAAAAACGTTATTTTTTCGGATGAAGCTTCTTTTTGGGCATGGTCTCCTATCATTCATACCTGGTGTGCATAATCCAATAAATTAATTCAGTGGCAAAGACTCCCCCAAATTTGTCCAACATCTAAGCTTTTGGTGCCGCTTAACGCTTGAAATGTTTTTTGGGTCGTCGCGCCAATAATTGCAGAACAATATAGAAAGGAAAAGAAAACAGGGAACTCCACAAAGGAGTTCATGGCGCAAACAAAGCTTTTGTATTTTTAACTCAGTGATTACAGATGGACCCTAGTGACAGAAAATGTTGGTTGCAAAGGTGCACGTTTGGGGTTTGGATTTTCTTCATGTATAGCTTAAACGCACTCAACATGGTTAACATTTATAAGAAGGCCTTATTACCATCTGCCCTTCTTCTTCTTCTTTGTGTGGCGCTACAGTCCGGGGTGGACCTGGGCCACAACCAACATGCCTCTCCAACTAGCGCGATCCCTGGCTAGCTGTCTCCAGAGTCGCACACCAAGTTGGTTGAGGTCCTTCTCCACTTGGGTGCGCCACCTCAAACGCGGGCGTCCTCTGTTGCGTTGCCCGACAGATTCGGATTCGAAGATTCTTCGGGCCGGAGCTGTGGTGTCCATACGCTCTACATGACCTAGCCACCGTAGGCGTTGGATCCGTAGACGCCTAACTAGGCTCATGTCGCTGTACAGCCCGTACAGTTCGTGATTGCATCTTCTCCTCCAGAACCCGTCAACACAAACATGACCAAAGATCGTGCCTAGAACTTTTCTCTCAAAGAGACCAAGGACTTCTTCATCCGCTTTCGAGATTGTCCATGCCTCCGCGCCGTACCATCTGCCCAAAGGTGGTTTAAAAGAATGTATGAGAATTGCAAGACTGCAAGAAGATAATGTCCCGAACATCGTAGTCGATTGGCCATCACGGTCGCCGGATGCAAATCCCATTGAAATGTTTGGGCATTCATGGAGCTTTGTTTTGAAATATTCTTCTTAAAATCACTATATAAGTTTCCAGTAATTGTTGCCAGTACATAATTTAATTGTTTCCTCTTTTGATCGCTATTGTATATCAGTAGTAATCTCAAATTAAGATCTTAAAAATGTTCCTTACCTAATACTAGAATCCGTCAAATTTAGAGATTATTTCATGCATGTTGCTCATAATTTATACGTAGGCTTTTTTTTAAGGACCGATGTTGATTTTGAATAAAACACAAATTATTTAAGAGATTATTGTCATTTCTTTTTATTATGATATTGGTATGGTTCAATTATGTACGGCCAAATGGCCGATGGTCCAAATTTTCAATGACGCTGAAGCATAATTGTGGTCTTATGACGTTAATGTGCCGAATTATCGCATCTTTTAGCTCTGAATTGTTGCTTGTCAAATAACCCCAAAGAAAAAAATCCAACCGTGTCAAATCACATCGCGCAAAAGAGCCATTGTTTCGTTAGCTGTGTGGCAAGTGGCACCGTCCTGTTGAAAGCACATATCGTCCACATTCATATCTTCCAATTCGGTAAATAAAAAGTTCGTTATCATTTCACAATAGCGAACACCATTCACAGTAACTGCCTGACCGGCCTCATTTTGGAAAAATGCCAATGACCATTGACGACACTTGGTCAAGAGGCTTTAGGTTTTGAGTCAATTGCACCTTGTAAGCGTGTAAATGCAAGTCTTTAGGCATGAAGTTCATCAACGACTAGCGTGAAAAGTGCAATTGTTGGGCACGACGAGTTGAGATAGACGGCTCTTCAACCACACTATCGCGAACAGCAGCAATATTTTCTGTAGTACGAGCTGTACGAGCATGCACTGGTGCTTTCACATCTACAGACCCGGTTTGCTCAAATTTGTGTACGATTTTGTCCGACAATCGATTCGATTGTGTATCTTTTCATTATTCAATTTGAGTTAGTCTGAAATTGAGAAATGTCAAATGAAATGCTGAAAACTTGACGTTTAGGTGTGGTTCACATTTAACATCGGCCCTTCAAATTTTAGAACGATGAGTGTGATAACAGCTACAAAAAACCAGTTTCTCATATAATGTTGAAGACCGCATTTGTGCCCGATCTTCCTCATGGCACATGGATTAGTTCAGAGCTACATTAGGGTGCAGATGCTTAATAGTCTACAGATCTTGTCCAGCAAGGAGGTGTAGAGTATCTACGCAACAAAGAATTTGTTGGGCAATTAAAAATTGATTCTTCTTCTTCTTTGATTGGCGCCACAGTCCGGGGTTGACCTGGGCCTCAACCAACATGCCTCTCCAGCCAGCACGATCTTTCGCCAGCTGCCTCCAGTTGCGCACACCAAGTTGTTTGAGGTTCGTTTCCACTTGTGTGCGCCATCTAGTGCGAGGGCGTCCGCTGTTGCTCTGTCCCAATGGCTCGGTGTCGAAAACTCTTCGGACCGAAGCTGTGGTGTCCATCCGCTCTACATGACCTAGCCATCTTAAGCGTTGGATCCGAAGACGCTTAACTAGGTGCATGCCGCTGTACAGCCCGTATAGTTCGTGGTTGAACCTTCTCCTCCAAACGCCATCAACGCAAACAGGACCAAAGATCGTACGCAGAACTTTTCTCTCAAAGCAACAAAAATTGACAATAAAAAATTGATATGTGCATATATGTATAGTTGAGGGCGACAAAGACGTCAAACATCAAGTACATCACCATTGCATAATATTCTATGTACACGCTTCAATAAACTCGCCACACTTAAGAATGCTTGTGCACATGTAAGTAGATCACAAGTACCCTGATAACACTCCATTTCCCACACTCATTCTACTTACAGACTGTATAACAATCAGTACATGCGTGTGCAAATTAATAAGGCAATGTTGCAATATCCTTGCGAGCAACAGATGGAAGACGCTTTATTTTTCAGGTGACGTCGATTCATGGCAAAATTCCTTGGAACTGGTTCCCCTGCTAACCGAGGAACATCTGCAGGAGTTGCCACGAAAAAGCAACAAAAAAACAACTGCAAACTTATCCTCTGTATTTCTTCAAATGGGAGTTGTGCTGCACGGTTAAGTGCTCACTGAAAAGGATATAATGCAAGCGAGTGGAAATTCAATGAATGCTTTGGTAATCACATCCTAGGAACGAAAAACCCTGGGAGTATGCAACATGTAATCAATGTGGGTTATTTCTGTTTTGTTGCATATTCCTAGGGGCGTAGTGTAATGCGTTTATCCGAAAGATTTTGAAAAATGCTTGATGTGGAACAATTTATTCAAAATGTCCATTTTAGGTCATTAAATTTAGGTCTATAAATTTAAAAGCACAAGAATGTAACATGGCTTGTAATTTCTGCTCAATTTGATCCCATAATTCTTCAATTCTAATAGGAATTTGTATCCACTTAAGAGTACAGTTGATTTGCTATAAAATTTCAAAACCTTTTATCCGCAACTACACTTCCAACTCACAGTGTAAACCACGACAGGAAATGAAATCAATTGACTTCAACAGGTGACGGCACTGTCACATCTGACACTTGCTAAAACAAACATAAACATAATAGATCTCTCACGAAATTCAATTTATTTCCATGAAATAATTAAAGACGGCTCATTGTCCAAAAGTGTTCATTCAGACAACAAGCTATGGATATAAGTGGCATTCAAAATATAGAGAAATTAGTTCCAAAAAATTACCTCAGCCATGCTGTTGCCGCAAGGAAATCACAAGATCTCGCCGTTCGTGTTCTCCTCGAGACAGTAAGCAATTTTTCATCGGCTTCCGAGGGTCATTTGATTGGAAAATGTTCATATTTACAGCGTAAACTACCCGAAAATGGTTGGACAGAACCCGCCATCGAAAGCTTCATCGAATACCTAGCATCACTTGATAGTAATAATTTTAGTAAAAAAGTTGGCTTAGGCGAACGCGAAGGTCGCATTGCGTGTAGTAAGTGAATTGAGTGTGTTGTGCTGTCATAATGAAGGAATTGACGATCAGAGATAATTTTTGTATTCAAGGTCTTGTTGCCAAGCGTCATTACAACTTTGGCCATGGAATTGGCCGATCTGGAGATTTGCTCGAATCCCAGCCAAAGGCCGCTGGATCCACGCTTATGGCAAATCTCACCAACAGTTTACTCCTGGACTTGATTCGCAGCTTGGGCGTGAGAAGTACAAAATTTTGTTTTATATGCCCAATGGCAACTGGAATGACCCTGAACCTGTGCATGCTTTCATTGAAGAAGCAACGACCGAAGGCGAAGTATGTTCTCTGGTCACGTATCGATCAGAAGTCGTGTATTAAGTGCATGACCAGTGCTGGACTGGAACCGATTGTTATTGACGTGGTCGATGGACGAAATGGCCTTCAGACGAACGTAACGGGGTTTGAAATGCTGGTCAGACGATACGATAGCGAGGAAATCTTGTGCATCTTCTCGACGACGAGCTGTTTTGCGCCACGCAACTGCGACGATATATTCTCTTTGGCGCAGTTGGCAAAGAAATCGAATATCCCCCATATCGTCAACAATGCGTACGGCCTGCAGAGTACATATCTGACCCATCAGCTGGAACAAGGCCACAAGTCGGGGAGGATCGACTTATTCGTGCAGAGCACGGACAAAAATCTGATGGTTCCTGTGGGTGGGGCAATTGTGGCCGGGTTCGATGAGGATTGTGTGCGGGAAGTCGCTCGCACCTATGCTGGTATGAAATGGTGAAAATACATCCGTTCCTTGTTCACAAGATCGATTGTTTCAGGACGAGCATCATCTGGTCAAGTTTTGGATGCTCTCATGACACTGCTCTACCTCGGCAGATCCGGCTACATAGAGAGTACGAAGGATCGCAAAGCCTGCTTCGAATATTTACATTCCAAGATGACTGAATTTGCTGCAGAGCATCAAGAGCGTTTATTGCCGACCAAAGGAAATCCCATCTCAATGGCTATGACGCTGAGTACTTTCCGAGAGTACAAGAACTTGACTCAGTTCGGGTCTATGTTACACACTAGAGGGGTGTCCGGAGTGCGCGTCGTCTCGACAAGTGAATCGAAGTCAGTTGATGGCTGCACTTTTAATTGTAAGTTAAATGCGGCGTTGTACTTTGTAACAGAATTAAGCTGATGTTCCCCTCATTTCTGGTTCTTAGCATGGGGAAGCCACTGCTCAAATTCGAATGTCCCGTACATCACAGTCGCGGCAGCACTCGGCGTGACCAAGTGTGAGATTGACGTATTTATGGGAAAACTTAAGGACTGTTGGCAGAAGTTTCTTGCCAATTCTAGCAAAGCCACATGAACATTTACAATGCAATACGTGTACATACGAAAATATACCGAAAATATATTTCATTTTATTCTATTCCGATGTGTGACGACGGACGTCTCAGTTTCAGCCCAGTCGCAACGTAAGCTGTTAAGAAATAATACGTTTTTGTTGATGAGACAACACTTAAGTGCTCAATAAATGCGGAACAGTCTTTGGTATGTTTATCGAAAAACAGGAATTTGATGAGCCTGAGTAGGAAGAAGCGCATGTGCTATGTTGATGCAAACATAGCAGCGCCATTAGAAAGAAAAGTGGTGTGTTGGCATTTCGCATTACCAGAGATGCGAAAAAAGTTCACAGAAAGCGAGTACACGGCAGTGGTCAAGAGGGCCTTCGGTTCCGAAGTTTGTCGTTTGGCTTAATCCCTTGTCTAGAGCGGATGACTGGAAGGTATCTATAGCTCAGTCTCACATTGTCAATGGAACGTAGGTAGTCGTAGCAGTCGAAGCGTGTACCCATCCACATCTCATTGTGCAAACAATATATGTCTGCAAACACTACTGGGATTTCTATCGACGGATATGCAATCGGTATCTTTTTAAGGCGAAAAGTGTTCAAATCCTAAAAAGGCTGATCTCTGAAGCATCAATTAATTATTTGTGTATTTAAAATGCCTTAAGGAGAAAGGTGCCACTAAATGCAATCTCTAAGCCAGAACACGTCCTCTTTCTCTGATCCACATGATCTACTAAATGGGTCGCGGGATACTAGAGATCCCAAGGCCACTCTATGGTATCCTCCGCCACCAAATCTAACTCATCAGGATTTATGCCTTGGTTAACATGCTCCAACCACCTCGTGGTTGTTTCTGCAAGCAGTAGTCTACCTGATGGAGTCGTATTTAAGCCCCGCTACACGTGATGAAGGAGATATTCGTGCCACATGTCCAAACCATCGAATGCTCTTTTCGTTCGGGGAAGTAGCTGCTCCACATTGAGTTTCTCACGTAGCAATGTGTATCCCACGCCATCTCGGCGAGTAACTCCCACAACATCACGAAGAAATCTCATCTCGGCAGCTTGTTTTCGCGATCTTATACTTTTTCCAAACTTCATAACCATCGGTGAGAGTTGGAACAAATACTTGAAAACCGCTAACTCAGCTTTGATACCAAACTCGGGCATTCTTCCAACCTATTTCATCGTGCCCAATCCTACAGGAAATCACGTGCAAAAGACCCCGTGATGATTTCTTTCCCTACTTCAACAAGGATTGCACTTACTTGTACAGTGCATTGAACCGGCTTTCAATAAATAATCATAACCTTTTATTTGTCCATGTTAACCTTCATCCCAGCATCTGCACATACGGTCGTATATCTATCGAGTGTGCTATGGAGCACTATCTGGGAGAATGTGAATATAACCGAATTATTTTTCGTTAGAAACCCTCACTGTATATCCTCTGTCCTGAATTCGACCATAGTCCTAGAGCGCGCTTTCAATATCGTAGCGTAGGCTCTCTCGGAGAGACTAAACAGATATATGCCCCTGTAGTTACAGAAAATCTCTTTTGTCCCCGTTTCTTAAGAGGAATAAACACTCTAGTTTGACAATAGCTAGCTGTTTCGTCTCACGCCCTAATAACACTAGATACCCTCCCTCTTTATCCACTGCGAAGCATTCCTGTAAAGATGTACCTCCATTTCTGTCAACAGATTCATGGTCTTGACCAACGTTTTATTTATCAATCCCTGATATGGAAATGAGTGTAGACATGAAAACAAAGCTAACGAACGAAAAAACGAAGAAGTCCGTGATGTTCGTAAAGTAGGAGATGAAGGACCTGTAATGAAAGATTCAAAACAAGGTTATTAAGCTAGAACAAAAACATATAAAGTGACTTATGGCAGTAGTCTCCATTAGTTCATGTATGCATTCACGTTCAGCGATGGTAGGGACTGCAGGGTAATATCGAGAATGAAGTTCAATAAATCAACCGGCACAAATATTCTATAACTCGCTAACAAACTTCTATGACATGGTAGACACGGTTCACAAACATGTTTAAACTTAATATAAATTCAAGGCTTACAAATTTAAAAGATGATTGTAATCATATCATTGCAAGCAATACTCGCCAGGGCCTAGCTTCTCAGCAACTACTCGTGTTGTGCGTGCCACTGTTCTCTCACGAGTGAAAGGAACCTACAGTTTTATACCAAATCCGAACGGCTTTGTTTGAGAAGCTTTCTCTAGACAGGTAATACTCTTTGAGCATTGTCACTGATTCGAAAGAGGTGGGGTCGTGAAAATTGTTTCCGTCTCACAGAGCAGGAATCGAACTTACGACGTCGAAATTGGGGTCGACGCACATACCCACAACGCCACGGGCCACCAAAATACTCTTCTGTAATATATACAAAAATAGAATAGCAACATGCATGTCAGCGATCTCTCAGTATGTTTACAACTTTTCGAGGAATAAGTCTTAGCATCGCGTATATATAAATTAAGAAATTCTTCTGGTAGCCAGCCTAATAAATCTATATAAGCTTGTTCTCCAGTAGGGTGCAAACAATAGCTTCGCTATTTTAAGGTCGCATGTGTCGTGTGTGCATAGATAGTTGTGTGTTGATGTTGACTTTGCAGGATTTCTAGTTTCAATTAATGGTACAAACAATTTTGAATACTCACGCCTTCAACTGTCCCAGTCATTGACAATGCTTACAGAGTATTCCTGCGCAGAAAACCCTTCACCGATTGGTCCAGCATAAAAACTTCGCTTGCGATTAGCACATCACAGCAAAAGTGGCTGTCAGCAAGCATTGGGACGAAGGCGGCTGGCATTAAAAAGAGGATAAAACGATGTACATATTCATCGTTTACAAGAAGGATGAACATAGGCTAGTAGTTTAAGGTAGAGGTAGAAAATACATTAACATTTAACATTGCTTCTGCAGTGAAAAATGTTAATAGAACTTAACGATATGATATGATAATATGGTAGAACTGAGACATAAGTCTGGGGCTAAGAAGCCAATTAATAAGGTCGCTAGTACCGGCAAAGAGTCGTTGACTACGAGGCTGTAAAGTAGCAAACGACATATAGATATGATAGGCTGTAGATAGCATTTAGTACACCATTGGAGAAGAACTTGAAGAAACTTGGATTGTGAAATTGCCGGCACACCTATTGAAGGCTCGTAATGCATACCTGGAGATACATTATTATTATTATTTTGGAGAGTATGCTGTACCTCGACCTTTAGATCTATTGTGCCCCCTTTTCATACCTTTTCTCCCCTCACATTATATTGTTGTGATGTATTGAGTGTTGTGTACTTCATAGATGGCAGAGATTTATTCTAGAGTGTTCTGAGAATGAGAATGAGAGATGGTTCTAGCGACATCAATTCTTGCTTTGCTATCAGAAGATTGCCCAGATATCTTTGCCCTTTTGTGGGTCAATGCCTCACAAGGTCTCAGAACATGTTCTGGAATTGAGTTATATCCTATACATAATCTTCAGAGACCTCATTGTGATGCTCTCAGTTTCTTCAGGTGCTCCATGTGTTTGCAGTGCCCTATTAGAACCTGGAGTTAGTTCTTGCTCATTTTAATACATGCCTCAAAACTCCTCCGGTTGTGTTGACCCAAGAGTTTCTTGGCTTGCTTCATGCCATGCGCGTTGTTCCAAGACTCTTTCCGGTCGCTTTCTAGTTCCCTGAACTCTTGACATCATCTGCTACAGTGCAGAAGTGTTCGAGGCCTATAAAAAGTTCCTATGCTCCTTTCCTAGCAAGGGAAGCGCCTATTTAATCACCTTCTATCATTTTGTGGGTAGGTATTCTCTGAACTCTTCCCTGAGCTCATGATCTCCTTCAGCGCAGAATGGGTTTGAGCCTGTGAAGGGCTCCGTTGCCTCTTTCTTACTAGGAAGTGCTTAATTGCTAACAACATTCCCGTGTGCCCAGGGATCCAGCAGAGTTTAACTCTGTTTTTCCTACTCAGCCCGTTGAGCATATGTATGCATACCAACACAAGCTTGCATTTAATTATGTAGGAGTCTAGTGCCATGGCAGCAGCTGGAATGTTCGACATTATTGCAGCGTCGTGCTTGGTATGATGCCTTATATACGTTTCCGCTTGAAAGATGATGGTGCGTTTGTCCATGATCGTCGTCGACCAAATACTCCTGCTCCTGGTTCTTCATCAGTTCTTGATTCATCTTCTACCTTACTAAGGCTCAGTCTATGGACTATGGGTTCATTCCTACCGGCTTTCTTCTGCTGAGATGCATGGTTGCCTGATGACCACGTTCACTGCAGCGATTCATACGCCTCTATATTGTAACAAAATAAAAACACCACCAGTTAAGCCTATTCAGTCATTTTTATTATAAAAAATAATATGACACATGAAGAGCCGTACACTTTTGAAGTGACCAAGACATGCGATGCGATTACAATAAAATTGGATTCAGTGTGAAGTGTGAAACAATGTGCGCTTGATTAATCGATTTAACAACGTATATATATAAATCACTATTCGAACAATTATCACTAAAACGTACTTAATTAAAATTCGTCTAACAAAACCACGACACTCCACTGCGAAGTCAATGATTTGGAATGGTGCCTCGACTCTCGGTGTCTCTTTCTTGTACGCCTGCCATTGCTAATGCTGTCTGAAAACAAAAATCTATGTCAAACTCTTTGAAATGAGGCAAATTTGTGCAATCATACTTCTCGGTTTTTCTTTTCGAACACGTCCTTCATCCGACTCTTGATCTTCTCGAGGGATTCGTCGTACTCGGACTTGATGCGGTTGTACTCCTGTATCATGTGATTTTCCTTGTCCTCTGCGTAGCGCTGAAAAATGGAAATGGCTGTCAATTCCCTGCGTCAGGTCTCAAACATTTCCCAACTAACCTTATAATTCACGGCTGTTTTCTTGGCCGAATTGTATTTGGACCGCCACGAGGAAATTTCGCTTTCGTGCTCCTTCTTGATTTCCTCGATTTTCTGCTCCCAGTCCTCCTTGATCCGATCGCTCTGGCGCCTCTGCTCCTCCCACTGAGTCATCAGTGCCTTCATCGACTCCCGTTCGGCTTCGATTTGGGCATTTCGTGCGTCCATTTCCCGCATCAGTTCGCCGACGCGTTGCGATTTCAGTTTCAATTCATCCCGGCACTTGTGCAGGATGACATTTTGCTTCTGAAACACATCGTTGAACTCTCGGTCCTTGCTCTTCAGCGATTCATCTGACTTCTCCCGTTCGGAGAGGATCGCATGCTTCAGCAATTGCACCTCGTGCTCCCTCTGGCTCAGTTCGATTTTGTATTTCTGCAGTTCCCGCTGGTGTTCGGCAATCTGTTCCTCGGCCTGATTGATTTTCAGTCTGTAACGCTGTTCGTTGTTTTTGATTTCATTCGCGAAGATCTTTGCCATTTCATCGCGAATGCGGTTCTCGATTTGACGTCGGTTGGCTTTTGCATCAATCTCGGGCGATGTCTCGACACTTTTGTCTTCGGACTTGGTCTGCTTTAGGGATGATGCTGCGGAGCTGCTTTGAGACTTAATGTACTCCTCAAATTGCTGCGCTTTTGTTTTGAGTTCGACGATTAGTTTTTCTCGCTCATCGATTAGGTCGATCTTGGAGGATAAGTCGGAGATAAGGTGCTTTGCTTCATCAAGTTCGGCGTTGAGAACGTCCACTTCTTTCTGGTATAACGTGCACTGGTTTGTAAGCTTCAGGATTTGAATCTCCATCTGGAATGTTAGAGAAGTCATTAATGGAACTTGATTGATTAAGAGTCGGTTGGTTTGTGCAATTTGTGAAGCTTGATTCCTGAGAGCATCAATGCGAGACTATTTCACCGTCCTGGGAACGGCCTTAAAGACCTTGGAAGTAATTGTTGTGTTGTGTACATTTAACTAGACAGACTGTGTTGTCTATATTGGCTCTGGCCTAACTTAACGCAAGCATAATGACGGAGGCGTGCGCAATTCGAGTTAGACATCAACCACCTGAATTTGCAGAATTGGCCACAACAAGAATGATTCCCAATTGGAATGTTTTTGTGTTCGGTGCTGCTACAACTGTGAAATCCGTTCAACAATACCAGGGACAGATCTATCGAGGTAAAAAGGAACATTACCTATCGACAGTGTCTATTCTCAAGGCCACCTCATTGCTCTTTCATTGAAGCTCTATGACCATTGTAACGTATTCCAGGCAGAAACGATTGCGATTAAGGACTGTCTTGGCTCAAGAACAATGTCAGTGTCAAACAGTCAGGCCGCTATTAACCCTTCTGTAAAGGAGTAGTTTTGGTCAGACCTTCTGCATTTTCGAAAACATTTTTTTCCAATTGATTATATAGATATCTTCACCAAATCTCCAGACAGCGTACCTAAGATAACACAACCCCCAGAATCTGTCCAGACTTTGCTATATATTGTGTGGAGATATCATTCTTTGATTACTTGAGTGGGTTAGGAGGAAATTGGGAACAAAATACTATACTTCCGGAAGAGCATCTCGGCAGGTTATGGCAATTAAATGTTACTGATGACCACAAGATGTTGGAAGGGTTAAAAGCAGAAGACGACCGAGTTCGCCAAGCGCTAGGACAATTCATCAAGAAATATTAGTTGGCCAGTGATAGAACCAAATGGTAGCACCCAACAATCCCAGCAACAGGTCGTCTAAGACCGTATCACGTCATACGAGGAGGCGGAGGGTACACAACACAAGAAATGCTCTGTAGTCATCTTGGTACATTCTACTAAAGGGCGGATGGCTGGACGGCGGAAATATGACGGTGAGAGTATTCCTGCCTACAAAAAGTTTCTCAAGCTTAGCCGATCGGAGAAAGCATAAAGTTATAGGTCCCTTCCGTTCGTGACAGAGCAATAGCGTACAACACGAATGGTTGTAATGGAAGCTATGCCCCTGCCCAGTACATGATGTAGCATCACACCTAATTTATATTATTACTATTCATGTGTCGAAAAAACGTGCGAACAAATCTAAGTTATTTTAGAGTCAACACTTCTTTTTGTCACTGAATTGGTTGGAACAGCAAGAAGCCACATGCAATTTAAAACATAAAGTTGGGAGAATATCCATGTCAATGACAGACAGTCACAGCATTAGCACGGTTCCCAATTTATAATAATAATGTGGGCGGCGCTACGGGGTGTAGAGGGCCAGTGACTAGCTTCTCAGCAAACGCTCATGTTGTCCGTGCTATTGTTCCTTCACGAATGGAAGGGATCTTCAATTTTATGCTGACTCCGACCGGCCAAGTTTGAGAAGCCTTTTCTAGACAGAAACACTTTTTGAGCCTTGTCAGTGACTCGAAAGAGGTGGGGCTGTGAACAATTTTTTTTTGTCGCTCAGACCTGTGATCAAACCTACGACGTCGATGTTGCGGTCGACGCACATACTCACAACGCCATGGGCCACCACATGGATTCTAATTTACTGAAAAGTAAATAAAATGAGTGCGAGGAACTAAACCGAAGCAATTCTCAGAAGAAAGGGAGAATGAACTATTCTGGAATCATATGATTCAATCATTTTTCATATAAAATATATGAAGGTGCATCCAGACCTATCGCTTTGGTGGAAAGGCTTAAGTCGTTCATTGACAGATGGATTGTGCTGGGACAATGTCACTTTTATTTCAAAAACATCGCTTAACTGCAGACTGTCTCTCAACGAGATGACAGAGCTTTTTAATATGCACCTCATGTTGGTGTTGAAACATTGTGATATACCGGACAATTGCAAAGCCGATAAACTCGAATGGTGTGTTACAATGTCTACAGTCTTCCATCTTTTTAAGATTCAAACAAATGGCTAAGAGGCACCACCTACCTCAAAACCAAAGAAATATTGCCAGCACTAGATTTGAAACGATAAATATCTCCGCTTAGACAAAGCCTCGCTCCGCAATCAGTATACATGCCCCCCAGGTTGGGTGCACCATAAGGCAGGTGGGGTCAGACTTTCTTTCTCCTGCAGAAGCTGCATGGATGAAAAGGGCATAGAACCTAGAAAACCACATCTACCCCTGTAGTGCTCTGGCAAGACGTAGGTACTCACACTTAAGACCGTACTATTTCAACAACCTCGCTAAACTAAACAACGTAACCATCAAACAAGCCAGTTAAACTGCATGGTTACTAGCATTAAATGGTTCCAGGATTCTTCTTCTTTGTTTGGCGCTACAGTCCGGGGCCTCAATGAACAAGCCTCTCCAGCCGGCACGATTTTTTGCCAGCTGCCTCCCTGTAATCTGCTCCATAGCCCGTACAGATTGTGGTTGAATTTTTCCTTCCAGACTACATCAACGCAAACAGAACCAAAATTCGCACGCAGAAATTCTCTCTCAAAACGACCAAGAGCTACTTCACCCGCGATGGTTCCAGGATTAGGTGTAGTTAACCCGCGTGGTATCACAATGTGGCAACTATGGCCTAAGCAGTAACACACCATAACCTAACACCCGACGCCTCCGTAAGCTTGTACATATATATGCAAGTGTTATTTTTCTTTTCTTTTTTCGACGAGGTTATGATCTAAATGATGAAGATCATAAAGCAACCACTTTACTGCATCAGTGCTGGTCCGCATTTGGGGTTTGCCGTTTCGATCTCAAGAGTGACCTCCCCGCCTGAGAGTTCAGAGCACGAAACACCTAAGGATTTAAAACGTCCTTGTCCACCGTCCACTTTTCGGTCACTTAGGCAGAACATGTTACTCTCGTCTTCGCTCCCTCGTACCTGTCCACGATAATCTGTACGCAAGTTTTCCGGCACAGATTCCCGTGGTTTTTATGTCAAATCTTTTTCAAAACCAACCAACATATTCGTTCACAACCTCAAATTAAAAAAAAACTTTCATAAAACGACTCACCTTCGTGGCTTCCGTGACATGCTCAATGCATTTCGAGCAGCTGCTAGAGGACTTCTTCGATGATGACCCGAAGCTGTCGCCTTTCTCTACAAACATCCGGTTAAATCAAGCCCACAACACAGACCATTACAAAACAACCTACCTTTTTCATACTTCTCCCTCAGTTGTGCAAGATCCTTTTCGTGCGAACTTCGCTGCGCTTCCAATATCTTGGTCAGTTCAGAGCACTTCACCTCAGCCAGCTGCATTGCTCTGTTCAGGTTTGCGATTTTCTCCTTGCTCTCTTGCAGCTCCTTCCAGAAATCGCTCTTCCGCAGGTTTTTCAGCTCCAGCGCCAGGGCTTCTTTTTCATTCGATATCTCCACGTACAGGTTCTTCAGCCGGTCGCATTCCGTTTGCGAGTCCTTCAGCAGGAACTTGAGTTTCTCGTTCTCCAGTGGAACAGTGCGATTTTCTTCGTTTTCCTGCAGCAGGTCTTCGTAGTTTTGCCGCAAACTGTCGCGCTCTTGCTTCACCTCTTCCAAGTCGATTTGAAGGTTTTTCAGTTTCGAATCGAGCAACTTCATCTCTTTCGAGAGTTGGACCTTTTCTTTCTCGATTTCTTGAGCGGATTGTAGGTGTTTTTTCAAATCGTCAACTGTATTCTGGAGCAATTTCTTTTCCTCCTTCAGATGTCTGACCTCCTCCATGAGCTTCTCTTTGTGGGCCTTGTTGTCATCGCCAGCGGTCTTGATTCTCAAGTCATTCAGCTCCTCCTCTATGAGCTTGAGCTTGTTCTTCAGTCTTCCATTGTCCTCCTTGCAGGTTGTGATTTCAACGAGCGCTCGGTTCTCCTCGTCCTTCAGGTTCTTAATCTCTTGGTTTCTCAGCTCCAGTGAGTGCTGTAACGTCCGAATCTCCTCCCGTTTGTTTCTCAGGTTCGAGATGGCTCGGTAGAGTTCGTTCTTCAGGTGGCTCGCACGGTCCACAGCGGACATGGGCGTGCTCTCCAAGACGTTGCCATGCGTCTGACTCAGTCGCCTGAGGCTTTCGTCGTGATTTTGCTGCAGAACGCTGTCCATCGCGTCCAAGTCAGCCGTCGTCTGCTCCAAGCGAGACTTTAGCGACGAGATGGTCTTCTCCATGTTCTGTATCTGCAGTTGTAGCTCAGCCACTAAACGCTGCAGGCGTATGTTCTCCTGGGAGTAGTCGTGTTTGCACATGAGATCTTGGCACTGCTTCTGCGCTTCCGCCAGAGACTTGGACAGTTCATTTATCTTCGATGACTTGTCGATTAGCATCGTCTCGTGGCTATGCTGCAACGCAGTATAGCACGTCTTCATGTTCTCCAGTTCGCCAGTCTTCTTGTCAAGTTTGTTGTTCATGCTGTCCAGCTGCTGTTGCATCATTTCTATTTCGGCACGATGACGCTCGTCTGCATGTTTATACTTCAACTCAGCATTGCGATCGTTGTTTGTCTTCATGTTCCTCTCCACCATGTGGTACTTATGCTGCACGTCAGCCAGCAACGCCTGCGATGTCTCCAATTTTCCGATTAGATCGTTATTGTTCGCTTCCATGGATTTGATTTCTGCCTTCAGCTTTTGTATGACGCTCTCCAGGTTTGAGCATTTCTCTTTGCTTTCGACGAGCAGCTCGTGCGTGGACTTTTTCGAGAGGATGGCACGTTCACATTCTGCCTCAGACATTGCCAAGCGCTTTTCGGTTTCCTCTCGTTTCTTTTTCTCGTCGTGGGCGATTTTGCTGACATTCTCAAATTCCCTGAAATGTAACAAAAAGAGGAATGGTTAGTGGCTAAGGAATGAAGGAGTTGTTCGTAAGATTCCACAGGTTCTCCCATGTCACCCCATTCGAATGCAACAAGTGGTTTCGTTTCTCGAACAAAACAGTCCGGCATAAGAATGTCAACAAATTCACTACAAGCTCGTTCCGAATTGTTCTTCAAAACTACTTATTCAATAAAATTCAAGACATTTACCGAGTTTTGGAATCCAGCAGCATCTTCAATTTCTGAATCTCCTCCGTGTAGACGTGAACGTTGTCTGAAGGATAGTTCGGCGGATGCCGTACACCTTGATGTTTCACTTCAGCCTGCACATTTCCATTTTGCACGAAATGCTTCATGTAGCTGGGAGGGAAATTCTCTGAATGAAAATTCGAACTATCCACGGTATTGTCGTCGTCATCAATAAGGTCATCGAACGCATTTTGTAGATCATGATTTAGCTGCAATAAAGGACAGAACTTGTATGTATGCTGCACAGATTTATTTTATCCCATCCCGCCTACCTCTTCTTGTCTCCTTTTCTGGTCTTCTAAAGCCTCCTCCTCTTCGGCACGGTTTACACTATTATTAAGATGTATACTCTCGCCTCCTTGAAATATAGTAATGCCAGGAGTTTCCATTTCGGATTTAAATTTGGTGAGAAAAAAAAACGGTCGAACACAATTGAAAGCAGTCCAGTTGATGCCGGGCGATTAGTTCATCAGACTTTTTCGAAAACGTTTATCCCACATGCAAAATGGAAGTCCATATATTTAAGATGGCACAATTTTACAAAAACTCAGCATTAATTAAAGAAATTTAAAGATTTTGAATTAGAAATTAAACAAACAAAAACATGACAGGGTGAGTTTGTGTGGCTTTTTTTGACATTTCTGTATTTACAAGAGATTGATGAGTGCGTTTCAAGTTGAATTGGGAAGTGTTCAGAGATGGCGTGTAAAAGAAATTTATTTATATCCATTTTTGAGTCTAACGCAATTCAAAATTGATTTTGAAAATGAATAAGGTCGTTATCAAATTATTCAATTAAGTAATGCATGAAGAATATTGGATTATTGGCTAGAGGACACTACACTGGCCCGGGAATTTTTGCTATTTACACATCGACATCTCCTTAAGTAAACGATTAATCATATTTTGTGTTTATTTCGTCAAGATCTACATTATAAAATCCTATTGACTATTGAATCGTATTCGTACCTTAAATTGTGAAATTCACAAAGAATGAATTGGTTGTTTTTAAAATGCTTTCAACGAGTTTTCGTAGATAAGATGAAAATAATGCTGACGAATAAAATGCTCCTAAGAATATGCAATATGAAAATAGATAAATATTACAAAGTCGTGGACCAGTCTGATTTCTTTGTCTTTATATTTCGTTCCCACCTAACAAAGGCTGGGCTTGCAAAGTCAATTTCTTCTTTTGAACAGTGCACATACCAAATGGAGGCCAAAAATCAAAATTGATTTGGCTGGAAGAGTTACACTGATAGCTTGTTGTTCCATTCAACCATTTCCATATTCTTCCTTTACTGCTCATAATTTCCTGTCGCAGCTGAACTCAGATGTCCCTTCGTTGGTATTAAGTCCCAATGTCAGGTTATAGTTGCATATTTATTTTACGACCTAGTGTGTGGTGAGAAGGATGTAGCGTATCCCTGTAATCCTAGGCTTAAAGGAATGTCGTGCAAAAAAAAGATTCGTCGGTGGTGTAGGCGTTAATTAGAATTGGTTCCGCCTCTGATCCTCGCGGGACTTCACCCTTGATTTCACTAGTGGAAATTGCAGAGTTAACATATTCGCTAAAATTTGCATAATTGTTCTTGGGTACATGTGTAGCAGTACTAGTAGTTCAAATATAAGTCCTTCGTGCTTGAATTGCTATATTTACGTCTGTATCTTAAGTGGAGAGATGGCGAATTCCCCGCTCTTATCGTGCCCTTTTTTCTTTAAAGCTGCAACACTCCCTAGTCAATAACTCTTGTTTTTGTGTGGCGCTACAGTCCGGGGTGGATCTGGGCCTCAACCAATAAGCCTTTCCAACTAGCGCAATTTCTGGCTAGTTCTTTCCAGTTTCGCACACCAAGTTGGTTGAGGTCGTTCTCCACTTGGGTGCGCCACCTTAAATGTGGGCGTCCTCTGTTCCGTTGCCCGACAGGTTCGGCTTCGAAGATTTCTATTGTCTATACGCTCTACATGGCCCAGCCAACGTAATCGTTGGACCCGTAGACGCCTGACAGCCCATACAGTTCATGGTTCAATCTACTCCCACATGTTGATGTTATTAGTTCAATTTACTTTACAATTTACTACCATGGCAGTCCTGGATTATCTCGAAGTTAAAGCTGCCCATTATGTCGATCTGTCCAAGATGTCGATGTTGTATGGCCTTTCTTGAGGACAGCATATACTTCGTTTTACCCTGATTCACTCTCAGACCTATTTTAGCCGCTTCCGCGTCTCTATGTAAGCAAACGCCTCATTGACGGCTCGCTGAGTTCTGCCAATCACGTCAATGTCATCGGCGTATGATACGGTTTTACGGACTTCTGGAAGATCCTGCGTCTGGTGTTGGCGTATGAGTCTTGCAGGATCTTCTCCAGGAAGACGTTGAAGAAATCCCATAACAGCGCGTTGCCTTGTCTAAAATCTTTTTTGCGGTAAAAAAAAAACTTGGCTGTACATATCTAATTTAACCTAACTCAAGACTATCTTAACTATGTCCCTAACACTACGAACGCGTGCACCAGGACGTATATGCCATGTACCTTTATACGCCGCGGTGCCACTATTTTTGGCTTGGCACTGGTTTTAGTGTAACCACCAGTAAAATTGCCGTTCTTTGGGAGACTCTCTCCTGTCTCGCGCAGAGATCGTTCTACTGAACCGGAAGAGATCCTCGTGACTGCGAACGACATCCCGTTCATATTGAAGTCGCCTGTCCACTGTTCGGCGTACGACATGGAAGATTACAGGACATCCGTGTGGATCCTGTATTAGGCCAATAGTGCCGAGGTAGATGAACGCCTCGGGAGGAATAAAGCCGATAAGGGGCACTCTCTCATGATACATAACGTTGGCTTACTACCTCAATCTAAAAGATCAGAATGTTGGAAGAAGTCATAGCTGGTGCAGTATGCCTTTTGGTCAGTATGAACTAAGATTATTAATTTTGAACAAACATTAACAAATTGGCCGACCTTTGTTTTTGCTATGTACCTGCGAGGTGGCCCAAGCTGCACGCGCTCTCTCACCATCGCCAGACTCTTTTTGGCTGTATCTTCAAGAGTTTTTAAGATTTTAAAGTAACATTCTTTGTTGGAATTAAATATTACAAAAATAAGTCGATTTTATGAAACCAAGAATGGGGATTCCCTTAAGGCGATGAGTTATTATTCTCCTTATTGTGACTTTATATTCTGGTGTGGACCTGAGCAACCCACAAGACTCCAATTTCGGAGAACAAGATGGTTGAGGTTTTTCATTTTCACTTGTGTTTGTCAACATTGGTCATGCGTCGCATCGCCCCACTGCCTCCGAGTCTAAATCTAGAAGTCTCTATTCTATGTTCACACGTTTCTATGTTATCCTTCCTCGTCGGTTTGCCTATGAATGGAAAAAATTCCATATCGAACAAAACAAACAAAAATTCTTCAATGTTGCCAATCAGGTTTGCAGCGGAATGTCTTGTGATTAATGCCCACATTCATACCAAGCCCCAGCATAAATTTGAAAAACAAGAAGGAAAAAATCGCTTGAATATGAATTAATCTCCAATGGACTACCGCAACAATGGACTCGAGATGAGCCCCATAACTCATCGCATAAACAGAGAGCCCCTCAGACCACATCAATAGGAAACAATCAATTGACTAATTAATCGCGCTCAGCACACACCGCGCCGCGACGCAGTCTTGAAATAGAAAGCAACATTTCACTAATACCCTCATCAGCATTGTTTCAGTCTGTAATACACGGCGACAGCGAACCGTTTTATCCAGACGAGACAATGCGCACCGTTGAGATAAGGCTTTCCTCTCGGGCTTTTCATTCATCAGTCACAGCAAGTGTTTCGGCCGCACGGGGCCCACTACCACAGTGACCCATTCAAGATTGCGTCGACGAATCTATCGGCGTTATATCACAGCTTATCCGCGCTGCACTTTCTATTCAAGTTCAGGCGCGGCGGCGGGCTTCCTTCAAGCCGCCGACAACAATGTACTTGAATTTTTTTGTTGCTCTGTTCACTCGATGAAATTATCTTCTCTCTTTTATTTTCAATTTAAAAGTTCGCATTGTTAGCGCGCCTTCCGGCAGGAGACACATGATGCAGCCAGTCATTGCACGTTTAATGTCTTAATCGCAGTCGTGGGAAGCTCTCACCGAAAATTAACGAAAAAAAAAAAATGAATGCTAAGTTACATGTCCATTGTAGGGGGTCTGAGAACGTAGAAATGGAAAAGAATGAAAACACGAACAATTTATGAAGGCCCCCTTGGGGAGTGAGGAAAACTGAATTTAATTAAAATTCTCTTTTAATTGGACGGGAGACCGATGCAGATGCAGATGAGACGGGAAAAAAGTAGCCAGTGCTGGGCTTTCGCTAGAGATTCGGAGTGTTGTGTAACTGATAACGTCGTGTGGCAATAGGCTGTGTCAACGACTTGCCGGGTGATTTTGGTGTTCCCATGCAGAAGCTGTTGGTTTGGGCGGATGGAGAGTGTGTACATTTCTGGGTGGAAGTTCTTAAATTTTATCACACTTTAATGCTAATTCGAGGCGTCTACACATTCTATATTTTTACTTGATTCTTTCTTCTTTGATTGGCGCTACAGTCCGGGGTGGACCTGGGCCTCAACCAACATGTCTCTCCAGCCAGCACGATCTTTCGCCAGCTGCCTCCAGTTGCGCACACCAAGTGAGGTTGAGGTCCTTTTCCACTTGTGTGCGCCATCTAGTGCGAGGACGTCCTCTGTTGCGCTGTCCCAATGGCTCGGTGTCGAAGACTCTTCGGGCCGGAGCTGTGGTGTCCATCCGCTCTACATGACCTAGCCATCTTAAGCGTTGGATCCGAAGACGCTTAACTAGGTGCATGCCGCTGTACCGCCCGTATAGTTCGTGGTTGAACCTTCTCCTCCAAACGCCATCAACACAAACAGGACCAAAGATCGTACGCAGAACTTTTCTCTCAAAACAACCAAAAGCTTCTTCATCTTTATTACGAACGGTCCATATAATTTGATGTTTGAAGATTATTTCATGCAAATGTTGACCTTGACGGCGCCTCAAATGGTCCATCCGCTTAGTCCAATTTTGGCACACTCTTTCCAACATTTCGGCCGGTATCTCACGAATAAATGCTTCAATGTTGTCTTCCAATGCGTCAATTGAAGCGGGCTTGTCAGTACAGACATGGGCTTTAACATAGCCCCACAAAATATAGTCTAAAGGCGTTAAATGGCACGATCTAGGCTGCCGATTGACCGGTCCCGAACGTGAAATAAAATTGTTCACCGAACTCGCCTCTCAATAAGTCCATTGTTGCGCGTGCTGTGTGGCATGTGGCACCGTCTTGTTGAAACCACATGTCATGCAAGTCAAGCTCTTGCACTTTGGGCAAAAAAGTTGGATATCATCTCACGGTAGCGCTCACCATTCCCAGTTACGTTACGATTCGCATCATCTTTGAGGAAGTACGGTCCAAAGATGCCACCAGCCCATAAGCCGCACCAAACTGTGACTTTTTCTGGATACATTGGTAGCTCTTGCAATGCTTCTGGCTGATATTCACTCCAAAATTGACAATTCTGCTTATATACGTACCCATTGAGCCGAAAATATGCTTCCTCGCTGAACACAATTGAATGGGAGAAGCGCGCGATGAACTTTCTTAACAGAACTCGCATTTTGATAATAAAATTCAATAATTTGCAATCGTTGTTCGTTTGAAAGACGATTCATGGTTAAATTATAGACAAAACTGAAGATGTTTGACAGTGAAACAAAACACTAAACGTGAGTCAGCTGTTTAAACCAGTGCTGCCAAAACGATAATAGATAAAAAATCATCTTCGAAAAGAAAATAGCACCCTCAATCTCACCCAATGTGAAGTAAATCTCGTCTCAGCTGCTCTGCAACGCCGCACCCTTGGCGAAGTCTAACGAGGATCAGTTATTCTTGACTGCCCCTGTGAAAAGTAAAATAGTTTAAAACAAACAGCTGATCAACTGACGGCGGTATCCAGAGTCCAGTCAGCGGGATATACATGGTGCGCATTTCTTCTAGAGCTACTTCGACATATTTGGAGCTTAGTTCTAAAATGTTTCTTGCAAGGGCAGGCTGGGACCTTCAAAAGATGTCGGAGGCGAACGAGCTCTATTTTCAACGGTGGGACTGACAATCTGAGTTTCGCTAGAGAAGAGAATAAAGTGCCCGATCTTCGCAGTCGAATGCTGTTCGTGACCTTCACTTCTTATCAGAGAAGGTCAGCTGCCTCAGATTCCGACTGATGTTCAGTAAAGGGAGACGTTTAAAACATACGACTTTCATATTTATCCCAAAATTCAAAGGCAATCTATAAGAAGCCTTTTGCATTTACACGTTTGATTTCCCCTGGCATTGTTGTGCCCCTACAATGGCAAGTCCTATCCTCCTTCCTCATGAGAATGTTCAACTTCCAACTGTTTCATCGTGTTCACTGACCTTCGAGTTGAACGATCAGATTCAGTTCCGTCTCAACTTCATGTGAAGTGGCCACCGACATACCTAATTACAATCTCCACCAGTCTTCGCGGTCGAAATATCAACCACCAAATCTGTTTAATTACCCGTCATTTCACCAGCCAGGCCCATAAGCAGACGCAGACGAGTGGCTACAGTACACATTCCGACGCGTGCAGAGCTACTCAATTATCGAAAATCTAATTTCATCAATGAAAGCGAATTCACCCCATAAAAGGAGTCCCACCAGTGAGCGGTGGCGCATACGAACGCCCGTCAGACTTCACTTTTCATTTCGTTTCAAAGCCTCACGGAATTAATCAATGAATGCCCCCTCCTGCGGCGATGACGTTGCGAACGCAATGCTCGACTAATTAGAAAGTAGTTGGAGGCAAGAAAATCTTTTCCACTGCAATGAACTTTTGGCAATAAAATGACCCCGCCGTCAGAGCCAACGGGAACAACCTCCCGAAAATAACCACAACTGCGCTGGCCCGGAATGCAGAAGCGATGAAAACGACACACAACCAGTCCGTCCCTCGCCGTCCCTGTGCGATAAGAGACTTTCTCCGCTGGCCAAGCCCAAGATGAAACTCTCAGAATGAAAGAGAAAAATCACCGCATCGTTGTCGTGTTTGTCAGACGAAATCGCAAAATTCATGACCAGGCCAAGTCGATGGCACTTGTTTTTTTGTTTTTCTTTTTTTTGGCCAAGTGACCCATTTTTCCCGTGACAACAACTGGGCAGCACACGAGAGAAACATTCTCTTCGTCCGCTTCCTCGTCGTCGTCGTCGACGTCGTCGACCGCTGTGCTGGTGGCCGATGAATTCGGAATTCACATGTTGTAGTTGCCAGTTGCAGAGGTTGCCAGTTTCGGCATCTCTCGGAGAGTTTTATCTCCCGCTAGCAGTCGGTAACACGTTCAGCAGACCGTGCACACGAGGCGCGTTATCGGCACTCCTTAATCTGGCGACCAAGCCGACGCGGTCGCAATACAATACAACGAAAGGTCCATGAAATGACTTAGTAGTGGGCCCAGGTGCATGGACACTATGGTTGTCAAGTTTGCTGCCCACTCTCGAATAATGCTCGGGTGAGGCACGGCGAAGAACTGGATGGGAAATGGAAGAGAACAGATTTGGTGAATCTGGTAGTTGGTGCGTGAGTTTTTTTCTCATAAGCATAAAGATGCCGTTTTTGGGTGAGGAATGCGTGACATGGGAACACACCCTTTTCGCTGCCTGAGATGTAGGGTCTACGACTATTCACATCGTATGAGGATGATGTGATGCCCTGTGTAACAACGCACTGTTGTTAGTGACTGAATAATCAGCTTCATTCTGAGAGTAGAACACTGATCTTTAAAATATAAATTAAGGCCAATGAATTGTTGGGCATGAAAGCTCTAAAGTTTTTCGACTAATTTAAGATGTCAATGTGGGGTCATTTATGTTAGCGTATAGTGGAGGCATATTGTTACTTGTTCTGCGGCTGGTGCTACCGTGCGAGGTGCATCTGGGCCTCAGCCAATATGCCTTTCCATTTAACCCGTTCTTATGATAGTTGTTTCTAGCCACGCACGTTCAACTTATGCAGGTCCCCTTCTAGCTGCGTGCTCCACCGTAGGCGTGGTCTTCCTTCACCGCGTTGTCCTTCGCTCTAAGTGGCGCAGCCATCTGAGACGAGAGATTCGAACTCGTTTGACAAGATCGATGTCGCTGTATAGCCCGTACAGCCCGTCGTTCAGTCTCCTCCTCCAAACACCATTCGTACATACCTCCTCCGTACGGACGGATAATTCGAAGGACTTTTCTCTCGATGCGACCTAGAATATCCTCGCCCGCTTTAGTTAGTGTCGATGCTTCTGCGCCATACAGCAGGAGTAGGACTATGAAGGTCTTATATCTTGGTTGTTCGAGAGATGACTTTATTCCTAGTAGCCCTCCGAGAATGCAGTGGTTGGCCAACGTGGTCCTCCGTTGTATCTCCGGGTGAGTGTCGTTGTTTGTATTAACTTCGGAGCCTAGGTACACAAAGCCTTTCCCTCTTTCAAAGTTTAAGCTGTCAACAGTGACGTTTTGTCCAAGACGTGGGTGTTGGTGGACCTTTTTCGTAGACAGCATACACAGCGTCTTACCCTCATTAACCGCAAGACCCATCATGACCGCTTCCTTCTCGATGCTCACAAACGCACCACTGACAGCGCGTTGTGGTCTTCCAATGATGTCAATGTCATCGGCATATGCGAGCAGTTGAACGTTGAACCAGAGGTTTCCAGGTTTCAGGCGTTTACACAGAACGGCAGAAAAGATCTTATAGTATACATTAAGAAGACTTATCACTCTATAATTGGCACAGTTTAGAGGGTCTCCTTTTTCTAGGATTCCTTGGCGTATTGTTACGGCTCTAGTTTTATTCTGGTGTTGCCCTAGTGGGATTCTTAGGTCCATGGTTATGGCGCTAGCTCGGTTAAGTGGCTGGAGCTGGCTGAAGTGTTAATGGGAATTAACGGCTTTGCAGATGACCTGATGCTGTGGAGAACCGCAACTCTTCAGAAGGAAAAAAAAAACAACCGATACAGAGGGCAGCTAGACCCATCCACTTCAGTCGCAAACCGATACAATTGGTAAATCGGCAAAATAAAAGGAGAATTCGTGCAGTGACAGTTTTCTTATGGCTTTAACTCAACTTAAGTCTTAGAACGGACGAAGACACGTAGGAATTAGTGATAATTTGCCGAAGAACAGACCATTTGATTGTCTGATTTTCAGTGATTCGAGGCTTTTCCTTTCCACTTATTGTACTTGAAAATAACTTAGACGCTCAGGAGTATTTGCGCTTTACCCGGACGTTAGAAGCCATCCCGAAGGATCATTTCCAACGAGGGGAAAATCGGAAATAAACCGAGCGACGAAACTGACAAGCTGGTGTCCGGTACGAAGGCTAAAGAAATCCAGGGGTGACAGCACATAACTTGAAACAATCGAGCATTGTTCATCGCCAGTCAACTCGAAGCAAATATTTTCTCGCTACATGTAACTTGAAACGAGTTTCATAGTGACTTCTACCTAAAAATGTCATTGTGAACTATAAATTGAAATGTCAAATTTGTTATTTTCAAAATAAACTTGGTACATTAAAGTGAAATTACATTTAAAATTATATTCTTTGATTCGGATTTTATTTTATAATGTTACTCAATTACTTTCGGTGTTCTATCTCTTGAAGTCGGAGTCGGTTTTCTTCTATTTTAGTGCTCAACATTGTCTCTTGCAAACGTAAACGCACTACCTCATTCTTCTCATAGATTTCTAGCTTCTTTTTTTTAAGCTTGTATTGCTTTTCCTCAATATCAAGTCTTCGCTTTTGCAAATTGTGACTGCTGCAAAGCATTTCATGAATTGCATCAATATAGGTACACTACCTTCGCATTGGACATTTTCTTCGAATATATTGTATTCTACCTCTTCCCTTTCAGTTTCTTCATTATTCTTGCGGTCAGCAATTGTACTGGGTCCGACTCCAAACATTTTTGCTGTAGGTATTCCCTCAACTGCTGCTTCTAGGCCTGCGCATTCAATAATTTGTTCTTCCAATTCGTCCATGGGCTTTTGCCACCGCCTGTGCCTTTTAAGTGGACCTTATTCTTCCTGAGTTTGTTTTTCACTTTGTATTTCAGGTCACTCCAAGTCTAAAAATGCACGTACAATATAATAATTCAAACATACATGCATTTGCCTTTACCTTTTTCCAGTCTTTGAAGTCTTTCTGTGGAGGACCCTCTGTGTTAAGAGAATCCGTAAGTTTTTTCCCAGAGAACCCTTCTACTTTTTCTCCCTTGAGCACTTTTCAATATGCCTTTTGCCAAGTCTTGATGACCACTCATATAATCCGTCAAAATTTTAATTTGTTTTTTGTTGATGGACATATTTTGCTTTGCTTCCATATTGAAGAACACTTTTTTTTGTTTGATGACGATAACTCTTTTCTATCGACTAAAAAATTTTGTTTCAAACGTCATATTCGAATTTGTATGCTGCCTACTTTGACGATACAATCGAGGATACTCGATTGAATCAAAATTGGTGCTACCCATGTTCGATTGTATCGAGTCAACTCGATTGTTTCAAGTTCCGTGCTGGCACCCCAGGGTTAGAGTTTGTGTGTGTGTGTATTATATTTTGGAGTAGTGAAAGGACTACAATTATCTAAGGCTGTAGAGGTGCACATTCGTTCTCGTGGGAATTTAATATCTGATCAGCGGTAATACGTTTCGAATCCCAGAAAAGGCGACCATTTATTATTTTTCAAGTACTGAGTTGGGTCTTTATTTTTAATGAATTTGACTGGATCTTAGTTGTAAGTTAGGTTAAGGAAAATTGTACAGTTTCTAAGCAAATAAAGATTGTGCACACAAAGCAAATGCGGACTACCACCTAGTTGTCACAATTCAATAGGTGGTTGATCGTACGGGAAGTCAATCGCGCGGCATCCACAGTATTAAACATCGAGTCTATGGTATGGCCTTCTCCACGGCTGGTCGGATACTATCGTCCGCCAAATTCGATGTAACAGGATAACATCTACGACTAATGCAGAAGGCGAAGAGGTGGTGGCTTGTTTAAGCCGGGAAGTCATAATTCTCATTATACTTCGTCCAGCTTGAGTGAAATATCCAATTCTGTCTTCGTTTCTTGAGTATTCATGTTACGTCCACGGTAACGAAATGGCTTCAAACGACCACTAATTTTCGGCTGAACATCTCCAAACACACACCAAGTTGTGTGTTCACTCCGTGTAGAATGGTTCGCGGACTTTATGTTCATATATTAGTTTCATTTTAGCTTGAGAAACTCGGTTTGACATATATTTAACTCGGTTTGGACGTAACTCGGGTTGACTCGGCTTACAACTCTACACTTATGGCCTAGCCATCTTAAGCGTTGGATCCATAGACTCCTGGCTACACTCATGTCTCTGTACAGCCCATGCAGTTCGTGTTTGAACCTTTTTTTCCAAATGCCCTCAACGCAAACCGGCACAAAGATCGTTCACGAACATATCTCCCAAAAACACAAAAAAGCTCTATTCCCTTTGGATATAGACCATGTCTTTATGCGGTGAGTAGGCCAGGTTGATCGGAGTCAACTTGGTCTTGCGAAAGCTGGCTCTGTGACTTAATTATTTCTTGAGACCGTAGAAACAGCGGTTGGCAAGAGTTATTCTATGTTTGATTTCGGTGCTGATGTGGGGTATACTGTTTGAAGGCGCTTTCTTTCAATGGCTGCCAAGCACAAGCTGGGCTTGCTCACGACTTGATAGTGGTCTATTAACAGACGAGGTAGTTCTGCATTTAAAGTTACTGCTGGACGTTCGACGACGAACAATGGGCAGCTATAACTTCGAGGTAGTCAAGGACTTCATTTACCTCGGCAGGCCAAGATCTGTATGTCACCAGTTTTTAGGGCCAGTGTAAAGCAGCCCATACACGATTCAACTCAGTCCTTTCTTCCCCAAATCAACTCGTTGCGGCCTTGTCATTGGATCGATTTGATGGTTTGGTTGATGAAAAATCAAAAGGTTTTGATTTTGTGAAGTTGACTAGCAAGTCTTTCAACTTGATTGATTCGAGTGTGGGAAAGTCGATTGACAAGCTGTTTAAGAATTTGAAGTATAAATTCATTGTGAAATCGTTTAACCACCGCAAAAAAATTATGATAATATTTTTGACAGTAGAAGCAGTGTTTCAATTCAGTTGAGGTAGTGTGTGGCCAAGTATCAATTCAGTTGACAACTCAGTTTACAATCGAATTGAATCGTGAATGGGCTGCTTAACACATCGGGTTTTGTTATACTTCTAAGGAAAAATGTGTGAAAGGCTGTCAAAATGTGGGATTAAGCAGGTGACATTGACATCGTAGGGAAAAGTTTTTTTTAAGGCAAAGGGACGAAACGAGATGATCTAAGGAGCAATAAGGACGAAGCTAAATATGTGCTGTCGGCCAAGAAACGTTCCGTCACACATCACCTGGGATAATACATCTCGATCGACAGCAACAATTTAGAGGTAGTGTTGAACGTGAACTTCACAAGCGACCACAATAAAGATCCGACGTACACTTAATTCGGCTCGTTCGAGAGCACGAGCAACAATGCTCCAGCAGAAAGGATCTTCGAATCCAAGGCTCTTTGTTTGAGAAGGAAAGGCGGACTGAATCTCCGGTATAAGGACCAACTCATCGCGGATCCGAGAGAGCTTGATGTCAATCTTGTTGGCGTGTTAGAGTGTCCAGGACGGAAGGCATGCGATTGCTCAGTCTCAGATTGTCCATGCAACCCTGACAAGAAAATTATAAAGGGCCCTTGGCTATCAATGAGACAAGAAGAAGAATAATAATATGAGGATACAGAGACAAACTTAAACAGTCGCCTAATGTCTCCAATTGCGGTGGCCCGTGGCGTTGTGCGTACGTGCGTTGACCCCAACCTCGACGTCGTAGGTTCGATTCCAGCTCTGAGCGACAGAAATAATTTTCAGGGCCCCACCTCTTTCGAGTTACTGACAATGCTCAAAGAGTATTTCCTGTCTAGAAAAACCTTCTCAAGCTTGGCCGTTCGGAGTCGCCGTAAAACTGTAGGTCCCTTCCACTCGTGAGAGAACAATAGCACGCACAACACGAGTGGTTGCCGTGAAGCTAGGCCCTGGCCCGCTAGGGGCTGTAGCGCCACCCATATTATCATTATTATTAATGTCTCCGATTCGGATTCATGTACAACAAAGCACCAACCAACATTTATGTGAGTCTGACCGTGTAGACTTCTAGAATAGTTATCACTCTGACTCACGACTTTTCATGGGTCATTAGCACAAAAATTAAGCAAGTAAACCATCTCTCTAGCGCTAATGAATCCTCTTGCCACATTGTCGAGTTCGATTGCACTCAACGAGTTCAGAAAATACTCCACTACCGTTAAACCATTTAAATCAAGAGCAACGTGTTCCTACTTGAACTTGAAATAAACTCAAATCTTTCCGTCTTCGCGTGTCGACCAATTCACCCGCACCTCTGAACTGCGCTCTAATTTCGAGCTCAGCTTGTGCTTCCTGATCGCCTAGCCACTCAGAGAAAAGCCGCAATGGCAGCGCATTCTCGCAATTAAACGAACATTACCACACTCAACGCAGAACCCATTAAACATCCATTAGGTGCGCCGTTTTTTTTTTCTTTTGGAGGCCATTAATCAATATCGGAACTCGATTTCCTCTTATCTCCTCTCTCTGCACCTGTCTCCTGGCGATCGGCCGCCGCCGGGAGGGTGAGGAGGCCGACGCACACACGAAAATAAATAAATCTGGAAAGGTAGGTATTATTTAAAAGAATAATCACACCAGGGACTGCGGCGACCTTGTTTGCCCACATTGCGTTCGTTCAGTTTATCGTCATCGGCAGCGGCGGCGGCGGCGTTGTAATGCAGATGTGGAACCGAATGCATGCCAAACATTCGCCGCCATTCACCCCCTCCCGACAGCGGCTTACGTCTCTCTGCGCTGCAGCACAGAGACCTACTTGACTTCTTGTCACCGTGGCTTCCTCCTGCGCGCAGCCGATGGAGTGTCTAACCACTTCCATGTCGTGTAGTCTGCGCCGTCAGCGTGCCGCTTGCTGTTGTGTTTACTTGGAAAAAGTGGGTAAATTTACTGCATTCCAATGCGACCAACTGCGGAGTGGTGGAGATGGCGATGTGAGTGCAGCGCTGGTGGGGACACAATTTGGAGAACACACAGACAGCCAGAGAAAGAGGGAGAGAGAAAGAGAGAGAGAAGAAATCGAAGAAAACCTGAGGAATGCCATAGCAGGTTAAGGGAATGTTGAGGTGGTTGCGTATACGACCTGTCGGCCCGTTGTTGTGGTTTTAGTCACAAGCGCACGTCGATGGTTGTGTCGAGGGACTACATGTTCGATGCCATATTCGGAGACAGTTCTTATGAATATTTCAAATTTCAAATAAAGTTGCTGGTGTTTCTTGAGAGTGTTGAGTAATGTTTGTATTGTATTTCTAATGCTTTTGCGGTAAGCAGAGGTTGGAGAGTTGGTCCACAGATGCGTACTTTTTTCATAAAATGTACAACGTGTGCCGCAGGAGATGTCGAAAATGTCAAATAAAAGAATTTTATGATCATTGCAGACTATTTTAACAGGTTAGAGTGCAAATAACAGAAAGAATACTATACTGAATACAAGCTGTCGAGATGAGGTTTCTTCAGACTGCTATGGAATTTACTCGTCGGGTGAGGGTGAGTAAAATTACGTGAGGAACTCAATGTTCAGTAGCTGCTTCTCCTAACGTCGGCTGTGCTTCGATGGTTTGGTCACGTGGCATAAATGTTCCCATCTCACCCCAAGGTGCTTTAAAAGCGACTTCATCTGCAAGGCGGCCCCTTAGCAGACCAGGGCGAGGTGGTTGGACCAAATCCAAAATCTCAACTGGTCATAAATGAGTCAATGCCGGAGGAGCGAGTGGCCTGGAGATCTCCGATTCGATGCTTCGAAGGTTTGGTCACGTGGCATAAATGTTCCCATCTCATCCCAAGGTGTCTTAAAAGCGACTTCATCGGGAAGGCGGCCCCTTAGCAGACCAGGGCGAGGTGGATGAACCAAGTCCAAAATCTCGACTTGTCATAAATGAGTCAATGCCGGAGGAGCGAGTGGCCTGGAGATCTCCGATTCGATGCTTCGAAGGTTTGGTCACGTGGCATAAATGTTCCCATCTCATCCCAAGGTGTCTTAAAAGCGACTTCATCGGGAAGGCGGCCCCTTAGCAGACCAGGGCGAGGTGGATGAACCAAGTCCAAAATCTCGACTGGTCATAAATGAGTCAATGCCGGAGGAGCGAGTGGCTTGCGGATCTCCCCGCGACGCCTTCAGTGGATCATGCAGGTCAGAAAAAGGAAAAGTAGGTCTTATGCGGCTTTGCTAACAATTAGTCTTTTGATATACACAGCCGTTCATCTGAACAGGCTCAACATTTTTCACCTTACTGTATGTCTCTGTTCATATAAAGGGCCGATGTTGTATGTGAACCACAACTAAACCATGGAAAGATACACAATCAAGCAACGCGTTAAGGTTATTCAGTCTTACCATGAAAATGGCGTTCAAATCAAAATGCATATCGTGCACTACTACAATGGCTCTTTTACGCGACAAATTCAATGGCCGTGTTATCTCACGTGGTGGCGATGTCAATTAGCCGATATCATGTGATTTGACACCGTTGAATTTTTTTTTCTTTGGGGTTATTTGAAAGAAAAGGTGTACGCCATCAACAATTCAAGATCCAAAGGATGAGATAATTCGGCACATTAACGGCGTAGAACCTCAATTATGCTTCAGAGTCATCGAAAATTTGGACCATCGGATGGAGGTGTGCCACCGAGGTAGCGGCGGTCATTTGGTTGATATTTTGTTCCATTCATAATTTAAACATGCCAATATTATAATAATAAAAAGAAATGGCAATAATTTTTTAAATAATTTGCTCTTTATTCAAAATCAACATCGGCCCTTAAAATTTAACCACTCTTTATATTGCAATGATACATTACCCAGAGTGGCTATAATGCCGATGAGTGTCCTTATACTCTTATACTCAGTCTAAGCAGACAAAGCGATAGTTTATGATTTAATGAGGGCAACATTTCCTATGTTTTTAATCAGGTGATGTCTTCTTGCCACTTGTGGTTGCTCTATTTTGTTGGTGTCTTTAAAAGGTGGTAGACTGGTCTGGCTGATTCTAGGTTTCTGTGCCCGTCACCCACATAAGATGTATGTTGAAATGGCTAGCCATCTCGTTAAAAAACAACATCAAGGTCGGTAATTAATACACCGAGACCTTCAATGGTTTTAGGCAAGGTGGTACGTTATGTGATTTTTTTAACGTAATTCCCGAGAAGATCGTGCGAAACTCAAACGTAGACACCAAAGGTACGATCTTCCTATTGTCCGTTTAACAACTTGCATACGCGGACGACATTGATGTGATTGGATGAACATAGCGAGTCGTCAAGGAGGCGTTCGCTGGCATTAAAGCGGAAGCGAAGTACATGCTGTCATCACGGAAAGACGCACAACATCATCGTCTCGAAGAGAGCGCCACAATGGGCAGAAGAAACTTTGAGGTAGTCGAGGACTTCGTCTACCTCGGCTTGAGAGTAAACATGGACGTTAACGCCACTACCGAGATCAAGCACAGAATTACTCTTGCCAATCGCTGTTTCTTTTGGGCTCAAGAGGGAATTGAGTAACAAAGCCATCTCTCGAAACACCAATCTGACTCTATATAAGACACTAATCATCCCAGTCCTACTATACGGCGCGGAGACATGGTCAATCTGAAATCGGATGAAGAAGGTTTTTGTAGTTTTGAACGAAAAATTCTGCGTGCGATCCTTGGTCATGCGTTGATGGCGTCTGGAGGAGAAGATTCAACCACAAACTGCACAACGGCATACACTTAGTTAAGCGCCTTCGGATCCAACGCTTGAGTTGAACATGACATTTTGCTAGAACCTAAATGTGTGGCCTCATTATCCCAACAGTTGGTGGTATTCCATTGTCCTTGAGTCACAGTGCTGCTTTTATAGCAATGGTTGTTGCGTGCAATACGCTAAAGTGGTCAGGGAGTTTAGCAATCATTGAGCTCCTTATCCAGCATCTTACATCCAATCTGAACTGGAATTAGCGTTGGTGGAGAATTTGTTTCTATTCTCGAAAATAGCTTGGAAGGAAAATTTTATTCTCTGAGAATAGTGGAGTGACCGATGATAAGTCCCGATCAAGTCTCAGGGCTGTGGTGGCTGCTACTTGCTTCTAGTAGAGGAATGTGCAAACAGTGCATCAGATAGTATTAGTAGTATATCGTCGGTCACTCCACTATTCTATTCAGCTTATCAACTCTCCGCTGACACACATATAGGCAGCTTTCTGCACCCGACTGAGTGCTTTATACTGGACAGTTTTAGTTATTGCTGTTCACCAAACTAAAACTATGTAGATTAGTGTCAGTGTGACGATAGAAGTGAAAATCTACTAGGTGGTTCTTGACTTTGTTCACCAGTAGCATCCCATGGCTTTTTTTTAAACTGTATAGGACAGAAGAGGCCTTCTATCTTCAGTCCTGCATACTGAATTTACAGGCTTGGTTTTCTTAAACAAAAGAAATGTAAAAACAAACAAAAATATGATAGCCAACACATTTCTGAATAAAGTTGTGATAATAGAAGTGTTTTCTTGTCTAATCAGTACTTAGCTTAGCAATTATTCTCAATAAAACGCTATTTTGCTGAGATACATTTTTTTTCGAAAGTTGGTACGTGCATTTACGTTCATTGCATTAGATGTCATTTCAAAAGCTAAAAGGAAGAGAATTTGAACTCTCCAAAGCAAAGAAAATATTTGATAAAATAAAAAATATGAATGATTTGATATGTTATATATTTCTACAAGTAACATCAACAATTTTGAATAAGCAAAAAGTTTCCTCTGGCAACATCTATGAATGAGATTTTTCAGGACATTCAAGTCAGCGAAATTTTACTAAGTGGTTTTTACTCAGTAAGTTGTTCTGTTGTTGCTTCCCACATAAAATCCTACTAAGCTGAGTACTGATCAGTCAAAAAAACACGCCTAATACATTATCAGTGATCTATCTCCTGCCATTTTGGAGTCTACAAGGGACAAGCCAACAAACATTGATCTTTATTTATGGAGATTTTGTACAAAAAGTGCCCCGTGGCGTTGTGGGTATGTGCGTCGACCCCAACCTCGACGTCGTAGGTTCGATTCCAGCTCTGAGCGACAAAAATAATTTCACGACCCCTCTTTCGAGTCACTGACAATGCTCAAAGAGTATTTCCTGTCTAGAAAAAGCTTCTCAAACTTGGCCGTTCGGAGTCGGCATAAAACTGCAGGTCCCTTCCACTCGTGTGAGAACAATAGCACGCACAACACGAGTGGTTGCTGAGAAGCTAGGCCCTGGCCCTCTACGAGCTCTAGCGCCACCCATATTATTATATTATATCAGAAGGCGGTTTCTAGAGTTTTCTGTGCTCGCCTGGCAGTATACTGATGTCAGTCTCGTCTCAGGTTAGGGAAGTTCATAAAAGACGCAGCCCCGGCCCACCCTGATTCTCATTAAGAGAGCAATCGCCACCCTATGCAACGCCACAGAACCATGTACATTGTCACCAGCGTTTCTTGACATAACATTCTACAGACTTCCCTGCTGCACCCAAAAAGATCTCTCAAAACATTTCATACCGATCAGCACATCCACCCACGAATGTGGTCATTAAACACCAGAAGCTGCACCCTAGCACATCAGCACAAAACACCGATATCCGCAATTCCAGTTGACACCTGGACGAGCTGAGAAATTCCTCCCAGAGTAGTCATCCCCGAAGATGGGTGTTTCGCTAAAAGTCGAAAACAATAAGAAAGCACCCAACAGACACGGCCAGCCGCAGAACCTGCTTGCAATGCCACAAACACCAAAACCGATGCTAGATGCTCTCGACGGGTTCGGAACAAGTTTCTAGCCCACAACATGCAAGCGATGCTGATGAGTGGCTGTTAGCTAACAGCGCAGGCATAGCGTAGAGCTCATCAATGAGATAATGCCTCTCCCCCTGGTGATGTGAATTCCGAGATTAGTTTTGTGGAAAAAATGTGGTCTCACCGAGCGTGCTCAACGAACTGCCGACTGCCAGGTGATGCGCGCGGGCAGGCTGGTTCCGCGATCGCATGCAGTCAAGAACAACAACCGCATTATTGTGGAACTGGAAGTGCTGGTTCGAGATTTTGACACAAATGAGGTCACGAGAAGGATTGTGCCTTGTCAATGCGGCGGCATTTCACGAGAAAGGGCCGTTCGATTTCTGACTTCTGCGGGGCATCACGGAAACAAGGTCACGATGAATGATGGAAAACGAAGAGATCTAGGCGACTTTTACTCGGTTGAGTGCATGTAGGTATGTTTTTGCGTTGAAAAATGCTTAACTGGCTCCCATTCAGATGTGAGTTATGCGAGGACAGCGAACATTAATTGGTGGACTAGGGACTGATATATTGAGCTAATTAACTAGTTTCATGCTCTTCTGTCTGTCATTGTAATGCATGAAAGGTAGCGTATTATGTATTATGTATTATGCCGACTTCGAACAGCCGAGTAAGTGTTTAACGTGACTTCCTAACATAAGGCTTACATCAGTAAGACTCTTACTCTTTACACAATTTTTCGAGGCTGGACCAGACGACTTCAGTACGAATTTCAAGTACCAAGTTTAGAAATACACTTATGGACTTATTTCTCAATCTTGGTAGGATAGCGAGGCTCATTTAACACCCCTGCTACTTTTTGAGTCGTAGCACCGTGTTGTTGCATTCAACTTAACATAGACCAATACCTTTTACTTCACAAAAACCCACCGTCTTATTAGACAACTCTCAGACATGAAGTATATGACCACTTCTCCCCTTTGATTTAGGTCTTAAACCAAAACAACCACGACACTCCCACTTGGAGCGCATCAACACTAAGCGATCAGTCTCTCAACCTATGCGGGTCTCAAATGACATTCCTGATCTCCCGTGGCAACAGACTGCCTCTGGTCAAATAAGCAGTACTTTGCTATAACATCCCAAGACTGGCCGTGTTACAAAAACCCGAGACCTTACAGTGCCAGATCTATAAAAAGACAAGGCACTTCTCGTGTAAATATGTTTCCTTAAACCAGGAGCTCTTTGTTCAGGATTTTAGTCACCTCTTGGGGCGCGAATGTCATAGGATTGGTTAAGTGATTGAGCGAAATTGCCAGTACACTTAGAACACTGTTAGTTCATTGTGATACCTGATACCGTTAGTTCCAACATCATCAACATGAAATGGTGGCTGGAGCAGATTTGAAATATTAACCCTAATAATTTTAAATGGCCATCCAGCTGTCAGGCACCCGTCTTACATCGGGTATATTTTACTACTCCTACCCGAAGGAGGAGTCGACTACGAACAGTTTTGAGGTTTGAGTCTTGACGAGATACTTTCGATTGAGGGGGTGACAAACATCCAACGTAGGATGCCTCCTACTCATAAGGCGTACCTACAACACCAAAAGTTTTAGTAGCAACTAGGTCAAAATCCTCTCAAAATTTTTGAAGAAACCGAGGCGCTAATGGTCGACTCGGCCTTTCTTGCAGTAAAGTACGTAGGTACATAAATTGTATTGGTTGATCTCTCGCTAATTGCAGATGCAATGTAGTCAAGGCTGTAATTGATGGTGACTTATTGACATAGCTGAGTGGTATGACGAAAGTAGACAAATCTCTCACCGAACCCATTTCTCAATTGTTCCATCGACTCTCGTATTGTGTAGCATGTCAATTTTGGGCAAAAAGAAAAAAAAAGAAATCTTTTTGAATAACATCCAGCAACATTGACGATACCCTGTTGTCGACGTCTTCACACCAGTGGATATAGCAGCAATATTCTCCTCTGTAAGCAAGCTACCGCTTTGGACTGAGTTGCTTGCAAAGACAATAAATTGATCAAAATTTGCGAACAAAAGACAAATTAATTTTGACACATATCGAGTTATCAAAAATAGATAATTTAACCGTAAGAACTCACTTTCTGTACATAATAATAATAATATGGGTGGCGCTACAGCCCATAGAGGGCCAGGGCCTAGCTTCTCAGCAACCACTCGTGTTGTGCGAGTGGAAGGGACCTACAGTTTTACGCCGAATTCGAACGGCCAAGTTTGAGAAGCTTTTTCTAGACAGGAAATACTCTTTGAGCATTGTCACTGACTCGAAAGGGGTGGGGCCGTGAAAATTATTTCTGTCGCTCAGAGCTGGAATCGAACCTACGACGTCGAGGTTGGGGTCGACGCATGTACCCACAACGCCACGGGCCACCACGGGTGTCTGATTGGTTTGCTTTAAAAGACGAACAGTTTTATTGGCCTGGTATTCACAAATTGCCAGAAAGGTGGTCAAAATGTGTCAATACTTTGAATAAAATGTTTTTACTTTCCCATTCCCAATTAGTGTTCTATTTTCAAAAAAATTCGTTTCATACCGGTATACCTGGTATATGATGCCGAGCAACAAACGATCCGCCGCACATCATCGCACAATTTTGAGAAAGTGAAGGAGTTTGTCTATCTCGTCGCAAACGTTAACACCACAAGCGACTTCTAAGTGGAGATTTGACGTAGAATCGCTCTGCTGTTGACCACCGATGCTTCTTCGGTTTGTCAAAACAACTGGTCTCGAAATTCTGACAGGAGGGACCAAAATCATGCTCCACAAAACTCTTACGCTCCCAGTCGTGCTTTATTGAGCCGAAAGCTGGACGCTAAGCAAAACTGCACATCTGATTCTTGTTGCATTCGAAAGAAAAGCGCATGAACAACAGCACTCCAGCAAAGAACGTCTTCGAAACCAAGCCTCAAGCTGGTTCGAGAAGGAGATGAAGACCAAACATCCGGTATAGAGATCAAGTCATCGCGGATGTATGACAGCTTGGTCTTGATGACTGCAAACACGCCCACGATTGTCAGCGACGGAAGCTCCGGCTTGGACCCTCCATGGGTCGCCGGCCTGTTAAAAGGATGTTATTCAAGACCAAACTCTTTCGACAATTAGCAGTGCTCAGAGGAGGTAGAAAAAGCTTTTCAAAATGTACCCCGTCCGGAGTGTGAGTGAAACTATTGGTGCCTTCTACTCGTGTTAGAAGAACAGCATGCACAAGAGAAGTAGTTGCTGCAGGCGTGTCGTACTTATTGTCGATAACCAGAGTTGATCTTTGAAGAGTCTTGATTTTCTCTATACAAGCAGTGAGTCGATGTTTACTTGGTGACAACATTTTAAAATGTTGACTATCACAAACCTTGGATTTGTATAAACGGGTTCTGTCGTTGGACCATCTATGGGCTTTGATAATTAAATTACATACAGGGCCGGATTGCTGGCATTTTTGTATAATTTTTATTCATATCTCATCAAAGTTCCTGTTTCTTGTGTCTTTTGGGCGAAACCTAGCAACTGCTTAGGAATTACGTAATTATGGAAAAGGGTTAACCTTGTTTGGGAGACTTAGCGTTACACTCATCCATTCAAAGCCGTGCGACATTAAAACTTACAACCCGTTTTAGAAAAATACACACAGACAGCTTCACTTTCAAAGCCGACGTTGAAATGAGGTAAACAATGACTATAAGGTCTGGTTGGCTGGCACAACTGATTTGAAACACAATACCCCTCTTAAATGTGGTTCTTCCTGAAACCAGATACCGACCGCTGCCAGCAGTGGCGACCGGCAGCCTCCACCAAAATCCAGAACAAAAGAATGCAAATACAAAATTCTATCAAGTTCGCTGTCCAACTCTTTTATTTCATATTTCTACCACTGGGTCTTTCTCTTTTCATTTTTCATTCCCTCCTCAGCCTTTGAATACGAATTTGCCAAACAACAGATGCAATTAAATTCCATTCCGTATCGGAATAACATCCATAAAAAGATCATGTACTCCACGCACAAGCGCTGTGGCACGGCGGCGGTGCGCTGGTGTGCGTGCTTGAATAAATTGGCGATATCTAAATACGTAATAGAGGCCGACTTAGAAAAGACTTGCGCGAAGCAGAAAGAAAGCAAATCGCCAAACGAAACGATCGTCCAAAAGGAAATACCCCAAAAGCGATCGCGAAAAGCGACGAAACAACGGGGGAGCAAGAGAGAGAGAGACAGAGAACTTAGAATTTGTTTTCACAGAAAATTAGAAAAGAATTTAGAAAATAAAGCACAGCGCAAAGCGGAGCCACGAAGAAGGAGAAAAGAAAACAAAACGACTTGTTGCTGTTTTCTGTTGTTTTCGCGTTCGTTCTACGCCCAAACCCAGACACCACCAGTCGTCGTGTATCTACAAATGAGAGAATAATAGACACCAACACACACACCATCAGACACTGGCGACAGGTATACTTCATGTGATTGGCATGCGCGTTTGAATTAAAATACTAAACACTGGAGGCATACGAGAAAAATCCAAAAAAGCAGAAAAAAAAACACAAATTTAAGAAAACAAACCACGAAAAGGAATGCTTTTTTTTCTCTCTCTCTCGTATTTTTGTGTGAAGAAATTCTAGCAGCAGCAACAGGGACACTGAAAAAGAGGAAAAACCGGTAGATTTGGTGGGACACACGGAGCAGGGCACAGTCAACAATTTATTTTTTTTTTGGTACAATGGTGTGTGGAACACTGCTGTTGCGTGTGTGCGCGGGCATTCGTGAATTGAAAGAGCAACAAGTTTTGCTGGTGGTATGCCTGAAAACGGAGAGAAAGACTGCCTACCTGACAGAAATGTTCAAGTCAACATGTGAAGGCCGGATCTAGGGATTGGGAGAGGTGTTATTTGGTGTGTGATTGTTTCGAAAGAGGAAGGATGTGAGCAATAAAATGGATTTCTCTTTGTTTATTGACGGAGACAAGGTTGATTTTTGGAAGAGATTGTGGAAAGTTTGCAGGAAACAGGTTTTTTGGCCTGCAGGACAGGTCCTTGTGAATGTCATTCAATGTCGGATGGAAACGCCATGGAAAAGGGTAAATATTTGAGAGTATAGCTGGTTCATCCTGGAAAATCGGTCAACACTGGGAATAAACGTGTTGAATGCCCGCGCAGCTGGATATACGTTGACAACATTTTCTTTGGAGTGTGTTTATTACGAGTGAAACATATGTCCAAGTTACCAATGACATCCAACTGTCAAACGTTTCTATTTCATCATGCACCATGCGTCAAGCAGGCAGGATCGAAGTAGGACCGCGCAGATCAGCTGATTTGAGGCTCATCTCGGTTTATTTTAAAGAGTTAGATCTGAGGTCTATAGCTTAATTCGTGGAATATTCCATTGGAAGATGCGTTGAAAAGCTACTGTCATTATAAGTCATTTCAGTATGTGTCATTCATTGGAAGCGTAGGCAACAATAACTTTTTTTTTCACTCAAATATGTCGAACTTTGTGACTGAAAAAGTGTTTTTGCGGGGAGCTCTGCTTTATTTGTTTAATATGACGAAAACTGCTGCCGAAAGGCATCGTATTTTGTTGAGTTTATGGTGAACACGCGCTAGCTGAGCGCACGTGCCCAAAGTGGTTTGCACGATTTAAAAGTGATAATTTTGGCTTGGATGACGCTGAATGTCCTGGGCAGCCAAAAAAGTTTGAAGATGAAGAACTGGAAGCATTACTCTATGAAGATTGTAGCCAAGCCCAAGAAGAGCTCGCGGAATGATTGGGTGTCACTCAAGCCGCCATTTCAACCCGTTTAAAAGCAGCTGGACATATTCAAAAGCTAGAAAATTTAAACTCAAGCCGGGAGAAGTTGAAAGGCGGTTTTGCATGTCCGAAATGCTGCTGGAACGCCACAAAAGGAAATCATTTTTGCATCGGATTGTTACTGGTCATGCAAAATGGATCCATTAAAAAAAACGAAGCGTAAAACCCGGCCAAATCAACGACAAAGCCGAATATCCATGGCGCGAAGGTAATGCTCTGTATATGATGGGATCAGAAGGGTGTCCTGTATTATGAGCTGCTAAACCCGGGTGAAACCATCAATGGACAAAGCTGCGCTAAAAATTGGCTTGATTTATTCCTGGCTGCGAAGTCGGCTTAGTTCCAAAAATTGCCAGAAAGATGCGAAAAAAGTCATAGCTTCAGATGAGCAATACAATACTTCGAATAATTATATTGTACTTGTTTTTCTTAAATAACGTTCAAAAAGGAAAGCCTCACATATAAAGGAATATTTACCGACTTTCTGTGGCTACAACTGGACAACGTCGATATGTGGCTCCAACAAGACTCTGCTTATAAATATGAAGGTGTGGAGGAGAAATTTGGCCGCTGATGCGTCTCGTTTCCTCGGACTCCGAACGGCCAAGTTAAAGAAGGTTTTTCTAGACCGAGATGGACGGGACGTGAACTAATTTTTGTCATACCAGGAATTGAACCCAGACACAACAAGTTGAAATGAGATCGCAAATACCGACAACGCCACAGTAAGCCACGTCAAAGCCTTAGTGCACGATAATTTCAGGAGCTCGTGTATCACCGCACATAAATATTAGGCCGAATCATTAAAAATTGGGACTGCCTCTTGAAGCACTGTCGAGTTGGCAGACAGCTGCAGCCAAGATTAATTTTATATCTCACATCTTTGATGTCACTTTTTACGTAGTCGTTGATCTTATAAGTTCGCTCGGCGAAGAATGTTTATGAATGAAAGGTGTGAATTCCTAGTCCAGTACGCAAGAATTTGTCAACGGCTAAATCAGGCGCAGGAACGCCAATATTTTAGTTATTACGAGCTTTGAATCGAATCGTCTTTTAGTTGGAGAAACAGAGGCAGGATGAATCTCTTGTTTCTGATCATATTTGATTGAACCAGACCTTAGTCCTTGTAGCCTTATCTCTAGTCTTATCCTAACTAAGCTCGATGATCTATTGCACCTACCAGTACCATTCAGCCTCACCCTTAGCTTATTCTTGCTAAAGCTTGAGTCATATGTCAAAAAAGTAACCACGAATGCCTTCGAAATGGTCTATGGTCCTAATTTTAAGTCACCGTTTAGAAACCATTGGCCGGCAGGTCGTTGAGTACTGACCGTGTCCCTTGAGCTGTGAATTAGCGTGAAGTAGTTACAGGTATTGCGAAAATGCACGTTTTAAACATAAGTAGCAACAACTTCAAGGAAATGAAGTCTGCCACTTTGTTCGGTAACACATTAAATCGGAGACACCATCAATGTTGAAAAATGTAATTCCCATGCACATGTAACAGACTTCTCTATGCGTTAGTCTAATTTTGGCGAATGTGCTTAAGTGTGAAGGCCCAAGAGACGTTAGAGAGAGGTGAGACGTCAAACCAAGATTTATTAACGTCCTGAACGTTTAAAAAATGTCAAAAACATTATGGTTTTAAAAATATCATTTTAAATACTCCAAGTGGTACTCTCGACAGCGAAAATCCACTAGCAGTCTGGGAAAAAATTCTGGAGGCCTCATCCACCATACTCACCACAGCCCTTGCCAATAGTGGCGCTGATCAAGGAATCGCAGGAGATTTCTGCTACTCACTATACGACAGGTTCGGCAGTTTGATCTGGATAATTACAGAGAGTAGTGAAGAGACTCTGCTTCTTGTGCTTGGTGTCCAAGAAGGGTGGTTGAACAGAATATTGCTGAACGGGTTCTAAACGTAGAGAGACGCCAACCAAGTGAAAACGAAAAGAAGGCGATCGGCAATCGCACTACGCAATTATACCCCGAAGGAGATCGAAGATGCATGTGTTGAAAGTTACTACGTCTTTGCTCGGACAATGCAAAGTTGGAGCTGATGATGTATGTAAGTGGTTTTGAATTAATGCCTGCTGACAATGAATGAAACTTCAATAAAGTAGGTTGCTCTCTAGTAGTATTATACAATGGACCTGTTTTTAAGTCCAGTAGGAAGGGGTAGATTATTATAGAGCGTCCTTGTTGTAAGGTCGGAAGATTTAATACAAGTTTCCAGCAGCATGAGCTGGACTTAATGAGCGACAATAGTAAATGGATTTTGCTCATACAGTGGACTTTCTCTATTTTCAATTTCTCTCTAGGCATTCTCCTAAATTTTTTAAACAAAAAATCATTGTTAAAGTCCAGCTCCCCCTCTCTCAAACCGATTTTGATATACCGTGACAGTTCGACTTAGGAAAGTCCACTCAACGACTGATCGTCTTTCCCAGTCGACAATGTTTGATAGTAAAAGTCAAGTCAATAGTTTACCTAATGTTCAGGCAACTGTCGTAAGTCAATGAAACTTAAGATCTGCAGAGAAACGCAGTCTATGAGAGTGTATTGGGAAAAAATCGAGGCAATTAATCCGCGCACAATAACTCGTCCCTTCATCAACTCTCCAGACATGAACTTAGTGAATTCTGCGTCGAAAAATGGGTCTATCTACATGCTCATTTAATCCAACTGATCGTTGTGGTGGGTGAAAACGACCATAGAGAGCAACTCATTTGACAGCATATACTGCTTGTATGATCTGTGAAACAGGCCCCTGAATGAATTTCGAAATTGCTTGAAGCGGATCTAAGCTTAGCAAAAAAACAAAAACCCTACTTTTGTATGAACGGAAATGGCAATAGACACGACGTCTTCCAAGTGAAAATACAACCACAGAAAGTAGCCATTTGTGCACATATAGATATTGCTCTGATCAAAGCCAGAAAAGCTTTTGCTATGGCAAGGAGGTTGTTTCATAGCAGCCAGCTTGATACCTGGGTGAAGGTAATCTGCTCATACGGCCTATACTGGTTTATGGTTGTCCCCTGTGGTTCAATGTGAGTCCTTGCCAAATGAGAAAGATGAGGGAGTTCGAGAGACAGTGCCTCAGGGCCTGCCTCAAGTTGTACCGCACAACCGAGTCTGACTACGAGAAGTATTACTCCAACGAGGTCTTGTAGCGTGGCAAACGTGAATAGAGTAGATAATTTTATTATTAAGCTGATAAGAAGGCATGTGACACGAGCTATGACTTCTACCAACAGTCTGATCTTCGGGGCTTACTACCCCAATGCTATGTATCACGAAAAGGTGCCACGAAATGGCCTCGTCCCACCTAAGGCATTCCTCTACTTCGATAAAATTAGTCTGATACAGGATGCGGATGGATGTCCTGTAATCTTCCACATGGTACGCCGAACAGTCGAACGGCGACTCTTATTCGAACCGAACGTCGTTCGGGAACACGAGATGCTACTCCGGTTCAGTAGAGCGATCTCCGCTCGAGACAGAGAGGACTCGGCTAAGGAGCGACGTTTCTTTTAGTGGTTACATCAAAACCAGGCTTCAACGTCGTCAGCCTTTTAATAGTCTTAGTATGGCTGTTTTATTTTGTTTGTTTGTTTAATGCCTGCTGTATTAATGAACTAGCAGCGTATTTACATAGATTTAAGGTAGGATAAGTAGTATTAAATACAAAAAATTAGGTTCATCAGGGTGTGTGCATTGCATATACGAGGCATATTCAGAGACACACACCCTGCTGCACGCGTACCTATATTGCTGACATAGATAAGGTAGCTTACATTTTATTAGGGTTTACAATAGTTAAGAGTAGGTTAAGTAATTTAAGTACAAATTGCCCTTGAAGAGACAAGTTTTCAAGTTCATTTCTTGGCAAAACGACTTAATACGTCTTCGGACAAAACAACAAACAAAAACCGATAGTATAGGCCGAAAGGCAATTAGAGTTGTAGACTAGATTAGCTTAGAGTACCCGCGTAGGTAAGCTAGAATTGAACATTTGGTCTAGGAGTAAGTTAGATATAAGAGTGAAGTAAAATAAAAATGAAAAAAAAATTCAAGTAGCCATTTGTGGAGGACTATGGGTCGCGGATTGCGTTAGCCTTCTTTGAGGGAATAGTCGGAGATGCCTGCACGACAATCGAGTTTATGGGATCAATCGATCAATCTTCATTGACTGATTTCCAATGGTTTCAGTACGATAAAATACTTTTTACGGCTTCACCTCTTTCGAGTCACTGATAATGCTTAAAGAGTACCCCTGTCTAGTTTAAGCTTCTAAAACTTGGCCGTTCAGAGTCGGCATAAAACTGTAGGGCCCTTCCAAACTTGATAGAACATTAGAACCCACAACAGCAGATAGGTAGGCATTAGACCTCCGTGAGCATTGGACCCAGACATTGGACCTCAACTCATATTTTATATTATTATGGCCAACGTGCCCCATTAAGCTGCAAATGGATGATGCTTCAAACCTTGCCAGAGATACCGAAAATGGAAGTTCATGCCCGCGGGGCTACTTAAACGAGATCATTATCCTTACTACTGCCAGTGATAAGCCTCAATTGATGTATCTAATTGCGATCATCTTCTTCTTCTTCTTTGATTGGTGCTACAGTCCGGGTCGGACCTGGGCCTCAACCAACACGCCCCTCTTCAGCCAGCACGATCTTTCGCCAGCTGCCTCCAGTTGCGCACACCAAGTTGGTTGAGGTCCTTTTCAACTTGTGTGCGCCATCTAGTGCGAGGACGTCCTCTGTTGCGCTGTCCCAATGGCTCGGTGTCGAAGACTCTTCGGGCCGGAGCTGTGGTGTCCATCCGCTCTACATGACCTAGCCATCTTAAGCGTTGGATCCGAAGACGCTTAACTAGGTGCATGCCGCTGTACAGCCCGTATAGTTCGTGGTTGAGCCTTCTCCTCCAAACGCCATCAACGCAAACAGGACCAAAGATCGTACGCAGAACTTTTCTCTCAAAACAACCAAGAGCTTCTTCATCCGCTTTCAATAGCGTCCATGTCTCTGCGCCATAGAGCAGAACTGGGATGATCAGAGTTTTATACAAGCTCCATTTGGTGTTTCGAGAAACGGCTCTGTTACTCAATTGCCTCTTGAGCCCAAAGAAACAGCGATTGGCAAGAGTAATTCTGCGCTTGATCTCGGTACTGGTGTTGTTGTCCCTATTTACTCCGGAGCCTAGGTAGACGAAGTCCTTGACTACCTCAAAGTTTCTGCTGCCCAATATGACGCTCTGTGCGAGACGTCGATGTTGTGCGTCCTTCCGTGATGACAGCATGTACTTTGTTTTGCCCTGGTTTACCGCTAGACCCATTTTAGCCGCTTCCGCTTCAATGCCAGCAAACGCCTCATTGACGGCTCGCTGTGTTCGTCCAATCACGTCAATGTCGTCCGCGTAAGCAAGCAGTTGAACGGACTTCTGGAAGATCGTGCCTTGGGTGTTTACGTTTGAGTTTCGCACGATCTTCTCAAGTATGATGTTAAAGAAGTCACATGACAGCGTGTCGCCTTGCCTAAAAACCTTTTTTGACATTGAAGGTCTCGGTGAGTTCGTTACCGACCTTGATGGAGCAGCGAGAGTTCTCCATCGTCATCCTGCTTAACCTGACGAGTTTGGCAGGAATGACAAAACTAGACATGGCGTTGTATAGCTCGTCTCTATGCACACTGTCATATGCTGCCTTGAAATCGACAAATAGGTGGTGGGTGTCGATCTGCATCTCTTGAGTCTTTTCCAGGATCTGCCGTAATGTGAAAATTTGATCGATAGTGGACTTTCCTGGCCTGAAACCGCACTGATAAGGACCTATCAGGTTGTTGACAAAGGGTTTCAGGCGTTCACACAGAACGGCAGAGAGTATCTTGTAAGCGATGTTAAGGAGGCTGATCCCTCTATAGTTGGCGCAGTCAAAGAGGTCTCCTTTCTTGTGGACCGGACAAACGACGCTGAGATTCCACTCATTGGGCATGCTTTCCTCCGACCATATCTTACAGATGAGCTGGTGCATGCGCCCAACCAGGTCATCTCCAGCTGCCTTAAACAGTTTCGCGGACAATCCGTCCGCTCCAGCAGCTTTGTTCGACTTCAGTCTAGAAATCGCTTTCTTGACTTCGTCTAAGTCGGGGGGACGGAATTCGTGTTCATCATCGTCCAAATTGAGTGAAACATTCTGCCTGACAGCGGAATTTGTGTCGTCATCGCCGTTTAACAGTCTACAGAAATGATTTTTCTAAATTCTCAGCATCGACTGCGGTTCTACTACTAGTTGTCCAAATTTTGCGATCATCACTCTTCATATAACCAAGGAAGGAGTTCTATTGTACATGACTTGAAGAACTAATAAAAGAATAGAAACAATGTTCCCTTTGAATCGTCACAGAAACACAAAGCAAACCATCCCAAAATGCAGGCATAAATGCACTTCTCCGAGCTGCCGCAAAAGATTCCCATTAACAAGCACATTTCTTCGAATTGAAATATGCTCCTTACCTGTAATTGTCAGCAGACATTCGCGAAACAACTGAAAAGACCCACACCATCAAACGGCGTCTCAACCTGCGCACACAATCACGCACACCTGAACCGATCCAAGACTTGTTAGACTTGCGGAATGTGGAAACGAAGCAAGAGATGGAAGGAAAAAAATACCACGTCGTCGCTACGGTCGCTATTCTTGAGTATACCTGCGCCGTGGTAACAACTCAAGTCAGCGATACCGCTACGGAACATACAAACGCGCGCGTTCGCCCAACGAACTCGAAAGACGTTTTTGTTTTTTAATTTGTGTTGTTTTTTACTTCTTTCTTTCTTTAAATTACCGCACAACATTTTGGGAAACAAATAATTTCAAAAAAACATGTGACATCACCACAAGAGCAACAGCAAAGTTCAGATAAAAAGATACAACAAGTACAAGAGTGATCAGTGCCCTAAAAGGAAGAAACTTCCGCCATATTTTCTGCGTCAAATGGATACCATTGGATCGTGTGTTGTTTGAAAACGAAGAAATACATAAATTCTAGTTGAATCAGAGATTAAACGAAGCAAAAAAAAAAAATAAAGAAGAAAAATAATGTCGTTCAAAAGAATTTAATTCGAATCCGATCGCGGTGTGTAAGTGTCAAAGTAAAAGGAATTCACCACAAATACACACGATCAGTGAGTGAAACAGAGAGAGAGAGAGCGAGTGAAGAACGCCATCCCCGAGCGTGTGTGTGTGTGCGCGTGTGCGTCGTCTGTGAAAACAACAGTCTGAGCAGCAGCAAAAGTTCTTGAAAAGAGCATCTTCTCCTTCGGCAAGCCGTGATAATACCTGTGGATACGACACCACCACCTTGCCTCGTCGGTTCTTCTTCGTTTAACACTTTGTCGCGTTTGTGTTGTTGTTGTTGTTCTCGTCGTGTCGTGGTTGTTGTTTGTCGCCAGTGACTGTGTATTCGTTTGCCTTCGGCTGGTGTAACCCAACCAACTTGGGCACTTGTATTGGATATCACGCCCTCCAAGAACATGCTATTGATGCCCAGGCGAGAGATATCGAATAATTAATGCGAATTAGCGGTGGCAGCTTTCGGCGTGCGGTGTGACAAAAGAAACGTCTCCTCGTAGAAACATTTAGATTTTTTTTCCCGATCGTTTTTTTGGATATTTCCCGATGATGGGCGATTCGACACCGATCTGTCGCTGTAGGGTGCTCTACTTGGGCAGCGCCGTACCGCGACAGAGCAAGGACGGTCTGCAGGGGATACAGGAGCCGCTGCGCAGCCTCTACCCATCAGAAGGCGCCGTCGGCGCGAAGGGCATCGACTCGTGGCTGAGCGTCTGGTCGAATGGCATCCTGCTGGAGAATGTCGACGAGAATCTGAAACAAATCACGCGATTTTTCCCAATCGAATCGTTGCACTACTGTGCTGCAGTGCGACAGGTCCTGATCCCGGAGCGGGGCAACTCGAACCCCGAGCCGAAATTCCTCCCGTTGGACTCGCCGTTCGCCCGGATGCCGAGGGCCCAGCATCCGCCGATCTTCGCGGCGATTCTGCGAAGGACAACTGGCATCAAGGTCCTCGAGTGTCATGTGTTCATATGCAAGCGTGAGGCGGCGGCCAACGCTCTAGTCAGATGCTGTTTCCATGCATACGCCGACAACTCGTACGCCAGGCAGTTGGAGACGGGCGGTGGCAGCGGCGGCGGTGGTGGCGGAAGCAGTGTATATGGAACACTAAAGAGCAACGGTGCAGCGAGCAAGTCAAATGGTGATTTGACAGCTGCGGCCAGCGGAAGTGGTTGGCGCTCGCGGGCGGGCAGCACGACCACGCTGAACAGCGTCGGCCGACAGTCGAACGGACATCAACAGCATCACATGATGAACGGTGGATTAAGCCTGAATGGCGGTGGGAGTAACAGCAGTGCAGCTGAAGGATATACATCTGTCAAAAATTGTAAGTACACACAACATGCCTAGCGGTTAAGACTGAAAGAAAGAGTAAGCCCACGCTGCAGACGGATTATGGGAGGGGTTCGTTTCTTTTGTCATGACTTAGAGGAGGCGAGTAGTCGCGGAGGCAGAGCAGTCAAGGACAGTGTTTGTCCATGACATGTCAGCAGACTGTGACTCACCTTTGCGAGGGGGAGAATCAATTTGTTGATAGTCATCGTTGGACGTCTTTTATTTTGGCGAAGAAGAATTTCTTCGTCGCTTTCTTTTGCCGTGCCGAGCGACGAAGACCAGTCACGTACTGGCGATGAGGAATTCAGTGAAACCACACCTTGAACCTGATGGCTATCAATGAACACGAGAATAGGTCGTCGCAAATGGTGTTGCGGGCATGTGCCGAAGTGGTCGCTTCATCAAGCGATGAATGGCAGTGCTTGGCGAAGGCATTAAGCATCAATTTACTTCGGAGAATGATTTTGATTCAGGGCCACGTTTGATGTTGTACTCGATCGAGACTGAGAGTGACGAGATGTAAAGGTTGTCAAAATTTGACTAAGGAAGGATGCATCCACAGACTCTCGATGGTTTTAATTGAAGTTTGCTTGACATATTCGGCTCTTTCGTGCAATCTTTGAGTCAAATTCATAGGATTTCCTCGTGTGCCTTCGGTAACTGTCGACATTTAGACCAAAATTGCTTGACATTTCATTTGTCAGTCCGCACCTTCTTACAAGGGGAGCAGACACAGTTTCCTCCCATCGCGGCGAATGGAAGCGAACGCCAACAATCCCATTCGCCAGATACAGACTTTGAAACAGAAAATGTGCACAATTGCTGCCATCTGAATGGGTTGGCATTCCTTTTCCTGCAAAAATTGTTGTGTTTTATGAGATTTAGTGAAGTCGTAAACGTTTACATAGAACAGGTCTACAACCCATTATCATTCAAAATTCGATCGATTTAATTCACGAAACGTAACCAGTTCGCCGGTGCTCGCATATTTTGCACTGCATACCAAGTAAAGAGCGTGTCGTGTGCGTGTACGTGGAGAAGAAACTGTAGCGACTGAAAGTAGGCTGAAGTGGATTGAAATTGTGGACACGAGCTGTGATGCTGATGTGAATGATGCCCAAACTGAGGCAAATGAATGCGTTCATTGAGTTGAAAACGCTACCTTGGGATATTTTGTGTCTCCATAAAAAAATGTTTTCACAGGTACGAACGTATGAAGTGAATAGTTCGAGGCAGTGTCCCTTAGAGGCTAATTGCTGCATGCAGACAAATATTCGTCATATTCATGGTCTTGGACGCTCCTTGCCGTCGGCCAACAAGTTCTAGAATTAGATGAGGTTAGGTTAAAGTGGCTGACTGCTAAGGGCAGGAGGACAATGGAGTTTATTTTTACGAAGCATGCGTTCGAAATAAACTGTTTTACTTTAACGCCAGTGGCTTTTGTCTGAACGGGGTAGCAGAAGGGAAACATTGGTTGAAATATTTTATTTAGTTTATGGTTAGTTTTTTGAATTTGAAGTACAGATTTAAGCTGTTAAATGTTTTCTGATCTAATTTGACGCCTAATACTAGGTGACCAAATACGTACGATATGAACATAATTTCTAGTTCGTCAGAAACTACGAGAGAAATAATACTGCTTCGAGCCTTAGTTAGTTTAGCTTGTAGTGGCTGACTGCTAAGGACTGTCATACTTAGGCCAGAGTAGGCACATTGTGATACCACGCGGATTGACTTCTCCAAACATCGGAATCAGTTGGTGCTTCTAGTGAAGCGCTTTAGCTGGCCTATGCTGGCGCTGTTAAGCTCGTTGAGGTTATCGAAATAGTAGGCCCCTAGATGTAGGAACCTACGATTAGCTACAGCGCTGCACGAGCAGAGTAGGTGATGAGTGTTTTCTACCTCCTTTTCATTCATGCAGCTTCTGCAGAAGTCATTATACGGGGCACGCATCCTGCGAGCATGAGTGCCAATTGCCCACTGCCCGGTTATGACTCCTATGAGAGTCCTGAATGAGTGGTTGCTGAGTCTAAGTAGACTGAGTGACCGTTTTAGGTTAAATGATGGCCAGATTTCTTTTGTTTTAAGGCAGATGGGTGGTTGGTGGTTTTAATTGTGTGAATCTTTTAAAGATGGTAGGCTGTAGCGATCGGCGTGGAAGGTGGTATCCCTGCTGTTGATAGGGAGGAAGTTGTACCGCACCTTTGCAGTTTCATGGCATGTCACAGTGTCCCGGCAGCCACATGAGTTGAATGTTAAAATGCTCAGCCACCTCGTGAAGAGACAGCCTCCGATTAAGGGATGTTTTTGAGTTAAACATGACATTGTCCAGGAATTTTATAGCGGCCTGACTGTCCGAACAGGTAGTGAAATGGAATTCCTGGCCGATGTTGAGTTCGGACCGCAGTCGGAGTGTTTTGAGTCTCAAGGCTGTGCTGGCTGCTGTTTGTTTTCCGAATATTTCCTCTAGAAATGCTTCTTCTTCTTCTTTGGATGGCGCTACAGACCGGGGTGAACCTAGGCCTCAGCCAACATTCCTCTCCATCTAGTCCGGTCTCGTTGGAGTTGATTCCAGCAATGCACGTGAAGGTCCCCTTCAAGCTGCGTGCGTCACCGTAGACGTGGTCTTCCTTTACCGTGTTGTCTCTGGGTCGGAGTCGAAGACTTTCTGGGCCGGGGCATTGGTGTCTATTCGCTCGACGTGACCTAGCCATCTTAGACAAGAGATTCGAACGCGTTTGACTAGATCGATGTCGCTGAACGGCTCGTCGTTCAGTCTCCTCCTCCAAACACCGTACATGTCCCGCACGTACGGGAGGAGCAGACTGAACCACGAGCTGTACGGGCTATATGCGAAGATTATTCGAAGGACTTTTCTCTCGTGGCGACCAAGAATATCCTCGTCCGCTTTAGTTAGTGTCCATGTCCAAGGACTAGGACTATCAAGGTCTTATATAGAGATCAGTGGCTTCCCGACTGCGAAAATACAGCGGTTGGCCAACGTGAACCTCCGTTTTATCTCCGCGGTGGTGTCATTGTTCGTATTAACTTCGGAGCCTAATCTCCTTGCCTCTGTCATCCTTCAAATATGACTCTTGCTATGGTAAGCCAACTGTCCTTAAAAGGGACGCACGCAAGCTTATGCACTACAAGACCAATTTATACGGTACATGACCAGAAACGGAAATTTAATGGGACAACACCCAGGAAACTTGGGCGTCTTGTTATAGGCATGATTCCTGATTGGGTCTCTCCTAAAAGGACATCTCGTTTGTTCGTGCTCTCACGTAAGAAACATCAAATGGCAGCCCATTTCTGCCAACAACATAGCCAGTTGTGCATTGTAAGCAATGTTGCCGCAGTAAGTTTGAAAATAAATGTGTCCCAACATAGGTTTTTTAACATACAATGCCTCCTTATGTGAAAAAAGAAACTAGTATGTTTTTTGGAGTTCCTTAATACGACACTGGAGCACTCAGACTCAGGACTGGTCCATTGTACTACTAGGCAGCAACCTACATTTCCTTCAGTAGACAGGCCTACAGAATCAACTCCCACCACATCAGCGCCTAAGCCATCTGATCCAAGTAAAGTCGGGACAGTGACAGAGTAAGTTCTCTTCACAGGCTCATCTTCGCTTAAAGCAAGCACGTATAAGTGTTTGGAAAAGGTGTAGTGGCCCGTAATTCGTCTGCATTCCTTTCTGTCAACAAAAAGATTGCCTAGGATTTCTTACAGACGTGTAGCAGCAAACGCTTGGTCTGTCTACATCGTGGAGAGTCATGCCATCTACGATTGTGCTCTCGAGAAGTTCAACACACTTTAACGGAAGCACTAACCACAGGCGCAGGTGGTCCGATCGTAGGTTCAGGTCTTGAGAAAGTTTCCTCGTTTGGCAAGGTCATCGGCGATCTCATTTTCAGCATTTCTTCGGTGTCCTGGGACCAAGATGAGCTTCAGTGAATTTTGACTGCCAATCAAATTCAGAGATGATATGCATTCCTGAACTACCTTGGAGTCGTTAAAGGCCTAAAGCATATCCTGGCTGTCACAACAGACGCCGATACGTCGTCCACCTGTTCGTCACAATATAGTTTGTTGCCCTTAGGATCGCGTAGGTTTCCGCTTGGAAAATGGATGTAAATTTAACCTAATGAGGTGTACAGTCAAGGGTTGTCGCCCTCCATAAAAGTGTCGGACCCATAATTGGTTTCGATATTGGCCATCCATGAAGATACGACTACATTCTTTTCCTCGCTCGAACTCTAGCCAGGGCCATATCTGGGTTCAGTAGTGCTGATCGCTTTCAGGTGATATTGAAGCGCAGTTCACTCCTGGCAAAGTTATGAAATGGAAATGTCAAATAAAACTACATTAGGTGTTAAGGTAATTGTGTTCTTGAAAAAATGAGTCAAATCTGAAAATTATGAGTCCCCGAGTCAGGCTAAGAAAACGAGTCCTTTTGACTCTATAGAGTCCCGCTGGTAACATTGATTGTAATCATCTGTCAGCTTAGTCGCTACGTCGCAAGCGCTAAATGTGCCATGATTGTTACAGAAAAAGGGTCTTCAGTTGGCTTGACAGAGAGCGCTTCTAGTAGTCAGTCATTTTTTTTTGTAACTAAGACGTTGGTATAGATTGAGCATAGATTGGGCATCACTACATGGCGCATGACGCAGGCCTGAATTCACTGCAAACTCTATCGCCGTCCAAAGAAGAAGAGCATGACCACCACAACTTTCTTGAATCAGATCTCAGTCTTTCAAGGATTCGACTCTGTTCATAGCTTTCAACAGACTTGACATGGATACTATTGTACTGTATGCCCTCCAAATGCCACATCAATTCCATAAAAGTTAATCAAAGTCTACCCATTGGTGCTCTAACTCGTCTTTAGAACCGGTTTCGAAAAAAAGTCACGATAAACTGCCTTTTCAAGAACATTCCAAGCGAAAAAAACACCTCTCTTGTGGCCACCTCGGCAGCCCCCAAGCAATCCGCATCCAAAATCCCATCCCGTGACATTTCGAATTAACCGACACTCGCTAATAGCGTTTAGCAAGACTGGCCAAGCGGCCGCCTGAACTGATGTGCGTGTGCGTCGGTTTGTCAATTAACGACCATCACCAGGGATGACTCAATGCACGCACGTTGCGTTTGTCATCCTCTTGTGCACACCGTCCCCAGCACCCAAGACTGTTTAGTTAATCACTGCTTTCTCAACACAAAAAGCAACCGTCCCGAATTCTCCCACAAACACTTGCACAACCGAAGCATGTTGCAATTCAACATTTCGAACCGCACAAAAAACCCCCGCCCGACAAGTGCAGTCGGAAGACAAATTTAAATTCACCACCCTCCCTAGCGTGCCTTTGCGTTTTTCTGCGTCCGAAGGTATGATGACAATTTTTTTTATTTAATAAGCAATTGCACCGATCAATTAGCTTGCGAGAGAGCAAACAAAAACTACGTGTGACATCGAAAAACAAAAAAAAACACGTTTAAAATGCACAGACATACAGTGCTGGGCGCAACATGGACAATTATTGCGCAACATTTGTGGATTATTAAGCACGGTGCAAGTAAACGTCAATTAAACTATTAAAAGCAACAATCGTTGAACACATCCAGTCGTCATGTCAGATACGACGGATGCGACATGCGAATGGATATGCGCATATGACGGTAATCTGTGATGGAATTTGAAAGTGACACAGACTGAGGGGCCTCATTAGGATACTTAAGTGCGGCTTTGTTTTGATGTTTCGCTCGATGAGAGGTGCGTGAAAGTAATTAACAATTTTTTGTTGTTTTGTAATGGAAATTGGAGAGGCGTGGAATTTAGAAGGTGATTGTAGAGTGAGGTGGGGGTAGGTGATTTGGCACTATGCCGAAAGATTGTTGGCTATGGACGTTGCGCTTATAATGCAAGGCTTTTAGTCTTCTCAATACAAGGCTGGGTTCCCAAATGCGTTCAGAATCGACAGAGATTCCTAAGTACTTCGAATTTGATGATGAAGTGATAAATCGTGGAGACACAATCTCTAATGGAGACGTTACACACACAAAACCTGACTAGTCGTCAGTAATTGCTTTTATTCTTCTTCCTCTGCTGCCCCTCTGTCCGGGTGGATCTTGGGCGCAGCCAACAGTCACTGGGTGCAGATATTGGCATACGTTCCTGCACAGATTATGTCCACTAAACTGAACCACACTCGTGGTACATGTTACAGAATGACGGTATGCATTACATGCATTTTAATGATTAACTCTTATCTACTAATGCGAGGCAAGTCAAGGTAGAAACGTTGACAAACATAAATCCCAAGCAGAGATTGGTCAAATGGACACCTTCTTGTGTTTAAGAAGAATATATCAAGTCAGAACATATCGAGGACAGTGGTGTGACAACTAGTAGTTATGGGGATCAATTTCGTACACTGATTTTATTCACATTTTACGTTGGATATTCTCGGTGCTTGCCTAGAACGCCTGTTCAATTCACTCTATATGTAAGTGGATTCCCATTGGAGCAGACGAAGAAGAGGTGGGGTTGTTTTTCACGAGTGATGGGAGAAGTAATACTGAGCTTGTCTGTAGGATTGGCAAAAAAGGCCAAACATGGTGTCAGACTTAGCCAGGCGTATTTTTCTGACTACTCAGTACTCAGCTTAGTAAGATTTCACACGTGGAGCAACAACAAACAAACTTACTGAGCAGAAACTACTCAGTGAAATTTCACTGTCATTACTGACTAGGACGCATTGAAAAATCTCATTCATGGACGGCGCCAGAGGAAACTTTGTTTATTAGAGGTTGATATCAATCGATTATTTGATACCTGTAAGCGTTTACTTGTTGATGTTAGTTGTGTAAAATCAAATCATTTATATAACTTGTTTGGTTATCCATTATTTGTGTATTTTCTTTGCTTTTGAGAAATAAATTTCACTTACGTTTGACATTAGAGTATGTTGACATCCAATGCAATTGACGAAAGCACACCTACCAACTTTAGGAATGTAACTCCGTAAAAAAAACGTTTTATTGAGAATCATTACTGAGCTGAGTACTGAATAGTCAAAAAACAAACCTAGTGTTTGTTCCAACTCTCAGCTATGGTCATGAAATTGGGGAAATAACAGAAACGGCAGTATGCTCCAAACTCAATCTGAATCTGCTGCATATCCGAACGGAATGTGCTATGTTTCGTTGGTTTTGGACACGTGACACGAATTTCCCCATTATCACGTCTTCCAAAGCGTGCCATAAACGCGACTTAATCAGGAAGGCCACTCCTTAGCAGACTCATGACGAGGTGGTTGGACCAGGTTCAAAAATTCGATTGGTTGCTAGTGGGCATGAATCCTGGGTAAGAGTCAATGGCGGAGGATTGAGTGGCCTGGAGATCTTTAGTGCTTGCTTTACCCCACGATCTCTTTAGTGATTCATGCGGGTCAGAAAATGGTGATGAAGACATGAGCTGGCGTTGGGCACTGCGTCTGCAGAATTTCTGTACAATTCAGCTTGATTCCTATGATCACAGCTAACTTTTCTTAAAAAAGCTGATTGTAATAAATGCCGGTGAACATTATTCAGAAAATTATTGCCATCCCAGCCCAGCAGCGAAAGACGAAGGCAAAGAGTGTGTTACCTTCCTTTAGTGAAGCAGAGCAGTACCTCGAGGTAGCTCTTTCTCTGCATTGAAAGGCGTCTATCACCCGCCGTATGTCTGCCTACCAAAAGGAACCATGTTTAGGCCATGTTTTGCCCTTGTACAGAGTTGCAAACTGGGGAGGACATGGTAGGTTAGGTTGGAATGCACGTTGTGATACCACGTGGATGGCACAGTTGGTTGAGTACGTTAAATTTTGTTTAGAGGTTCAAACTCCAGTGAAAGCAAGGCTAATATGAGGTTTTCTGGTTTTCTAATCTCGTCAAGTCACCTATGTGTTTGACATCAAATTCACGGCACTATTAATAAGGTTGTCTATTTGTGGCACGTAATAGTAAGACTTTGGGCTTCATAATGGCAATAATTAACTTAACTATCAACTTCTAATCTTGCAACCAAGTGGGTCTTTAATAAAGCGGTCTACCTGCCTCGTATTATTTAGTTTGCTAATGTCGTTGAAAAATGAATGGTATCGTCTAAGAGAACGACATACCAAATTAGTCCAGAACTTTCGTCACCTGTATGGTCCCTGTTAAACGAATTCCGATATTCCATCAATTTGGGGTTGTACATTCTTGAAGCTAGGGTCGCAGTCGACTTGAATGTCCCTTTTGCTTTGTGGTCATATTCCGATTTCTCAGAACTGGGACTCGATCTCTTCCTTGCTTCATCCCTTTTACGATGGAAATTGAATATCTACTATAAGTATCTAATCTGACAGCTGACTGCCACAAATGTCATTAATAGCATCTGTTCTGCCAAGGCGCCGATGATCATTTTTCGTGCACTTATAATTTATCTCTATATAGGACTTGCAACAAAGCACATTTAATATTTCTAAAAACCACGCCTTCTTTGCACAGACTGCCAACGTTTTAGTAGTGTAATTCTGTTCTTAGAAATCTTAACAAAACACTCTGCATATTCGATTTTGTTAAACATTTCATCATTCAACGCGGCTCCATATGTTTAAAAGTCGCTTTCGTCCACACGTCGCCAAGCTTTATCTTAAACTTTTTATTCACATCACTAAAATCGGTACACACTGATGACTTATTAAATATTTAAAATGAATTGAGATTTATAAAATTTATTTCCTCAGCCACTGCCTAGCATTAGCCGAACAGCAACCATACGTTTTGCCAAATTGCAAATTAACCCCGGGAACATGTCCACCATAGTAGGGCATTACGCCCTTGGCCCGATGATAGACTTGAAATGGCCCACAGCCAGGTGGTGGCAAACCTATTCCGCGATAATCCAACGGCTCGCGGGGATAGTGTCGGTGAAGGTTGCAATTGTTGGCGTATTCACACAGCGGGACTGTATTTGAACTCTTACTCAAGGTGTTGCAGTGATTGAGAGCTTCTGGGATGTGCCCGCCGTAACCTGGAATGAAAATTAAGAGGGATTTCAATTCGGAAATGGAGAGGTGAGGGTTTTGCTTACGAGTCGCGTAGGACATGATGATGGTGTGGCTACTTTTGTGCGGTAGAGATGGTGGGTGTTTGGTCGATACGGGGAATTTGTTAAGGATTTGTTGCTATTTGTGCGCATGGTTGACTTATTTGAGGGTTGGGTTACATTTGACTTCTGTGAGAAGAGGAGTTGGTGTCTATTGAGGTTCCAATTGCAATATTGATCATTTGAATTGAAATACAACTCAAAGCAAGCAATTCGAAGTTGCGGTCTGTTAAGTAAAAGGGTCACGAATGCGCGAACAATACTTTTCAGGAACGAATTTTGTTTGCAATTTGTAAGCGTAAGACAATCTGTGATAAATTGGCAATACTAAGGGCTATTTGGTGGTGGCCCGTGGCGTTGTCAACCAAACCTCGACGTCGTAGATTCGATCACTGGTCTGTGCTACAAAAATAATGTTCACGGCGCCACCTCTTTCGAGTCACTGACAATGCTCAAAGATTATTTCCTGTCTAGAAAAAGCTTCTCAAACTTTCCCGTTCGGAGTCGGCATAACACCGTAGGTCCCTTTTAGTCGTGATAGAACAATAGTACACACAACTCGAGTGGTAGCTGAGAAGCCATGCCTTGGCCCTCTACGAAAATGCTGTGTCAAAAGTTAGCAACCTTATCTTTCCATACTGAAATAAACGCAGGCTTCTGAGAAGTCAAGTGTTCTAGAAAACAGTTTCCAAGAGAAATGTAAGTGTAAGCAAAATTCTTATCAAAAATGAATTAGCTCCACGATTAGGCGCCTCAGTTTGCAAATTTTCGCACTGAGAAATTAATTAAAAAAAAAATATTTCAAAATCAGCAAAACGTCAGAGTAGGTTAGGTAAGGTTGTAGTGCTTGACTGCTACGGGCAGTCACACTTAGGACATCGTAGGCCCATTGTGATACCATGTGAATTGACTTCTTCTAACATCGGAACCAGTTGGTGCTTGTAGTAAAGCGATTTAGCTGGCCTATGCTGGCGCTGCTAAGGTCAACGAGCTAAGGTTGTTGAAGTAGTAGGCTTCTAGGTGGAGGAACCTACGACTAGCCAAAGCGCTGCACGAGCAGAGTAGGTGATGAGTGTTTTCTACCTCTTCTTCATCCTTGCAGCTTCTACAGAAAACATTATATGGGACACCCATCCTGCGAGCATGAGTGCCAATTGCCCAGTGCCCGGTTATGACTCCTGTTATAACAATGACTGGTTAGCGAAATAAAGCACGGCGGTTAAATTCAATGACCTTTTATTTGTTCTTTCTTCTGTAAACGCGCGGGAGGTGACCGAAAGACACTGTCCCAATCTGCGGGTTTTTATACCCGCGTACATCTAACGTTACAGCTCAGCCATCCTAACATGCATCGCGCCCTCGAGCTCGAAGTCCCCTCACTCGCTGCTGTCCTTGTCCAGTCCTTCGCTCGCTCCAGTGCTTCATCCCAAACGACGGCATGTGAGTCCTGAAAACTCGTCTCCAGATTCCGCGTCTCGCCGGTGGCCGCTGACTCGTTCTTGATCGGCACTAGATCCACGAACCTTACTTCAGCCTTTTTGGTTTTGTTTTCGGCTGCGCCTTGTCGGCTTCCTCACTCGTCAGCATTGACTACCCTCTGTGATCTCCACTCTCCCTGTCTAGCGTTTCTTCGCCATCAAAGCCTATTGATGGGAACCCCAAGTTGTTCTTCTTTGCTCCGCTCGGTTTACCCGATTCCTCTGCTGGCGCAACCTGCACCATAGGTGTTGCTTTCGTCCGCCACCCTCCTGTGCGCAGTCCCGTTTATATTGCCCGAAATGATGGCACCCGTCTATATCCTGAGTCTAACTAGACTGAGTGACTGTTTAATAATGTGACCGAAGTGATGGCCAGATTTCATTTGCCTTTAAAAGATGGTGGGCTGTAGCGATCGGCATGGAAGGTGGTACCCCTGCTATTGATAGGGAAGAGATTGTACCACACCCGGTGAGTTCATCGGCTTTGCAGTTGCCTGGTAAGTCACAGTGTCCCGGCAACCACATGAGGTAAATGTTAAAATCGTCAGCCACCTCGTTAAGAGACAGCCTGCAATTAAGGGATGTTCTTGAGTAAAACATGACATTGTCCAGGGATTTTATAGTGGCCTGACTGTTCGAACAGACGGTGATATCACGTTGTTTTTGATCCAAGAAAACGCCTCTTTAATCGCTATGGTTTCTGCCTGAAAAACGCTACAGTGATCAGGGAGCTTCAAGGAGGTAGCAATGTTGTGATCTTGGGAATAGACACCCGCACCCGCACACTTTCGTTAGTCTTCGATCCGTCTGTGAAAATACGCACATAATCATATAACGTCTGCCTATCAGACATCCTGTCCGATCTGGAAGGAATGCTGATCGAGAATGCCTTCTCGAAGATAGCTTGGGCTATTAGGCGGTCGGTGTCGCTAGGAAGAAGGGTGAGTAGAGAGTCCTTTAAATTTGTGCTCGGGCTTACGATATTACGGTCTGTAAAGTTTCAACACGCAACCGGCTCATTTCTACTGAGACGCATGATTTAATAGTCGGAACATCAAACGCGCCGATATAGCCTTAACTAAACATCTTAAACTGTGACACATATCACCAATCACGACTGAGCTGTCAAACACAAACAACATAAAAATCGCCCCTTTAAACAATCCCTGACAGGAATATCCTATTCAGAACTAGGATTAGCGGAACCTTATCCATGATGAGCAATAGTCTTTACTGACAAATAGAGCGATCTCAGGCTAAGGGCTTCCACGTACATTCTCCATTAAGCCACTCCTATAGCTTGTACAAAGCATTACACTACACTTCTTCCCTCTTGCTAGTCATACCCATCTCCAGCACTTCTCTAGACAAGTTTTCCCGTGACATAATTTATGACACTTGTGCGATGCAGTTGAGTCAGCCACCGAATTGCCGACTTGTAAATAGTTACAGTGCCTTGTCTACGACAAATATCTACACACGTTCACATCAAAAAAGTGACTTTTGTCATCGTCATGTTCATGAGATGTGCTCGTGCCAAACAATGGCGTCTTCCACCACATCCACACCGCCTTGTCTACTAACGAATATTCAATTTAATGACAGATCTCTCGTGTTTTTACTTGGAAATATAAATGGAATCTATTTCGTCAGCTTTCAGGATGAGATCATGACTTCTTTGCTTTTTTTGTTTGGCTACACAATTGAACAGTGGACAAGACTGAGTATGCTGATGAGTGCTATTTTATGTGGAATTTACATTCACACGACCTTTATTCCAGTTTGCCAGGAAGGAAATGATTTTGTGTGTAAAAAGGAAACCGCCATTCAAGACTTCAGTCATCATAGTTAGAATAAATGAGTTCACTCAACTTGGACGAGGATAGCGACATCGGGACTGAAGTGTAACAAAGCTGGACAGACTGTCTGCAGAGATGAGCTGGCAGATCGCATGAACCAACTAATCTTAGACTTTAAACGAGGAGAAAGATCGTAGAACAGGGAGGAAACACTGGTCCAGAACGTCATTGTAGGTAGCTTTAGGTAGTCAAGAACTTCATTTACTTCGGCCACAAGTACCGAGATCAAACGCGGAATTATTATTGCAAAGCTCTTTTGCCGCAAGAGGGGATGGAGTAACAGAGCAATCTCTCTGATGACCAAGTGGACTCTTACAAGTTCTTGGTCATCCCTATCCTGCTGCACGGCGCAGAGGCAATCTTTAAGGCGGATGATGCCGCTCTTAGTCTATTCGACAGTGATGTTCTGCGCGGGACCATTGGAAGATTCAACCAGGGGCTGTACAGGGAAATGAATCCAGCCAGTGGTCTACTTATCCAAGGCTTAAAATGTAGAGCGTATGAAAAACTTACCTCCGGCCCGTGTCGAGAGAACCTCTGCCTTCATGAAGGACAAAATTGGTGGTAGCTGGCGAGAGATAATACCAGCTAAAGAGGCAAAGTAAGAAGAAGAGGTTAGATATAATTGAACTAGTGGTAACCACTTGATACTACGTTCGGACTCTGTATAAGGCGGATTCATGAATGCCTTGCAACAAAGTTGCTTGAGCTTCACATGGTGTTATTGTAGATGATTCTCTAATGGCTTGAGGTTCTCCTGATGGAACACAATTCATCGTCTTTTGACACTTGTCGCTTCTGGGCGATTACTACCTTCAAACACACGGAGAGCAATCATGTTCCAACTATCAAGTTGATGTCGGAAATTACTGTCAAGAAGTCACGTTAATTCGTAGGAGTCTAGTTAGTTGTGAGGTAGATTATCTCCCTAAACATTGATTTTTGGGTAGTGTCGAATGCGGAACAAAACTTTAACAATGTTGTTTCAGTTGGAATCAATTTGATTTAAAATTATACCCTCTTAATGTCATTAATAACAACTCTTAAGGAAACCGTGTCATTATTTCTGATTACTGAGCTTTTCACTCCGCTAGAGCGTGCAACAATCTTTAAAGGGTGATAAATGGAAGCACCTCCGCGGGGAACTTTTTTTGTGAACATTTTTTAAAACTCTACACTAGACTCATAAACTGGTAACCTTCATTTCCTGAAACTTCTTGGTCTTCCGAGGGATTACAAGCGGGCGCTTCTATAATATGGAGCCTACATCGTCACCACACAATCAAAACCACTATTGACAAATGGCTAGAAGGCACCACCTGCCTTAAAACAAAAAAAAAAAAATCTGGGTATCACTTAACTTAAAACGGTCACTCAGTCTACTTAGACTCAGCAAGCCCTCATTAAGGACCCTCATGGGAGTCATAACCGGGCACTATGCAATTGGCACTCATACTCGCAGGATGGGAGCACCAGATAATGATCTCTGCAGAAGCTGCCTGAATGAAGAGGTGGAAGAAAATACTCATCACCTTCTCTGCTCCTGCAGTGCTCTTGCCAGTCGTAGGTTCCTGCACCTAGGAGCCTACTACTTCAGCGGCCGTAACGAGCTAAAAAGTGCCAGCATTGGCCAACTAAATCGTTTCATTAGCAGCACCAACTGGTTCCGATGTTAGAAGTCAATCCGCGTGGTATTACAATGGGCCTACTCTGGCCTAAGTGTGACTGCTCTTTAGCAGTCAGCCAATACAACCTAACCTAACCTACATCGTCACCTCTCACCACATCAGCACCAAATGTCACCCACCTGATCCGAGTAAAGGCGAGCTAGTAGAAGAGGAACTGTTAGACAGTGTCGAAGTTCTTTCCACAGGCATCGCGGTCGCAGAGGGTAACACATTTAAGTAGGTCTTGGACAGGGTGTAATGGCCTCCTGATGGAACACAATTAATCTTCTTATAAGCGACAAGTATGCTTCTGGGCGATTGCTTCCTTCAAACAGACCAATTGTTGACAGTAAACGTCGGAATTAAGAGGTCTGCTATAGAGAAACAGATCGTTAGTAGGTACGCCGATATGTCGTGTGCAGTCTTTTCTCTAAGAAGAAAAATCCGCGAATTTCTTACAAACGTTTGAGAGCATGCGCTTAGTTTGTCTAAATCCTGGCGAGTCATGCGAACTCCGATTGTGGTCTGGGGAATAATCATCGACGAGGCCCTAGACAAAGACGTGGGCAGTACCAGTGTAGGTTCGGGTTCTACGAGTGCCCCCTCTGATCCTTGATTGGCAAGTTCATCGGTGATCAGTGTTACCACACGTTTAATTGCTTATGAGTCTCAGAAGCTAAAAAATGAGTCATTTTGAAAATAAATGAAAACACAAAACGCCTCCTTATGCGTAAAATATAAACTAGTTTGCGCTCAGGCATTTTAAATGAAAACTAGCTCACACTTTGCAAAGTTATGAAAACGGTGAAATGATGAAAATGAAAATGTGAAATAAAATTGCGTTAAATGTTTAGGTATTTCTATTCTTGGAAAAACAAGTCAAATCTAAAAATTATGAGTCAAGCTAAAAAAAAAATGAGTCCTTTTGGCTGTCTAGAGTCCCTGTAGTAACACCGACCGTGATCTCATTTGCCCTGATCTCATCGAATTTAGATTGCTGTTCAAATTGAGGACTTGCCTGCCGGAACTATCCTAGAAGTGGGTAAAGGGTTGAGCGAGGCCACAACATGGATGGATGCCACAACAGACGTATATACTCCGCCTTTTCCATCAGTTCTTTACAATTTGTGGTCTTTCCTGGAAAACCGACGCAAAATTAGCTAACGAGGTGTGTAGTTTTATGCTGCCACGAAAGCGCCAGCGGCAGGCCCCTACTTGGCCATTCGTGAAGATCCGACTACGGTCCATTTCCTTATTGAGATGCTGGCCAAGGTCTGTCTGTGAAGGCGAATCGAACACACGATCTTTAACAACGATCTCTAACTCGTGGATGTCTTCATCAACTTTTGCTTGTTCCTAGTCGTGGAAGAAAATGTTCACTCTTTCTACAATTGGAGGTTTAATTGGGTTACACCTCAAAACTACCATCGCCACATTCGTCCCTTAATTGCCAGAGCACGTTCAGGCATAGAGTCTAGAATTTGTTGTCAATATGGTCGCACAAGAAAGCGACTTCCATTGTCTATCGTCTTATCCAATGAGTACTGTTAAGAGTCAAGCTTTACTTAGGCTAATTGTAATCTATTCAGCTGGAGGCTTCGCTGGAGAGCCACCAACTCTGGTTGGTGATATTATTTCCGGACCAACCGGTGTGGCCCAACCGGTGGGTATATGCGTCGATCCCAACCTCGGCGTCGTAAGTTCCCTGCTCTGTGCGACAAAATTAATTTTCACGGTCCCATCTCCTTCGAGTCACTGACAATGCTTAAAGACTGTATTTCCTGTCTAGAAAAGCTTCTCAAACTTGGCCGTTCGGAGTTGGCTTAAAACTGTAGGTCCCTTCGACTCGTGAGAGAACAATAGAACGCACAACACGAGTGGTTACTGAGAAGCTAGGCCCTGGCCCTCTACGGACTGTAGCGCCACCTATGTATTATAATTATAAGCAGGGACCTAAGTGCTTTCAGATCAATATCCTAAGGCAGCGTGTGTCCCTAAGAGTGCCATCTAACAAAACTCGTCTGACCTTACCATCCACCGAGTCCTTGAGTTGTTACGGCAGACTGCTTGCCGTGTGTCAACAACAGGCCGCATTATCCATACTCGTCGCTTTCGCTAAGGCGCAATTTGTGAGCAGACACCAGGCGAAATCTGTTACCTTTTGGGCACTCCTCTCAGTCCATCAACATTATCTGCAACCGATCCAAGGTGCTCTTGAGCAGCAGCACGACTCCACTTCATCGCAACCATCCTCGTCTCGATCCAAGCAAACACCACTCGCCGTTAACGGGCCCAACTCTCCTCTTTCACTCGCGCCACAAAACCCACTGCTATCCGAGGGAGCAACATTATTTATTGTTATTGGCATTTCTAATTACAACATCCATCCGAAACGTGTCTCTTCGCCGTGGCCGCGTCCCCCTCGCTGGCTCCTCTGGCAAAAGCACAAATATTTACCCAACATGTGAACGGCATTTAGGTTAGGCTGCCCATTTCAAATGAGTTTTTCTCGGCCGGACTTGGCCTGTGGTATGCCAGCGGTGGTCCGCTGTGCCACGGCCGACTGTGGTGCTAATTGGTATGCAAATTGCTGTGTATCACAGCGAGTGCCTCTTGGGCTCTTGCTTCTCGTGACCGGCGGCGCGCAGATGGATTGAATCTGGCCCGTGATGACTTGATCGTTCTAATTGAAAAGAATTGAATCGGAAATCTCTGCCGGTTGCCACTCCGAACCGATGCTGACATCGGTTGCGCCTCCGAATCGCAGCGCTGGGTGCGTATGGTCATGTGAGGGCCTGCAAAGTACATTCTTGCGGCCAAATCGGTGCTGTTGCAATGTTCTTGGCGGCCGGTCGAATTTCATTTGGTTTTGCGGTCTATTGTGTGTGGAATTTCTGCGAAACACTGTGTGTGGGGAACCAGTTAGACCAACGGTGACTTGGACGTTTTTTTTTTCTTCTGAAATTATTTATCACGCGTTGGTATGCTGCTTCTGGTGCATGCTTGTTGTTGGGCTGGTTATTCATTCATTTATGTGCGGCTAATTAGGATTTTAAAACAAAACGACTCCGAAATAGAGAGAAAATGGGTTATGGTGCTTTACTGGATGCTGGACTGTATGCATTAAAGATAACGGTCGGGGTTGTGATTTGTTAGCACGGGCAGGGAGAAATGGTGCTCTAAAGTTGCAAGATTTTGCAAATTGTTATGCATACGGTAAAGTTTTGGCAAAATTAACATAGTTAAATTTAAATCCCTGAATTTGGAGAAATAACAACTTCGTACAGTTATGCTGCCTCGAGGACCTAGAAGTCAGGTTAATGCTTCAGCGCTTCTTGAGGATGATTGACTGGATCCCTTAGAACCGACCTTGTGTAAGCATCTGACTTTGACTGACAAAGGAACCGACCAAGTGCTTGTCAGTTGTTTCAGTCCCTATTCAAAATATATCATGTCTGGAAAATGACCCATGTAGTGCAGATTGTCACCCACCACATATTCCTCGATTTCAAAGTTTCATAGAGCAGCATAAATTAAGAAGACACATACAGCGCGATGTGCACTTTAAAAACTCCTGCTAATCCTGTCAAGACCCACTGGATGACAATGGAGAACTCACTACCCAACTTAGTCCGAAGCCCTTAAATTTCAAAAAAGGGCAGAGCGACACGACTTCACGTGACGTTTTCGTTACAAAATTTGCTCTTCCAATTGTTAGCGTACATAAAGCTTAAGCGCACTACATTTAAATCAATCCGCTTTTTACTGCATTTTTGTCTTGTTTGTGCTGATGAATGTATTCAGCATGAACGATTGACGGGAAATGTTTCTACTCTTTCCTCGCGCGTACGTACTAAACCACACTTCTACCACTCTCCCCCATGGGTTGTGATCTGCCTTTAGGTATAACTTCGCGCGACTGGTTAGCAATTATGCTCTAGTCTGTAAGGCCGTTTCTTGGGGTCTTCCTAGGGTTTCAGTTCTTCGTAGTACATTCTGCGCGCTTGCTATGAAAGGGCAGACCACTTTCCAATCGCTCTACGACCTCGTCATGCAACGTATGAGATTCTCCGGACCTGGCAAGTTCGCTGTCTTCTGAGAATCGTGTGCAGTAAAAAACAGCAGGTTCTGTGTCCTCATTCTCATCTGGATATTCGGGGCACCAAATGTGAGCTATCGAGACTAAACCTCTGGATATATTTTCGATTACCACCGTACCCTGGCCACATTTCCTTATTTTTCTCTTCGTCCATAATTTTATGGTCGGAATGAGCCTATGGGTCCAACTGCCCATTGTGGAGCCACCCCAACTGGTTTGGTACAGGGCCATCCATACCGCTCTTTCCTCCGTCTTTATCCTTATATTCTCCTGACGATTCAGGTACACCCTCAGAACATGCTGCGTTGTCAGATATCGTTCGGAAGCCGGTGATGGCTCTGAGCTGCATATCGAGTCTACCAATGTTTGTAAACTTCACGGTTAATATCAAGGGAAAAATAAGATTACATTACACCTAGATTTGTGTAAATATGGTTCAAATAGTATTGCATCCTCTAGTTCGCACTTTGATTGCCTTGTAAAAATGAGCCATCGCGATTGACGCGTACTTTACACAATCTATGGACTTAATTTTTACATACTCTTTCTCGGACTTTCGACAAGGATTTGCCGGAATGGCCATGTTCTTTGTCTGTTCATGGCCTCATCTATGCATTCCTTCTGGGGCCAAGTAGCGGTCATCATTGCCTTCCCCCGCTCCACTATTGAAGTTTGATCTGTGCTGCTATGACTCTTGAAGGCTCTGAGAAGACTTTCAGGATTCGTCTCAAGCATTCAGTGACGAAGACCTGTAAATTGCAAATAATGATGGTGGTTGTCTTCAAAAAGGAATCTCACATGAACCTAAATATCCAAATCTTAAGTGAGGTTGAGAGCTCCACATGTTCAGCTACAAGACGTCAGTTTTTGCACCTCCCTATTTGCACACTTGTGCCAAGAATTCTTGAACACCATCAAATGGATTCGTGCTTAGCAGGACAAGTGCCTCGCATTTTGAACCAATTCTCATCAGCTTTGTCTGCAACGTTGATGTACACTAAAGCTCTTCTGACGTGTAGGCCCATGTATTTGGTTTTCCTGGGCGTCGTGTTGTGAGATAGCAGTCGAGTACTATAAGCCACGCCTAAGTATTGTAAGACGCCGCATCTCTCACCAGTGGTTGTAAAATTGTGACCGTCCTCCATTTTTGAAACATATCTACTGATGATTCCATCGGTGTCTTCTAATAATAATAATATGGTTGACGCCACATCCCGTAGAGGGCCAGGGTCTAGCTTCTCAGCAACCACTCGAAAGAGGTGGGGCCGTTAAAATAGTTTTTTTGTTCGTTGAGACCAGGAATCGAACCTAGACGTCAAGACTTAATGTTATTTAATAGAATGGAACCAAGTTTTCCTTTTTTAATAAATTTGAACAGTCTGTAAACGCCACTCCGGTGACAATATTTTTGTTGTCAATTTCCTAATAAAACTTACCTTAGAACAACTGCAAGCTGTCAAATCAGCTGCTCACCGAACACAATCCTGCCAATTCAAAGTTCTCCGCTTCTAAAAAAACTCCATTCACATGAGTTGTTGCATTGCTGATTGTGTTGTAGTAAGTGGAAAATATTGCGGCTTATAAAAAAGGCAGGCTCTCTGATGACTTCTGGAAAATTCTTCTCAAAATATTCTTAAAATTTCTGAAGGCAAAGTTTCAAACTTTGTTTTCGCTTTCAGTGATGTTCACAAAAACAAAAACGAAGTCTTTCAATATTTCGCTAAGCCGATGCGACTCGTCTGATTCCTTGGAAATTTCAGAAATCCAAGGTGTTTAATTTAGTTGATTATTGACACATTAATGCATGTCCTAGTGTCAGTGCCACGACAAAATTAGTAAATGTAAGTTCGTTGACTGTTAACAAGGGCGTGAGATTCTGGGAGCCGTTCTACCAATGACCTAAAATAAGTCTCGGAGGCACAAAATGTAGTGTCAATAATGCACCCAGTTGTTAAATATGCGTCCTGAATAAGGGCATCAGTCATATTCATCGATTGAATTTAGTAGGACGGTGTCTTAACGAGATATCAAGACAATGGAGTCTATCGGTGTGATGGGTACCTGGACATAAATATATTCCAGGTGAAGCAGACGAGGTAGCCAGAAATGGAAGAGCAAGCAGTTATTGGACAAGGTATTGAAAACATCTGGGTACCAATAGAAACTCAAAAATCTAAGATCACAGAGCTATTGGTCGGCAGTGCATGTGATAGATGGGACAACATTTAGACATGCCATGGCCAAAAATGCACCTAAAAATAGCCAGGGCCATGCTCAGTGTAGGCAGGAAAAACCTGGGTAGGAGTTCTTACAGGACATTGTGTAATGGGTAGACACGCTGCAGGACTAGACTTACCACACAACGACTTCTGCATCAGGTGCATGGCCAAGGAAATAGAGAAAAAGCTTCCACATTGGCTTCTATTAGGAGACAAACCGTGGGCGACGGAGTTTACGACTTCAGTGAATTAGCGGACTTATCAGAAAAAGATGGCAAATCATGTTGGACGTTCGTATGAAAACAAAATGCTTCCAAGAGTAATGGACGGTAACTGGCTCAGTGGCAGCACAACAGATTCTTGGGCTTAAGTGAATCCATCCCTGACGATGGTAGTCACTTCACCTACTCTAACCCATACGTCATCAGTGAAAGCTTCAATAATTTGTCATGCAGAGTAGGGTATCACGGCGATCGCAGGACTGATGACTTTCCGGTGTGGTACAACCACAATGAAGCTGTTCACGGCCTATATTGGGACACAATTATCACCGTGAAGGACTCGACCTCATTACCCACCTACCAGCGTGATGCTGACATTTCCTAGAAGGGATTAAGTGTCACAGCAGAACACTGTTGAGGTGTCTTTTCCCATTTTTTTTTTTGGCTTAGCCCTAGTCTCTAAAACTCTAAAACCAGGAGCTGCAGACACCACATACCATCTAGTGTCATGGGAAACACTGTCTTACGCGCCAAACAGTGTGCACTTTCTATTCTCTTTAGCGTCCCTCGATTAAATCTGAACACAAATTCCCATCCCGAAGCGAAGGGCTTAACCGTTTAATTTATGAGGTCACTGCCTCCGCAGAACCCCTCGTACGATCATTTTCGCTTCACTTTTGACGGCCCCCAAATCTCGAGTACTTAATCGCTTCGCTAGCGGCCAACAAGTGCTTCAAAAACACCTCGTCAAAGTGGAATTTGCGAAAAAAAAAAGCACACACACACAAAAGATCTGCCGTCACGTTCGTGGTGGCGAATTATCCAAGCATTTGCATGCAGTCACCGTCGCCTCTCATCAATCAGAGCCGAGATGACAGCCAAGCATTATCTCATCGAACCGTAAATAGCAACTTCCTCATCGCTTGCACTCAGAACGCGCACCTCGCTGCTCAGGGATGCTCAGATCATAAGCCAAGTCGATGATCATTACGCGGGGCAACTTTGAACCCGATGACTCACTGCCACGTCGCCACGGGTATGACTTGCCGAGGCGAGGCATTGACAGGGCTATCGGCTTACCAGAGCGACGAAACAAAAAAAATAAAATGAGGATACCAGAGCGCCACTTCATCTTCATCGCTGGTCATTAGCTTCAGCTGGACGGCGACAACCACGGCGATGCAGATGAAGACGACATCCAAGCCCGGCTTACACAATTCCCTTGCTTTTCTTGATCAGCCAAGCGAGATGTTGCCGCTGCAGTCGTCCTCCTCCCATTTGCGCGCTCCAAAAAGTCAAGCGAATCGTAACGAACGCAGACGCAGGAGGGACCGCGAGAGGCAGCTACGTACCTCCGAGGAGGAGCACAAGACAGACGGGCCCAGCTGCGCCAGCAAGAGGTGGCGGCCGTAATAGCGTGAGAAAATCTACTTTTGGCACGGAATCCATTGAACTTTTGTGCGCCGCCGTGCCGTTCTGTGTGTGTGTGTGCGTTCCGTGAAAGAATGGCGTTGGCCTGGCACCTACAGTCAGCCTGGTTTCTAGTCTGAGAACCACCGAGGCTTCTGTGCCGTTCATTGTCTTCCACGGCGTGAGTCACCGTTGCGACGCGCTGTCCGCATGCGGTGCGGTGTGAATCCGTTGAAAGATAATGAAGACCGGTGCAGTTCTTATTAAATTTGAAACAAGTCACCCTTCCGTCGGCGCAATCGGGTGAACGACTCGGCGGGCCCAAGAGCTGATGCTCGACACCGTCGTCGTGTCTGGTCGCGGCGCGGCGGCGTAATTAGCTGACAGTTTGTGCGATAACCTAGAAATTTCGCTGAATTGGGATTTTCCGCGGGCTCCCTAGCGGAAATGTACCGCGGAAAGCAACTCAATTATGTGCTGTCGTGCTGCTCTTTCTGGCGGGCGGGCGGTGGAAAAATGGAAATATGACAAATTACGGTTACTTGCTGCTGGTTGGCGTTCTTTTTTCCTCCATTTCCAAGAGAAGCAGTCTAGCTGGCAGACTGGAGAAGGTGATAATTTGACCCACAAATTGTATCAGATTTCAGTTTTTTTCTTTTGGGTTATTTTTGAAAGTGGGCCGCTTCTATTGATTCTGAGTCAGGTGGTGAGTGGCGAGCTCATGACGGCCTCTGAGAACACTTACGCAACGAAGCGATGAATTGGCCGGGCGGCATGTGGGAGAGTTGCGCTTAGATCTAGTGGATAAGAGATACTTATCGGCGTCAGACTGTTTTTTAATGTGCTGGAGATTTTTTGGAGTTAATATTGACGTGAAGATTGGTGGGAGTGTGCGGAGTCTGGTGTGCCGCAGGGGGCAGATAAGGAGACCATCTTGTGGTGGGAACGAATTTCATGTTGCCTTTGCATTGGGGGCTTCTATTTTGTGGTTGGTTGGTAGTGACTGGTTCAGTAAGAATATTTTGTGGGATTGTAGGCCCTTCGAATATAAAGAAACGGGTGACAGGTCCACAAACAAGTTCAATCAACTGTCACATTTTGACGGGTAATGTTGTAACCATCACCTCGTGAACTCGCAACATTAGCCGATAAGTTCAAACCAGTAGCAAGCCTTAAAAGTCCATAAATCATTAAAAATCAGCACCTATTGAGCTACCTGGTTGCGCACAAACTTCCCACTTTTAAGTCATAAAATTTTCTGGCAATGTTATCAGCCTTGAGTTTTTATAGACATTGCTTTAGCGATTTGGTGGTGGCTAGCGGCTTTGTGGATATGTGTATCGACCCTAATGAACCTCGACGTCTCGGTTCGATCCTTTGTCTGTACAACAAAAATAACGTTTACGGTACCACCTCGTTAGAGTCACTGGCAACGCTCAACTTCTGTCCAGAAAAAGCTTCTCAAACTTAGCCGTTCGGAGTCGGCATAAAACTGTAGCTCCATTCCACTCGTGAGAAAACATTAGCACGCACAACACGGGTGGTTGCTGAGAAGCTAGGCCCTGGCCCTCTACGGGCTCTGGCGTCACCCATATTATTATTATTTGGCGATTTGAAAATCGATTTCGTTCTTGTTTGGAAATTTTAACTAGCTTGCCAGCTCTGAGCTTTGGAAGGTGGTTGATTTACAGCTTGGAAGATATTTTGACTCTAAGATAACACTTGTTCCAGCCACAAATCCGATATCCTTCCGATCTATTAAGAGCTGTTTAAATTCTGTCAGGATGTGCAACACCGCCTTTTCTGAGAAGAATACATCTGTCAGCTCTGTGGTTGGATCAAAAATTCCAAAGATACCTCGGCAATTAAGATGCTAACTTCGACGACAGCTTGTATGTTCCATGTCAGACACTGCCGCAAACATTGTCGGTGACAGTGAGTTTAGCCCTTCTGTCAATAAGGAGGTTTCTCCACACATATTCAATAGACCCTAGAAGTTGTTGTAGAAAAGCACAAAACATTAATTCTCTTCACTAAAGCAATAAAAATATAAACACTGACTAGGTCAGAAAATTTGGTAAAGATGAAGATTTGGAAAATGGAAAAGGTCTGGCCAGACCTACGAATGGACAGAAGGTTTAAGGAAGTCGCGGTACGTCTCATATGCAATTAATTTGTTAAATTGAACATGTGGACTAAACGAGAAGAAATAACAGGCAGAAGAAAGAAAATGAGCACAAGTTGGAGCATGACGTCTGGCCAACAAGAAAGCTGTTTGTTTCCTCTGTTTTTCTAAACCTCAAATTGACGCATATTTGTTTAAAATGGCAACAGTTTTTTTTCGTCAAATATCTCTTATTTTTGAGTAACAGGCTAACTAGCTTCTGCTATCGAGTCATTTGATTACGTTATAATTTTTTCCTGTAGTTGGTAAAGACTTTGACTCAGACTACAAGATGCTCAACTATTAAATCAATAAGAACTAAATGGCCGCAACATACTTACACCACTTCATATACAACTCTGAACTGAAAGAGTTTGTGAAGGTCTTGACAAAAGTGGCGAAGGTTTCAATTTTATTCACTCACGTTTCCAGGATTAAGTACAGAAAAATTGAAAGCTGGTATGTAGTTGTCAACAGATTAGGCAACTCATGAAGGATTCTATTTTTGTCAAATCAATGACTGAATCGAACCCAAAGCTTGAGGTTAATTTGGTTCGGTTATGAGTAATTTCTTAGGCAACAAGTAATCTGACGGGCATGTCGAGTTGAGTGCATGATATTGAACCGATACTTCTATAAAGGAATATTTTTTTTTTATTTTTCATCGATATAAAAAGAGTATTTCTTGTGATTCAATGGTGAATATGTCCCCAGTTGGCAGTTGTATGAATAAGAGTCATACACGGCACCTGAATGGACTTATCTTCATTGTCCAAGCTAAAGGAAGATCTCCCACTTTGGTAGCGACTAACCTAAAAATAATGTGGTGGCCCGTGGCGTTGTGGGTATGTGCGTCGACCCCAACCTTGACGTCGTAGGTTTGATTCCAGCTCTGAGTGACAAAAATAATTTTCACGACCCCACCTCCTTCGAGTCACTGACAATGCTCAAAGAGTATTTCCTGTCTAGAAAAAGCTTCTCAAACAAAGCCGTTCGGATTCGGCATTAAACTGTAGGTCCCTTCCACTCGTGAGAGAACAATAGCACCCACAACACGAGTGGTTGCTGAGAAGCTAGGCCCTGGCCCCCTACGGGCGCCACCCATATTATCATTATTATTAACCTAAAAATAAGTCGACTTACATTATATTTTTTGCCGAATATTGAAGGGCATGGAATCTTACATGACGTCAAAGCTGCTGTAGTGATGATGGTGTATTTGTTCACAGTGCTTTCAATTAAAATCTAGCAGGTTGCAATGACGTCCCTCCTTTTAATTCTAGAATAAATCACGAAATGATTGTCAGAATTTGGACAAACTTTGAACAATAGTAAACCTAATTCAGTCGAAATAAAATCAAGTATTTAAGTGATTTTTACCTATCATGATATGGTTAAGGAATCATTCCCTCGTTCTTAAAAAGTCGTACGTCGGTGCGTTTGGTTCGATGAGTAACATGGCTGTTTGAAGATCCAATAAGCAGAAGTACTGGCCGTCAGATATACCACCGTAACTGATCGCTTCTGTTTGCTCTACACCGAGAAAATAAGTCAGTGTGTTAAGACTTTCACCAGTCTCATCCGTTTTTATATATTTGTGATTTGTAATATTTTTAATGTTTTGTGCCACGTGTAGTTGGGGAAGTTATATCACTCTCTTATGTCAACATATTCGGAGTTTGCATATTCAAGACTGATCACTTTTTCGGCCATGAATCTCTCGGCGTATGCTGTTCCACCATAAGGTTAGATTAGGCTAGGTAATTGAGCTGCCAGTGAATTCCCAGCACACTTAGACCACTGTTGGTACATTGTGATACCCAGTGCCGTTAATTTGGTCCCAACAGCAAATTGTGACTGGACAATAGTTGAAAACTAGATAAGAAGAATATTAAATTTTGCTTTCGTTGGAGTTCGAACCTGGGACCTTTTTAACCAAGGGCAGGTATCCAACCAGCTGTGCCGTCCATCCAACAGTGTGTTCCACCATTGGACTAGAGATTGTTTTCTCCTCTCGTCGCCCAAAGCGTATAGACGCTTGATCACTACATCTCAGGCCTGCCCAAAAGAAAAATGTTCAGTTGAACAGACTTGAGATATTGGTCCTGTAATGTTTGTTACTCGATGCCCGATGTCCGATGCCCGATTTTAACGAGGTGGCGGCTTGTACGTAACTTTACGCAACTACCTGAACACTTATGACCCCGATAAGAGTTTTGATATCCGGACTAATTTTAAGACAAGTTGTGTAAACGTTTTGGATCGAGAGTATGAGATGATTAGAATGAGGCGTCCTGCCATTAGACTATCTACGATTCAACATAACCTATGAGCAAGCGGTTCATTAGATGTTTTGCAGTTACGACAGTAAAGATGGCAGATCCCGAAACGAAAAGAGCACGAAACTGGTGCCCCTTCTTGCGATTGATGCAGATTGACTGCTTCAGAATTCTCTGAAATATTGTAGTCATTGTAGTCAGTCACACGTATAGTAATAATAATAATATGGGTGGCGATACACACATTCTTTGGGGGGTTGACGCACATACCCATAACGCCACGGGCCACCACGCCACACGCATAAGTTGTTGTCTAAAAAAATGTGCATCTCCTTAAGAGTTAGGTACTATTTCAGGGAGTCTTTGAATTGCTGCTTCCCATGCTATATCTGAACCTTTTAATAACGAAAAAAAAGCATACCTCCTGTTAAATGATCGCATATTTTTTCCTTTTCCGTAACACTACGACCAATGTCACCATTCACCAGTTACTTCCAACCACAATCTCTTCGTGTTCATTCTAAAGACTACTATCAAACTTTCACTGCCACTTTTAGCCGTTACATAAAATTAGGTGTGAACTTTACAATCACGCACTTGATGCATAACCTGTTGCTACAGAGGAGGATGTGACCCAGTCCACATCAAGCCAGTAAGTCTAGCTGTAAAGACGAAGAGAAACTCACATCCAACACAAAGAACTTGATAAAAATCCATCAAAGATCTAATCATCGTCCTAATAAAACACCGCTGAAACAGATGAACAGCTCACGTCTTACGACCACTGAACGGGAGCACCGCTAATCGGAAATGTTACAAAAGATTCATTCTCTCACTCCATCCGAAAATCGTTTCTACCCACTTAAACTTCACTTCAATTAACACCAATCACATGGCCCAAATTTTGAATAGATCAAGCCACGTTGATTAGGTCCGAGTGTTGTAATAAAAGCCCACCACACAACTCATACCGTAATGATGTTTTCACTTCAGCAACTTGCCGATAAAACAACAAAAGCAACAATTATCGAATTCCACCGCTACCACAGGCCACCAGCCACATAATTAAAAAAAATGCTGCACTTAGTGGTACCGGTGGCATGCTTCTTGCCACACAGCACAACATTCCATTGGTTTGGTGGTGACTAACGTCAAAACAAATAAAGGAGTGCCGCGCTAACAAGGGAAACAAGAGAAAAGGTTGCACTATTGAAACAGATGCTTCAACTAGGACACCCCCAGACCGGGCCACCCGGCCGACAGCTTGTCCGCCCGTCACTGCATGCAAATCGTTGCCACATTCTATTGGCAGCAGTTGTAAGTGTACCATAATCGCGCATAGCAATGAGATGAATTGCGAATATTTTTCCTGCTCCCTGTTGCAACACGGCATCTGCAAGACTGCAAGATTGGCCGGCCCCCATGCCGCGGCGATGATGTTGCTTTTGATGTTTGCATAACACACACACGGGATGCACCGGGCATTCCTTCCTCAGTGCAAGACGTCTCTCTCGTCATGGTCAAGTGGTCAGCAGGTTTTTCCGCTTGCATGTTGCGGCGGCTGAAGAAAAGATTATTTTCGGCTTGAATGGAGACGCTAACTGCGAAAAAAACAGCCCATCGCCCATCTCTCGTTTGACAGTTGAACTGCAAAGTGGCAACACTGGTTTCGCGCAGCCAACAGTTGAACGCACTCCAAGCGAATAGAGTGCTTTTCGAGTTCCAATGGTCACACCGGAGGCAACCGATGGAGGGGATCTAATTTAAGGCACTTCCACTCCCAAGAGGAGATCAAAAGAGAAGCAGAAAGTTTGGTAAATGTCTGCACGTGTACAACAATGCCGAATGGTAAATAGCAACAATGGCTTGGTTTGTCTTACAATTACCGTCTCTTACTGCTTCGCTGCCATTGTTGGTCTTGTTTTCTTGTTGTTGGCTGCTGCTGCTGCGGATGGTGGGCCAGAAACGTGATTTTACTGGCCCACTAAAAGAAGTCGGCGTACACATGCAAACAATGGCGCGATAGATACAATGTAATCGAAACTGGTTTACTGACATTTTACAGTCGCGACCTCAGTTTTATTGTCACATTTTCATATTTAATTGACGCTATTGCTGAATGAATTTCTCATGTTCGTCGCTTGTGGCAATCGGATTGACGAAACTTTGGAGTGTGCGTGTGTGATTTAGGGCACACTCTGGACTGGTTCCAGGGCGAGGCACGTGAAATGTAAACATTCGGATGTGGATTGTGGATTGTTTATGCTAATCAAAGGGTCGATGAGAAAGTCTAGAGATTCTCTGCTAATGGAGTCGGAGTTTTCTCGGATCTGACAATCGCTGGTCGAAATTCGAGAGTCGGATTCTCCACAAAACACTGTTTTAAAATCAGCTGCACGAAATGGTGAACCTAAAACTAGGCACAACAGCTCTGAAATCGCTTTCTGCGTCCAACACCGATGTCTGCATCACCAGTTTCGAAGAAATAAGGTCTGTTGATGCCGCCTCTTGTTGACCTCAACGCTTAAGCTCTTCATGTATATGATTTGAGTCTTTTAAGGATTTGATGTCCAACTTGGCAGCACTGTTTTCTAGTGACAGCTAGCTTGACAGTTGAGAGTTGATCTGTTGACAGTATAGATCACGCCGCTGCATTAATCCTTTCAAATTGTCTGAATACTAAGTCAAACTCAAAAGCGTTTACTCAGGACTAAGTTGCCATTCAACACATTCCGCAGAAACCCACATGGATCTCCACTCCAGCTGGGGCAACTTAAGCAAATTGCGCGAATTTCTTTCGAAGATGATGCTTTATAATAAACTTTGCAACAAAATCTTGGTCGGGGTCAAGACTCTTGGGTAAATGTTTACGCGTCGATGATCTCAGACCTTTATGACGGAGTGTAGGTGAGCCTACCAAATACCTAGGAGCTGGCAACATTTCTTTAATGATTTCAAAAGCAAGATTTAGAAAGGGGTAGTACTATTTAGATCTCAGACAATCGATGGAGAGTCTGAGCTGCCTCACTTCTCTACGGTCTTCGTCCCTTGATTCCCGTTGTCAAGGTCAGGATCTCTTGTATTCGCTATCTCTTGATCTTAATAGAAAAAAATCGGTTTTCATTTTCCTTTTCGATACAGCGGGTTAAGATTCGATGATCCTCTTAGCGTCTAAAGCCGTTTTGCACCGCACTAATCCGCACGTACCAGTGCGGCTTCCGGCCCGGCAAATCGACTACAGACCAAATCTTCACACTAAGGCAGATCCTGGAGAAGACCAGCGAGTTTCAAATCGATTTTAAAGCCGCATACGGCATTCATCGCAAGGAGCTATTCGAAGCGATCCCCGGGATCCCGGGAAAAACTGATCCGGTTGTGTCGCACCACGCTCGAAACCTGCACCGGATTTCGGCGAGGAGATGCGCTGTCGTGTGATTTCTTCAATCTGGTACTGGAGAAGATAGTGCGGCGGGCAAAAGTCAACACGGAAGGCACTATCTTCTACAAGTCAGTCCAGCTGTTGACATCGATATTGTCGCGCGGTACCAACGTGCCATCGTGGAAGCTTTCAAGGCAATTGAGGAACAGGCGAAACGAGCTGAACAACGATCCGCCGCACACCACCTAGGCCAAAACGTTACAATCGACAGCGACAATTTCGAGATAGTGAAGGAGTTTGTCTACCTCGGGGCAAATGTAAACTCCACGAATGACATCGTAGTGGAGATCCGACGTAGAATCGCCCTTGGCAACCGATGCTACTTCGGTCTGTCAAAACAACTGGGCTCGAAACTCCTGACTCGAAGGACCAAAGTCATGCTCTATAAAACCCTTATCCTGCCAGTCCTACTTTATGGAGCCGAAAGCCGGACATTAAGTAAGGCTGCAAGGCTGATTCTTGATGCCTTCGAAAGAAAAATTCTACGTCGGATATATGGTCCCGTCTGCGAGGAAGGCGAATGGAGGAGAAGACACAACCGCGAACTCTACGAGCTGTACAAGGATGTGGATGTAGTCCGGAAGGCAAAAATCCGTCGACTACACTGGATCGGCCACATCGAGCGAATGGACAACAACGCTCCAGCAAAGAGGGTCTTCGAATCCGAGCCTCCTGGTTCGAGAAGGAGAGGAAGACCGAACCTCCGGTACAAAGACCAAGTCATCGCGGATGCAAGACAGCTTGGCCTTGATGACTGGAAGCAGCGTGCCCAGGTCCGTCACCGATGGAAGGCAGCAATTGCTCAGGCTCAGACCCTTCATGGTTCGTCTGCCTGATAAGTAAGTAAGTAAGATCCTCTTAGCAGAAGTATTGGTGTTAGGACTACATGTTTATACAGCTCATGGTGTTAGCGATGGAGTCGCTCCCTCGCGACTGGATCAAGAATGTAGATTTCTAGACACGGAGCTTAGTCCATTGCGTGAGATGTTTCGACAAATCGAAGTAGCAACAGTTGTCAAAGCAGTTCTGCAATGCATCCCCACTAGCATATGACTTGGAGTTTAGACTTACCTCAAGGTTTATATTTTTGCTTTTACTGGGATTTGAACCGGTGACCCCTATAACCAAGGGCTGGCAATGAACCAACTGCACCACCCAGCCATTTAAAATTAAAAGTTATCTGTAGTAGACGAACAGTAATCATGACTGCTTCTAAGTTTGTTTTGAAGTGCGGCTGTTATCTTACGTGTATCCCACACGTTAGGAGCGTGTTGCATGAGTGGTTGTGGCTTCATGCGAATTGTCCATTTGCAGACGTTAAGCAAGCCGTCTACCAAAGTCCACCAAAGTTTGAGCACTCACTTGAGTACCAAGCCTCCACAAACATCAAAACATTCGAAAGTATTATCTTGGCAGATTTTCGAGAGACTTTCAACAATATCATGGAAAAGCGGTGTATCTGAGATTCCCTTCACTCACTCGATTCACGTTCACTTGCCGTATGCATCGTGAAAACTGCTGGCAGACTACCTTACCGACGATTGTTTCGAATTCGAAAACAGGTGTGTTGTGACAAGTGACAGCAATTAATAATGGAAAAAAATTAATTTGAGGAACCCAAAAACATAAGTAAAATAAGAAATTGCTTTTGATAATGAGGACGAATTAGCTTCTAACCCCCGGCGTTTTCCACGATAGAGGTGTTTGCTGCAAGATTCAATTCAACGTGAAGGTGTAGTTCTAGAAATCTGGTCAATTTTTCTTGTGAGGATTCACGAAGCCGCTACTTTTTTGAGTATTCTAGCACATTGTACGATAAAAACGCTGAACCCTCATACTCGAGCTGACAGTAAATATAGAAGAATATGTAATCGTGCTAGTGATAGCCCAAAAGAAGGAATTCCAATGGGGTCCTATAATTTGCCTTGTTCTTTGCTGCACTGCATCAAAAGTAGAGACCCAAACCTTGCGCTGGGCCCTATTAATTTGATCGGCGGAACGATTGGAAAACACTTACCAAGTGAAGTGAGTGTCAAATTTGGTCTCATAATTGAGCTTAAAGAAAGTTATAAAAAGTCTCATAATCATAGTCTCATATCTCATCATCAAAGGTTCTCATCCGTTGTTCGTCTTCTTCTGTTGGAGATACATTGGGACACAGATGAAATGGACCTGGGCTTTAACTAAATGGCCAACCAACCAATTAGGCACGATAACATCAGTCACTTTAGTCTCAATTTGTGCATACCATCGGCTGCCCTTTCGATAATTCAGAGGAAGAGATCCAACGTCTGTACAAAAGTATTGTATATTTATATATAACGATTGGTTTCAAAGCCGTGTCATCTCGGATTGTACTCGAGACAGTACTCCTTGTTTTCTACTTGAAATTTGAGAGGCCTATATGCCTATCATCCAAACTTCTTCTTCTTCTTCTTTGAATGGCGCTACAGTCCGGGGTGGACCTGGGCCTCAACCAACATGCCTCTCCACCCAGCACGATCTTTCGCCAGCTGCCTCCAGTTGCGCACACCAAGTTGGTTGAGGTCCTTTTCCACTTGTGTGCGCCATCTAGTGCGAGGACGTCCTCTGTTGCGCTGTCCCAATGGCTCGGTGTCGAAGACTCTTCGGGCAGGAGCTGTGGTGTCCATCCGCTCTACATGACCTAGCCATCGTAAGCGTTGGAGCCGAAGACGATTAACTAGGTGCATGCCGCTGTACAGCCCGTACAGTTCGTGGTTGAACCTTCTCCTCCAAACGCCATCAACGCAAACAGGACCAAAGATCGTACGCAGAACTTTTCTCTCAAAACAACCAAGAGCTTCTTCATCCGCTTTCAATAGAGTCAATGTCTCGGCGTCATAGAGCAGGACTGGGATGATCAGAGTTTTATGCAAACTCAACTTGGTGTTTCGAGAGATGGCTCTGTTACTCAATTGTCTTTTGAGCCCAAAGAAACAGCGATTGGCAAGAGTAATTCTGCGCTTGATCTCGGTACTGGTGTTGTTGTCCCTATTTACTCCAGAGCCTGGGTAGACGAAGTCCTTGACTACCTCAAAGTTTCTGCTGCCCAATATGTCGCTCTGTCCGAGACGTCGATGTTGTGCGTCCTTCCGTGATGACAGCATGTACATTGTTTTGCCCTGGTTTACCGCTAGACCCATTTTTGCCGCCTCCGTTTCAATGCAAGCAAACGCTTCATTGACGGCTCGCTGTGTTCGTCCAATCACGTCAATGTCGTCCGCGTAAGCAAGCAGTTGAACGGACTTTTGGAAGATCGTGCCTCGGGTGTTTACGTTTGAGTTTCGCACGATCTTCTCAAGTATGATGTTAAAGAAGTCACATGACAGCGTGTCGCCTTGCCTAAAAACCTTTTTTGACATTGAAGGTCTCGGTGAGTTCGTTACCGACCTGGATGGAGCAGCGAGAGTTCTCCATCGTCATCCTGCAGAACCTGACGAGTTTGGCAGGAATGCCAAAACTAGACATGGCGCTGTATAGCTCGTCTCTATGCACGCTGTCATATGCGGCCTTGAAATCGACAAATAGGTGGTGGGTGTCGATCTGCATCTCTTGAGTCTTTTCCAGGATCTGCCGTAGTGTGAAGATTTGGTCTGTTGTGGACTTTCCTGGCCTGAAACCGCACTGATAAGGACCTATCAGGTTGTTGACAAAGGGTTTCAGGCGTTCACACAGAACGGCAGAGAGGTTCTTGTAAGCGATGTTAAGGAGGCTGATCCCTCGATAGTTGGCGCAGTCAAAGGGGTCTCCTTTCTTGTGGACCGGACAAACGACGCTGAGATTCCACTCATCGGGCATGCTTTCCTCCGACCATATCTTACAGATGAGCTGGTGCATGCGCCCAACCAGGTCATCTCCAGCTGCCTTAAACAGTTCCGCCTACAATCCGTCCGCTCCAGCAGCTTTGTTCGACTTCAGTCTAGAAATCGCTTTCTTGACTTCGTCTAAGTCGGGGGGACGGAATTCGTGTTCATCATCGTCCAAATTGAGTGAAACATTCTGCCTGACAGCGGAATTTGTGTCGTCATCGCCGTTTAACAGTCTACAGAAATGATTTTTCCAAATTCTCAGCATCGACTGCGATTCTACTAGTAGTTGTCCATTTTCATCCCTGCAGGCTTCGGTCCGAGGTCTGTATCTTCCTGATACTTGTTTTACCTTTTGGTAAAACTTTCGGACCTCCTTCCTGTCGTAACACCTCTCCATCTCCATGACCGCGCGCTTCTCAAGCTCTTTCTTTTTCTGTCTGAGAAGCCGGTGCTCTTCCCTTCTCTACTGTTCGTAGAGCTCACGAACAGCTCTCGTTGTTCGAAGCAGCGTTGCCTATCATCTAAACTAATAGTTGGTAATTGGAATTAATCCTTGATCCATTGTTTTCCTCTTGTAAGACCAACACCACAAAGGCACGATAGACCTATTAAGTCGAAGGGTTGGAGATAAATTAAGAGTCTTGCTGCTTGCCTCATGAAAGATAGTAATTCCTTTGTAGTGGAGTTTTTATGTTGCACTGAAGTGAGTATCTATCTCCCTATGGCAGATACGCTTCCTTAACCAGATTAGTGCCGGGCATTCACACAATATGAGCAAGCTTTACCTTTCACGGAGCCCGTTTACCCAAGGAAGACCACTCTTAGTCATGCATCTCTTGGTGTATACTGGTCTACCTCTGAATTAGAGATTTTCTTCAGGTTTACTCGTATACGTACACGTGCAAGGCTAAGGGTCAGACATCACACGCATGCAGAAAAGAACCAAAGCTTGAGCAAGCTAAACAAGCTTGAGATGTCAAATTGAACAAATTTGTTGCTGTAGCAATCGTTGCCCGGTGGTCGCCTCGTGGGGGCAGCAAGTCTTCTTGTCCACATGTCGTTGGCCTATGAGTCCAGGCCTAACCACCTTGGTCCATTTGATAGCAGCGTTCTCCGATTAAAGTTGCCTCTGTGACTGTGGCTTTGGAACAGTTTGATGAACGAGGTAGTAACCCAAAACAAATTGTCATACACTCTATTTGTGCATTGTTAATCGAGTTGCGCAACAAAGTATCCACAGTCTCATCCGCAAGAGAAGACGAATACATCAGCAAAGTCATAAGTCCTTCCTCCCCTCACAAGACTCTTCCAACAACCGATTGAAACGCCAAACTCGCCACAACCCATAAATTGTCCTCCCCAAATTTCACATCCAATTTATGAAACGTCCGTGCATCCAACTGACAGCTGAAAAACCCAACCAACTCGAAATTCAACTCTAATTTCAACCGAGACTCTGCCTCGTTAAGTTCTAGAGTTTCCCTTCCTGCTAGAACCCGCAGTGGAACGTTCTGATAATGAATAAGGTCGTGCATCGATTTCACATCAGCGAACACGATCAAGTTCCGAAAAAAACCTTGCTCCCTGCCTACACACCAACCATGCCACGCCCCGTGCCTCTCCGGCATGTCAACCAGATTGATACCTCATCTCAGATGCGAGATCGAATTTAATGTGTCCACCTTGAGATATCGACTTTCAACTGCCAACCAGACGAGAAACAAGTTTCGCCCTTCGTGCGGGCTGACGCGGCGCGGCGTAAAATGATCAACTAATTGCCCATGATGGCATGGCTCATCGACAGGTTTGCTGGAATTTGATTTGTTTTTCTCCGGTTTTCCTCAATTCAAACTGGATTTTCCGCATCGCTTCTTTGCGGGCAACCCGGAATCGGTCCGCACCGCCTGGGCTTGCGTGGATTATGAAAGAAAGCAGACCGCACGCGATTACCGCGTTAATCCAACTGAAGTGCATGTAGGCTTTGGGCCGTTTGACAGCTGTCCCCGTGGCAGCGCAGGTGTCATCAGAGCGCTGGTGCTTTGGTCAACTGATTGGCTGGAGATTGTGTAAGAGTGGCATGATTTCGGGCGGAACAACTGGAAGACCATGGCGAGCGGAGAGAGATTTGGAGATCGGGATTTGGTTCAGTTGAAAGTTGTCGGCCTTTGTTTTGCCTTTTGCGGGGAATAGTTGACGCATTTGCGGTTAGTAGGAATGTCCGGCAACTTAACGAGTCTTGCTTTGGAGCGGAAACTGGTAAGAGGGAGATGTTTAAGGCCTTTCTTAGCTTTGGGGTTCACACATATGTTCAAGGCAGGTACGCCCGGTTGACCTATAAGTGGAAACGGGCTTTTTTGCCAAGTTAAGGCAATTTATTGGAAGACGGTGTGGGTGATGGAATGAGAACTAGATGGGGAATGCAACAAGATGTAGTTTTAGAGAACAGTCACGAAAATGAGGGATGTCAATATATTTATTAAATGACGCTAGCTGAAGACCAACTCCGTCTGCTTTTGTGTCAAATGAGTCATCAGCCGCTGATGGTTTTTATAGGTTCATCCAACAAGAGGTGTAATTTTAGATATTGCCCCATTGAAAATGCTCAACATTGAACAAGCATTTCGATTGCAGTTCAGTTAAAATGCCTGCCTTCTCTCACAATGTACTGCCTGACCCTGTACCCTGAGTGTACTTGACAACAAAATATTTAATTACTGTGAAATTTTAACATTCACGGATGAGGCAGTGTAATACTTATCGGTGAAAAGTGTAACCGACAGCATTAAGTTTCAATTGGATATGCAGAGTGAGGACTGCTGGGATGTATATAGCTCTTTAGTTAGACTGTACATCCATCATTTGGGATTCTCCTTATGATGCACAAGAACATGGTAGGTAAGTAGGTCTAGGCAGTGGCAGTCTTGTACTTATGCCAAAGTAGGTCCATTGTGCTGCCGCATTGACAGTCAGTTTTGTTGACAAATTTCACCAGTGCATTGACTGGTGTATTGCTGAGGTCATTTAGGTTGTCGTAGAAGTATGAGTGTACAGTTCCTTCGTAGTTGAGACGAGAGCGGGACAGTCACAGAGGAGATGTGGCATCGTTTATATTCTGGCTCTCGTCTCTGTAATTTCTGCACATGTGTTTCTGACACATGAACGGGAGGTCTGCACTTGAAAGAAGTAGCCAGCCAATTTTGTCGACAATATCTCAATTTGCTGTCACTCAGTTTGTCATATAGTGTGAGCCTCGAGCGGCTTTCTTAGTTGAGGTGAGAGCAAGATAGTCACAGAGGAGGTGCTGGAAGCTTTCCTCCTCATCTTCGTTTCGGCAGCTTCTACAGAAGTCTTTGGAGAAGAGCCCTGGCAGTCCTATTGGACAGTGCCCAGTGATAATTCCCCCTGCAGTGTTAATCAGGCGATCAGGCTGTTTGATCTTTTGGATCGGAATAAGGCCAGATTGAATTCGTTACTCTGCAGGTGTTGTCTGTCAGCCATCTGGCATTTATTTTCCGTGTGGAGAGGTTTCTGAACTGTAACTTGAAGGTAGTTAATGGGATACCTATGTCACAAGAGCTTTCAACAATCGGTAGTTTAGCGGATTCGCTTTTCTGGGATGTTGTCTCTATGATCTGGTACCCAGCACAGGCTAGTTTTGAGGTGCTCGGACATCTCGTTGAGATGCGCGACAGTCTATTACTCTTTTTTGGTTTAAAGAGAACGATGCCAGGGATCTAATTGCTGCCTGGCTGTCAGTAAAGGTACAGATATCTCTTGTACATATCACGCCCCAGCATAGACAGGCAAGGAAAGACGCTACAATGATAGATGAGGCATTTCAAGAAAACTAAATGGCTAAAAACTATATGGCGCACCAAAAGCTAACACGTGTCTCTTTCTGGTATCAAGATTTCGAAGCTGCTTTCTGCGAAATGTCGAAGTGAAGTGCAGTCTTATTGGTCTAGAGAGATCCAATGGGTCATATGAGGTTGATCATGGTTGTCGCTGTCATTTTTGCCTCCACCTTAAAATATTCGGAGTGTTGCCAGTCTTCTCCTTCACTAACTTTCCGCACAGAAAAGGCCATATTGCTTATATAGAATTTTTTCTTTCGAAGATACAGACAACAGTCAGCTCCTCAAAGCAGAACTGGCACTGGTGTTGTAGAGCAAGTGTTGAGTCCAGTTGTCTTACAAGAGTCAAATAGACGTGGTGGAGCGGATAAGTGGCTGGCTGCACATATCGGTCATATTCATAGCAACGTAGTCCATTGTATTACTGCATATGGTAAATACTTCCACTTGTTCGTGCTACTAGATCCAACAGTGTACTCTCCCACGTCGAATCTCTTTTTGCCATACTCCGGCATTCTCCTCAATATTCCATGCGAAAAACCATTCTCTTACTCGAATTGTTATATCCCATAAAAATTCGACTTAAAGGGACTTCACTGGCACTGCAGGTTCCTAATTGGACTTATCTGCAAGTAGAGTGAACGCTAAAGGAACATAGACGATTTCCTTCTGCTAGTCTGCAACGCCTACAGAAGACATAAACAAGAGGTCTTCACTTGAAAGTAATAATAAGCCGAAACTTTGTTTATGGCAGGTCTAGGTAGTCTTTGAATGAAAACGGCTGTATCCAATTTTATCAGAACATATGACCGTATGCCATACTGACGATTTTAATTACAATTTCTGTAAGATCTAGAAAGAACTTACTGCTTGCCAAAATCTCCTCGAAGAAGAGGATTAGGAAAACGGCTTCGCGAGGATGTGGAATGTCCTTAGGCAATTTCATTGGAAGAATCTTAACTAACATCTACAAACGCCGAAACCGCTTTGAATGTATAAGGCGAAGGAATGCTTCATGCTGATATTGAAATAAGCCAGTAAATAAATTCCCGAGACAATCACTCATAAGAATTTCCTATCCCTACCCTACTAGAACAACCACGGCCCGAACTGCGTGAGAATGCCTCCAGAGAATTATCTCTCATCATAAGCACGTATACTCATAATAATTAATAAAAGAAATAAAAATATTTGTGAAACTACAACCTGTGGAGAGCCAGGGTCTATATTCTTAGCAACCACTAGTGTTGTGCGTGTTCTCTCACGAGTGGAAAGGACCTACAGTTTTATGCCGACTCCGAACAGCCAAGTTTGGGAAGCCTTTTCTAGACAATTGTACTCTTTGATTATTGTCAGTGACTCGGATGAGGTGGGGCCGTAAACATTATTTTTGTCTCACAGACAAGGGATGGAACCAACAACGTCGAGGTTTGGGTCGACGCAAACGCCCACAACGACCCGGGCTACCACCATGTGTACTCATATCCACATCCACCAAAAATCTAAGCAGGCAAACTGAAGGCGACCTCCAAGACTTAAAGCAACACTGAGTTCCAAGGGCAGCAGTGAATTTCTGCCCCCAGTCCAACAAGTCACTGATTTCACTGTCAACTTAATTGATTTCTGGTCCATCTCTACTCATTTGAGAAGATGATATGTGCCCAACTATGCAAGCGAACGACGCTGAAAGCCGATAGAAAAACGCTCTTCATCTTTGTATGGCGCTCAGCACAAGGTTTACCAAGAACTCAACCAATACGTCTCTCCAAATAGAGCGGTCTTCAGGTGTTCCTCTCTATTACCACAACTCTTCCTGTTCTTTCTGTAGCACTACAGCCCGGGTGGCATTACGAATCAACCAAAAAGACTGAACGTACTACGCACCGTTGCCAGCTGTCTCCAATTCTCGTCTATAAGGGGCCACCTCGTCAACATCCTCTATCTCGGTGGTTTACAGGCTCACAGTCGAAGATCGAAACGAAACAACTTTGTTAACTTAAAAAAACTTGTGGCTCGAGGCCCTCAATCAGCTCGCAATGCCTCTCGATCTTCCAGTAGCTTGAACTCCTTTTCGCCTTCACAAGACTGTGCAATGCACATTTTGACACGTCACATCCGTCTCTCACACACTCGATCATTATTCACTGCCATCGCTCACATATCTTGCTTTCCAAGCACGCAACACACATCAAACAGTTCCATTCAAATTCCCGAGATAAGCCGTAAACAATTAAGCCTCGATGCGGCTAATTGCTGCAATCTGCTTCAAGCAATAGCCATGAAAACAGCTGCTTACGTAAGGATGCACTTACCGCTGCAATTACACCACAAGCGCTCGCAGATCGCATAAAACGTTCAGTGGCATATGCAATCGCTGCAAACGCGCCGTCAAGTTCAAAATCAAGAAGCACAGCCCACTCTCCGCTGCAATTTAAGAACGCATGCGTGCGTGAAATGCATTTCTTCTTCTCGTCAGCTGCTTGCGCCACCACAAAAGGAAGAAGATACTCGTGCATTGTTGAATTCGAACGAACAGAAAAACAAAAAACGCAACAAAACACTTACTCATTTTCCCCTGACCCGAGCGGCAGTCCGGATTTGCTTGCACAAGTGCACACCGCCACGGACACGTTTGCGCGAATTGTGCCAGCCTTGCATACTCGTCTGCTCTGTCGTGTCGTCGCTCGTTTGTTTTAGATACTCTCGCGTAATGCCTTGGTTGCGGATTGTTGCTTTCGAAAGAAAAAGCAATTAAATGCGTGCGTTGGGATGATTAAAGAGCCAATGAGCGCACCACCGACTCGGCGCGGTGGTTGGCGGCGAAGGCGAATTCGCTTCCGACCTCGATCTTCCGTTGTTGTCGGAATTTTGTTTTTTCTGAACTGTTATGGGCTTTGCCTTGTGTGCAGACAAAAGTTGATGAAGAGAGAAATGAAACTAAATGCGGAAGACGACGGACTCGTGGGTTTTAATGTTCCATTAGATGTTTTTGGCTGAATGACTCAGTTGCGTGTTGAGAGTGGAAGGCGATTGCCTTTCCTCTTCGGTGACTGGGGTCAGGGATCCTGAGAAAGTTTTCATTGGGATCTGACGTAAGATGACGGCGCGCTGATGGAATCTGGAGCAAGCTGGTGAACAGACGTCGGAAGAACGTTAATTGGGCTTGGGAATACCACTTGGGATTCTGCTGACAGCTGATCTCAGTTGGAGGGATTGGCGGGAGGTGTGCTTGAAAATAACGATGTTTTTATTGCCTAATTTGCCATGAGATGTGTTAAAAAAGGGCTTTCTCTTTTCTAGTGCCTGTGGCATCTCGTTCTGCTTATGGTTTATTAAATTTGCAATTGATTGCTTCTAGAAAGGAGGTTGCCAAAGATATAGTCTTCTTTATTGCAAAACTAATGATAGATTGTTATTGGCAATCGTAAAGCCCTTCTTTACAGTCACTTGATGAGGGGCTAAGAGTGGATTCCTTCTAAACTTAGAACGACTAGGCATTTATGTTAAATGTTTATCGTTTGCCGAGGGATTATCGATTAAATTAACAACAACATGATGTGCAGGAACACATAAACTGCTTTTAACGTTCTTTGTTTGGCTCTTTCGAAGCAAAACCCTGAACGTCGAGTACAACGAAAGATATAATGTTCAGCCAATTGCTTATATCGAAACCAGTTATTTCAATATTTTCTTGCAAGCTTATTGGTTTTCTTCCAAGCATTTGATATGTGTTTTGAAGCAATCACTATCATCAGCACCTCTGTCTTGATGACTGTCGACTGGATCAACTATAGAGACTTCACCTTCTTCGGCTCTATTCCAAGCATCCATCTTATGTAGCTTCAATGGCCAAGGTTTTATGCGGCAAAAAATATATGCTGTAGAGGATACAATTCGGAACAACCTTTGTTCAACGACTATTCCTATAACTCAACAAAGTATGTAACAGGTGATTTTATGCCATTTGAGGTATGAACAATAAAATCCCAAGAAATTGTTAAACTTTTTTGTTTTGAACGCTTGCAACATTTTCTAGAGAAAATAATGAATGCGGAAATATGGTTTTTATTTTTCGGAGTCGACCGGTGAACCTAAAATATTCATGTGTAAAAATTACAAATTTACAAAAAGTGCGTATCGTCGTTCATAGCAGACTCAACTGCATCCCAAGCTTTTTAATGCAATTCGATTTAAGTGGAAACCTGTGCGTACTGTTTGGCTTGTCTTACAGAAGGCGTGTTTTTTTTGACTACTCAGTACTCAGCTGAGTATTACTGAGTAACTGAGTAATTCTTAATAAAACGCTCTTTTACTGAAATACATATTTCTTCCGAAAGTTGATGCGTGTGCTTATGTCCATTGCATTAACTGTCAAAAATAAGTGATTTTTAATTTTTAAAAATTAATTCTCAGAGCAAAGAAAATACACAAATTATGGACATCCAATCAATTAATATGAATGATTTGATATTTTATAAATTTGCACAAGCAACATCAACAAGTAAACATTTACAAGTGTCAAATAATCGATTGATACCAACCTTTAATAAACAAATACTTCTCAATGCGTCCTAGTCAGTAATGACAGTGAAATTTTACTGAGTAGTTTCTACTCAGTAAGTTGCTTTATTGTTGCTTCACGTGTAAAATTTTACTAAGCTGAGTGCTGAAAAAAAAACGCCTAGAATCGAAGAAATTATTCGCGGTTCGCAATATTTTTGTTGGACAGACTTTTCGTTCAAAGAATGTATGCCAAAATAGACCCGCTTTCAAGGTTTAAGTTAAGCCTTGGACACGAAGAAGGACTCTCTTGTAATACAGCAGTGGGTATCAGTGAATGGGTGGACATCGAGGTTGCTGTTGACTGCACTTTTCCTCACCTTGAGTGGTTGAAAATGAAAGGACCTGAACAACTAAAATGTTGGATTTTTTTTAGATCCCAATAGAAGGCAACAAATAAAAAGTGTATTGTATTCAAATAATTTGTTTTGAAAATAGTTATATGTAAATAGAACTTTAATTTCGGTTTATAGCAGCTACAACTGGGGCTGTGACTCTGTGGCTGTTTATCATGGCAATTTTCTCAGAGTTTGTGTTAAAGAAGGCACAATTGATCGAATAGAAGCTCCAACGTTCTCTCTTTCTCTCTTTGGCTAAAATTTCTATGAATCGGATGGACCCGCTGCCAAAACCTTCTAAACAATGTTGACAAAGTGATATAGACACCAGTGACGTATCTCTTACCATTTAAGAGTCTATAAAGGAATTGAATTTTGTTTCTAGAGAAGAAGAAGAAGATAGAGACAAACCAAAAACACTCACAAGTACACTAGGCACTTGAAAAGTACTATATTCATGCTAAAAGAACGCATTGTCAGTCAATAATGGTGATGGCACAGCATTGTCCTCACGACCATGGTAATGGCAAACGAAGGTACGGCAATCGCCAAACAAAGGTTCAACAAAGCGACAGAGAACTGGACACCGAGCTTTCCAAAGCAGCTGCAGCATCAACTCGTCTCTAAGGATTGACCGATTGGGGGAGTAAATCCAATCGATTGAATTTCGACTGTAGTTTAGATTGCAGAAGTAGTCCCTGTCGTCTTGTGTAGCAGATCGCTGCCAGTTCAGATCGCAACAGATCGTAAGATCCAGTAGTGATGAAATATTTACAAAATTCTCAAGTGGCACTAACAATTGCTCACATCTTAAAGCCGTGTATATGACAGTATTGATAGAGACGATCACATCACCCTATGTCTAGTTTTGACATGCTAAGCTCGTCATATTGTTCTGGTTGACGTTGATCCAACAAGATCGATGACATATAATAAAACCATTTGGACAAGACGACGCGTTGTCGTGTGGCTTTTTCAAAATATTTCTTGAGCATATCGTGCTTATTGCACAAGTCTACACAAGACTTCTGATTATCCAAACGTCCTTACCAATGCTCTTATACGCCGATGACGTTGCGATAGTTGGTCGAACATGGTTAACGATCAATGAGGCGCGTATCTATAAGGAAGGGCATGCATCATTGACGGCTTTGCCATCACCTTGTCATAGACAACTATACTTCTGAAGTAGTCAAGGATTTCCTCTGTCTCAGTGGCCAAGTGCACATAACGAATACCATCAGAACAGGGATTAAGCGCGGAATAGCTATTATTAATCTTTGATTTTTGACATAAATCAGTATTAGAGCGTTCATGTGGAGGATCAAGCCGGACAACCTCAAGAGCAGATGATGATGAACTTCAATCTCTGGTAGTCTTTGCGTTGATGGCAGTACCGGCAGTACAACTACATGAGTCTAACCAGGCGTCTACGTATATAACATCTATAATGGCTAGACTATACAGAGTACATGAGCAGCACCGTCGATGGCGGATCCAAGTGGGGAATCCAAGCAGCTTTGCGTACGAATCTAAAGACAGGTGGCCAGAGATCGCCGAAGTGACTAGTTGGTTGACGCGCAGCTCCTTCCCAGACTTAAGTGTGTATCAGAAGGAGAGTATAAGGTAGGTGCTCTCCCTCCTCTGTCTCTACTACTGTGGATTCGAATCACTGCCTTTTCTGGCTTTGTCTACTCTGTGTTATAAAAGTCACAACTTACGAGCAACAATACACAACAATCTATTGCTGACCACTCTCTACGGCTGTCAAATGTCAACTGACGTATGCCATCAAAATGGCGGTCAAATAAAAACGACCTGAAATATAAACCGCATCCTGTGCAATACGCCAGTCTTTCAAGCTGACTTCCTCTCAAAATTCAAGGATCATTGGTCAAAAACGTTCCCCTCTAGACGACTCTAAAATGCAATCCCCACAAGAACAAAATACCCTCTCCACCGAATTCCCAGAATCCACTGGACCACTAACCACAACTCATTGCCCGATCCTCCGTCCCCGCTGTCAAACAACCGCACCCGAGGTTCTTTTCAGTTCACCTCTTCCCAGTCATTCGCAAAGAACGGACGTCACAAAGAACGAAGCAAGAACAAATTGCTCATTCGTTTCGGGCCGTAACCCCGTCACTTGGACAGACACGCCATTAACTGCGGTCTGGTTAAGGACTGGAACCGGAAACTCTATTCTCGGCTCGTACATCGATACATGAAATACCAGCGACTGACCGTTAGACCCGAAGCCATACGCAGCCGGCGAGGTGACAAGGCATGAAGCCACTTTTGGACATTTTCTCCTTAACACTTCGTGATTTCCATCGCTCGCTGGCTTCGTTCGCCTTTCTTCGCGCGGCTCGAAATGGGTTCGAGGGCCATATGGCGATTTCTAAGTCTTACCCATTTTACTGATTTTACTGCCAACCAACGGCGCGGCGGCGATGTCGTCACTGGTGGGCACGCGAGATGAATCATCCAAATCGATGCTCGAAGTGATAAACGATCGTAACCTTAATGAACGTCTTGCCCGGAGTTCAACAAACCGCTGAGCGGTGGCGAGCGGTTTCCAATGCGAGACGTGAAATATCTTTTGGCAGATGTGCATCGATCGCTGTTGCTAGCTTGCCGACGTGTACTCGTCGCCAGACAAAGAGATCGCGAGCAGAGCATGTGATCGTGGTTACTTTTGCTGGCGGAGTCTTTCGAGGAGCGAGCACACCACGCATTGGTTCCTCTCGAAGCCATTGTCTATATCGAAATCTGTAATCCGTGCGTTGGGTCTTTATGCAAGAGTCGTGCGCTTTTATTTTTCATTCACTCCACTCGACGTTACTTAACGCCAGTCTCACTTGCGTCGAGTGTGCACGGTTACAGATTTCAAGGTTAGAGCGTATGAGTAATAAAATCATTTTTATCTCTGATGAACATATAACCGTTCGGGTGAATGCAGGGTGAACTGTGAATTTTTAATTGAATTGCGAAAAGGTTAAGTGTTTTGAGTTTTGGCATGACGTCAAGTGCAAAATGATTGAGTAGACGTAAACATTTGACTGGCAGACCGGAGCGTGTGAGATTGTCTGCAAGCTTGACTGTTGGTATGCAAATGAGAGACGGTGACGGTTCTGGCGGGTTTGTCTGGTTAGCAATTTGCCCGACAAACTAGTAATGCTTTAGACACTGTCAACGTGAAGCTTAGCATGGTTATCGAGACTAAAGGTCTGCGGTTCGATACCGGATATACCAACTTTCGTTTTCATTGGGAATGAGTGTGTGTACAGTTTTTAAGGATAAGTGTTTATAAAATCGATGGTATTCGGGTTTCGTTAGGGTGCTCCAAGAAGATGGTAGATTATCGCTTGAAAGGCGGTGTAGTAGTCAGAAATACAGAATCCAAAACATTCTGGTATCAAAGCCAACGAAAAAGTGAACAATCACGCGCAAAAGGGGCTTGCGCTGGAAGAACCTCTGGCAATCCCGTATGAATATAGGGTTCTGACACCAGTGATCGGCCACGACTCGAGGTTCACAATGTACTACCAAGTAGTGTGACATGTCCGAACGCCAAAAAAAGCTTTACGCAGTTTCGTGGCATCAATATCGGTGCGCGTGTTCTTCTTTCAGTGATGATGATGTTCTAAAGAAACACAAGACCCTGATGCTGATGCTCACTCGTAGAAATCAAATTTCGAATGAAATTTTTTGCGGCCATACTACAAGTGTTTATACTACCTACTCTACGACCGAGGGGAAAAGTTGAAAAAGGATCGTTCACATTTGTACGATCTGGTACAAATTGGTCTATATGACCCGGTCGTACTACCTGGTAGCACAATGTGAACATTCCGAAAGACGCTAAACAAAGAGGGATTAGCATCATTGATCGTTTTTAGTCGCACGGAGTAGTACATGCTAATAGGAACCCCTACCGCGTGCGACTTTTGTTGAAGCTGCAGACATAGGGAAGAAACAGAATCTATGCATTATCCAACATCTGCTCTGCGAATTCCCAGCTCTAGCAAGGAAATGGAGGCAGTTCCTAGAAAATCACTTCTTGGCTTCTTCGAACCGAAATGCATCCTAAGATTACATATGAATCTGACCGAATTTAGGAATAAAAGGAGAATCGCTGTAGAAAAACATGTTGCAGCAACAATAAACCAACACGTTGTTCAAAATGAGCCATGGTTTATTTAATTATAAATGCTAGAAAGTACATAACGCCTGGTTTCTAAGTTTCGACTCCTTCGATTGACTCTTAATACCATTCTCAGATGTAATTATAGTCAAAATAGATAGAAGTTAGAACTTAGAAACTAGTTTGCATTCCTAAGAGTGAGCATAGCAATTCTGAGGGTCCACGACGGCCTGAAAAAATAAAAGCAGTTGGTAAGGGTCCGACGAGAGACAAATTAGTTTCTGGGGGTTCGCATAGGCTCAACGGTTGAGAACATATAATGAAGACAATGTAGGTTTGTTGCCATCAAAAGTTTTTCTTCTGTGATTGGGTTAAGACTAATTACTGGAGTTACGTGTCACAACGTAAGCGTAACCTATCTTAGACCATAGATACATTGCGCTTACCATTCCCAATCTGGTCACGCTTCTTATAAATTTACTTGCGTTAATTTTCAACTTTGTTAACCTGATTCACTACTTCAGGCTTCTAAACTGAACGGCAGAGAAGGCATTAATGCAGTATTTAGGAGACCCATTCCTCTGTAGTTGGTATAGTTAAAGAGGCATTTTCTTTTAGATATGAGCAATTAAATGCTTATATTTCAACGGTAAGGCATTTCTCTCTGACCAGATCATATAGATGTTTGCTTAGTATGTAAGCCATACAAACTCATCTCTACTTGCCTTAAAGAAATCTCCAGACAGGTCGTTCCCACAAGGCAGACTTATATGGGTGGCGCTACAGCCCGTAGAGGGCCAGGGCATAGCTTCTCAGCAACCACTCGCGTTGTGCGTGCTATTGTTCTCTCAAGAGTGGAAGGGACCTACAGTTTAATGCCGACTCCGAACGGCCAAGTTTGAGAAGCTTTCTCTAGACAGAAAATACTCTTTGAGCATTGTCAGTGACTCGAAAGAGGTGGGGTCGTGAATATTGTTTTCGTCGCTCAGAGCAGGAATCGAACCTACGACGTCGAGGTTGGAGCCGGCGCACATACCCACAACGCCACGGGCCACCACAAGACAGACATATTCTACTTAAATCTCTTTATCGTTAATTTGACTTCGCCTGTGTCGATGAATTTTGTTATCGTCCATTGTGTTGATTGAGACATTCTGATCGGCAACCATATTGGCTTCTTGATCACTCTTTAACAGTCCGCAGAAGTGATTTTAATAGATTATCAGTACGAATAAGAGTTGAATAATTTATGTTGACTTTGGAAATATGTTCGGTCGCTTCTCGTGATTTTAGCAATTTTCTCCTGAAAGGCCGCTACAGTCATCAATCACATATAGGAGGTCGCCAAAAGCTAGAGTAAGACGAGTATTCAACCGATTAAACTTACAGGAGGCTACAATATCGTGGACTCATTAGACTCCCTTGAACACCGACGTACTGTGTCTTCCCTGTCTCTGTTTTGTCGCTATTTTAACAAACGATGCTCAGCGAAAAATAAAACCCTGTCTCGGGGAACCAAGCTGTTTTTGTCCCAGTGCTGCTGTATCCCGCAGAAGCATAGACAATGCGAAATGAGAATGAAGAGATTCTTGGCCGCTACGAGAGAAAAACCCGAAGATGCGAAGATGGAGTGTAGGAGAAGACTGAACGACGATCTCTACGAGCTGTACAACGATATTGACCAGGTCAAACGAATTAGATTGTATCGACTCAGTTGGCTTGATCATGTAAAGAGAATGGAGGCTAACGCTCTGGCTCGGCAATTGCTAGAGGCCAACCCTGAGGTACGCGGTAGACCTGCATCAGCTGGTTGTACGAAACTGGAGATGCCTAGCCCAAAACCATGCTAGTTGGAGAGGAATATTGACTGAGGCCCAGGTCCACACTGGACTGTAGGCCAACCTCATCTCTGTGAATTCACCCGCAAGCAATACTCTTTAGCAATACTCTAGAGACGTTTCCAGCCGCATTAAAAGAATATAAAATACTCTTCTCAGTTTGTATTTCTCATAGACCACAATCCACATGTGCTGTTCCTCCTTTCAATCTCTCTCTTCAACTATACATTCGGTCTTAGACCAATGCGGTGTCTCAACCTCGGTCACTCATGGTTATTTGTTATTCCTTTACCACGCGCAAGTTATAGAAACCAAAACAAATTGCCTTCTCTTGAGTGCATAGAACTCCCGAAATACTGATTCTATGCAGCTTCGTCTTATATGCGGCCTGCTTCATCTAATGTGCCTGTCTGCACTCCTTGTCAAACCACGAGGCTTCTTCTGAGTGGCGTTTCAAAGCAGGCGTTTTCAAAACGTTTCACCTGTTAATCGATGGTTTTGATGAGAGCTTCAGTGAGACTCGATCAGCAAAGAACTTATCAGGCAATTGTGATTGTAGTTCTCCGATGCCGAACTATTGTGGTCTACTCCATTGTCCTATCGATATCCGTGTTCTAACCCTGGCTATAACAAGGGAAGAACCCCAGTCAAGGTTCGCTCCAGGAAAGGGTGCGGTCATTGATAATGCCGGAGATGTGCCAGTCGGCGATCGTAACACATTCTGGTTGATGGCTGATTGATCAGTGGACGGCCTGAGAGAACTGTCTACGAGGAGACGCCTCTCGCCTCTTCACAAAATCCAGCAGTTTTCGGTCGGTTTTCACTTAGTATTCGAAAAATAGGCAGCATGTAAAACTTACATTGTTCAGTTAACTCTTTAAACAAAGTGCTTCAACATTTCTTGTTCGTTTGCTCAAGGCTATAGATGGCTGGGAAGATCTAGAAAGTCTTAAGAACCCTCCGTTCCAATAGAAGCTCAAAAAGTAATCAATGAAGAACAATACCCCGATTCTAGCCCTCAATTGCACGACACTGATGGACTGTCTGTCATGCAGGTGGTGATGAAATCTCCAATGTTTAATTACCGACCAACAGTAGTTGTTCACTCCCTTCTTTTTCAACGCAATACGCTTCTTGAAAAATCTCCCAACCTTCCACAGCTTCTGGTTCTCTCATCGCGCCACCTCCCAGCCTTCTCCTCATTGTCCGCCCAAACAAGCTGACAGGTTTCCCTCAATCGCATCGTCAAATAACAAAAAAATAAAAACTTTTTTTCCAAAATCCCCCATCAAGTGAACGTATTACAAAGGCAATCGGCGTCTTAACCGCCGCGCCGACGTTAAAGCCTATCTCCAATCAAATCAATCACATTTGACCTTTCCCGGCTCAATTAAGTGAAAATACCCACCGCCATACCCAGAAGCATGTTCCACTTATGCGCTTAGTCTAGCCTTGAAATCGCATTCAGAAAGCGGCCGGCCACGTGAGTGCAATCGAAATCGAAATGAAAAGCAAACGCGACTGCCTCTGGTACAATTAACCCCGTGAGTCAATAAGCCTGCCCGGCCGACGAATTTCTCCCGTCAAATTGAATTTTCGCACTTTCACTTGAGGCTTGAGGTTTTTCAATTGTTTTTCCCCGTCCCGTCGCGTCGTTTCCATGCCCTGCGGCCGCACAGAGACGGTGGTCAGTTGCGGAGAGCAATTATTTTCATGTCTTCCACTTCATCCACTGATTTGTTCGTTTTCTTGGTCTCGTTACAGTTTATGGCAGCAGTGCGGACATACACGTCGTGGACGACGGCGAGGGGTCCATCTACAACGGTGACGAGAACCACAAGGTCTGGAATGGATCGCAGGATCAACTGGACGGCATCGCCATGGAGAGCCCGTACGAGGTGTTCTCGGGCAACACGTCGACTCTGGGACGACCGGTGCGTGCTCGGCAGATCAGCAACCCCATTGACGTGCCTCCGCCGCCGATGAAGGAGGAGAGCAAAAAGAAGAAGGACAAGAAGTCATCGAAGTCGGCCGGCGGCAGCCAGAGCCTGTCCGGCACGCTGATCCGACCGAAGCCCATCCACGCGAACACACTGCAGCGGCCGGGCATGCACCACGGCGGCGCGGCCAGCGTGATGTACGGCCCGGTCAGTGGGCCTCCTCCGTCCAGACAGTATCACACAATCAGTCATCGCGGCTTCCCCATGAACGGCGGTCCGCCGCCGCACCATCCACACCATCCGCATCACCCTCACCACCCGATGATGGGCCATCCGGCGCACCACATGGGTCCCGTGGGCATGCCGATGCAGGTCATGATGCCGCAGCAGTACGCGACGCTGCAGCCCTCGCGGTCGTCGACGTCGTCCAAGAAGAAGAAAAAGGACAAAATGAACGGAGGCATCCCAGTTGGAATGCCGATAGTTCCGTCGATCTACGCCTACCACGGACACCCACCGCCCCCAGTGGCGGCGACAGCGCAGTCAATGATCGGCGAACCACGCCCGCTGGGCATGAGCAGTCGGAAGCTGGCCGCCTCGGTTGGCAACGGTCTGGACGAGTCGGGTAACTCGGGTGCCGAGTCACCCGGCGGCACGGGCATCTACAGAAGAAAAGGACACCTGAACGAGCGTGCCTTCAGCTACTCCATCCGGCAGGAGCACCGAAGTCGAAGTCACGGCTCACTCGCTAGTCTACAGTTCAATCCGCCCGACATGAAGAAGGAGCGCGAGATCGCCCAAATGGTCGCCGGATTGGATCTGAACGAGGGTGAGGCGGCGACGCTGCACAGGAAGGGCGGCCCACCGGGCCCGCCCATGATGAACGGTGGCCCCGGCAGCAGTTCACAGGCGATATACGGCAACGGTGGCGGCGGCGGCGGCGCAGCGATCTACGGCAATGGCGGCGGTCCATCCGGCAGCTTCGGCAAGCCCCGGAGATAAACGAGCCGCGCAAGGGGGGCGCAAGTGTTTTTAATGTACTTTGAAGGATGAGGTTAGCTTGTAGTTGTTACATATATAATGCGTATTTTTTGAAAATTAAGTAAATAAACTGTAAATTGAATAAACAAAATGGCGTAGAAGCGGAACTTGGTACTGACCAAGAGAGAAGAGGAAATGTTTCCACGGCCTCACGGTGAATTCGTCCAAGAGGAGTTCATGTGTGGGTGTACGACATGTTGGCGCTGCGAGGAAACACTGCCCCACAGCGCCACACCCGAAGGACCGAGAGAAGTTGCAACCGGAAGAGAGAAGAAAAACCCCCCAAGAAGTCTCAAAGCTGACTCTAAGCATTCGTTTCTTTTTTCAGCGAACAAAAGAATCTGAGAATGCTTATCACCACATAACAGACACAATCCAACACTGAGCATGTAGTCATCAATCTAAACACACAGAAAGTCTAAATACTTCACAGCAAGTGCAGGTATTATTTAGCGAAGGATAATAGCTCTAAACAGTACTCTTAAGGTATTATTTAAATCTTAAACAGTGATAGAGTATTCCATATTCCCTCCCCTAAGCCCCTTCCCCCAAGCCGCATTCATGCACACCACATCTGCAGACATAACAAAAAAATAAACAAAAGATTCATTGATAGACCAAAGCCAAGCAAAATAGTCTCTGAGTGGGAATTTCATATCTGAAACATTTTGTTTAAGTTTACACAGCAAACACTTTAAGCAAATTATATTTATATGCCAAAAAAAAGAAATAACAACAACAAAATCGAATTACACAAACAAACATATTTGGTCGTATTACCAACATCACAAACTTAAAATAAAAAAATAAAAAATCGTGGATGCATTTTTTTGAACTGCACTGTACATACAGTGGTTGGGAAAAGTGTCGGTTGGATTAATTCTGATGGCGAAAATTGGGAAATGCGGTGGATCGGTCTTATGGGAGCTCGCTTTCAGTTCGAAAAAAGTGTGCAGAAGGTCGATGACCGATTAAATATTTGTAGTCACTTGTGGTCACGTAACTCCGGTTCTGGTACCAGCACGTCACCGCAACACCCGACACTCTTCCCATCCACTGTAAATTCAAAATACAAGCAGCAAGGAAAATAAAAAAAAACTGTTATATGTGCCTTATTAGGTTTTAACGTTGAGGTAAAATGTTAAATATGTTTAATTTTATATTGAGTCGAATATAATAATTTATAAAATATTGAAACAATGTCTTTTATAAACAACAAAAAATGAAATGTAACTTCGTGTATATTCTATTGATAAAATTATTCGTTTTTTTTCAAGTAGTTATTGTTGCAACAATAATATTTTATTTTAAATAATATTTTTTATTTTTATTGTATTTTTTTTTGTTTAATTTTATTATTATTTCTTTTTTAAAATACGAGTTATAATGAGTTTTGTATTGCACAAGTTATGTAACCATTCTGTCCATATTAGAGCGTCGTAGGAATAGTAATGAAAATTCTTAAAAATCGATTATTAAGTGAATATGATTTATTGAAGTGAGAAATAAATGAATTAATAAATATAACAAATTGTGTGTGTTTTTTTCATTGAAGTGGGCGATGATTTGTTGGTGAAACAAAGGCCAGATGTATTGGTGACTTCAAAAAAGGGAAGATCAGCTCTACTTACTGTAATAGAAGATCATTGTAGAAGCCATAATTTATCACTTCTGCTGTTCATACGCTGCGCCAACTATCGAGGACCAGCCTCCTCAACCTCGCCTACAAGATAATCTCTGCCGTTTTGTGTGAACGCCTGAAACCCTCTGTCAACAACCTGATAGGTCCTTATCAGTGCGGTTTCAGGCCTGGGAAGTCCACCATCGACCAAATATTCACACTTCGGCAGATCCTGGAAAAGAGATGCAGATCGACATCCACCACCTATTTGGCGATTACAAGGCCGCATATGACACCGTGCATAGAGGCCAGATATACAACGCCTTATCTATTTTTGACATTCCTGCCAAGCTCGTCGGGTTGTACAGGATAACGATGGAGAACACTCGCTGCTCCATCAAGGTCGGTAACAAACTCACCGAGACCTTCAATGTCAAAAAAGGTTTTGGCAAGTCGACTGTCTCACACGCCAACACCCCAGGCACGATCTTCCAAAATTCCGTTCAACTGCTTGCTTACGCGGACGACATTGACGTGATTGGACGAACACAGCGAGCCGTCTATGAGGCGTTTGCTGGTATTGAAGCGGAAGCGGCTAAAATGGGTCTAGCGATAAACCAGGGCAAGACAAAGTACATGCTGCCATCACGGAAGGACGCACAACATCGACGTCTCGGACAGAGCGTCATAATGGGCAGTAGAAACTTTGAGGTAGTCAAGGACTTCGTCTACCTAGGCTCCGAAGTAAATAGGGACAATAACACCAGAACCGAGATCAAGCGCAGAATTACTCTTGCCAATCGCTGCTTCTTTGGGCTCAAGGGGCAATTCAGTAACAGAGCCGTCTATCGAAACACCAAATTGAGCTTGTATAAAACCCTGATCATCCCAGTCCTGCTCTATGGCGCAGAGACATGGACGCTATTGAAAGCGGACGAAGAAGCTCTTGGTTGTTTTGAGAGCAAAGTTCTGCGTCCGATCTTTGGTCCTGTTTGCGTTGATGGCGTTTGGAGGAGAAGGTTCAACCACGAACTATACGGGCTGTACAGCGGCATGCACCTAGTTAAGCGTCTTCGGATCCAACGATTAAGATGGCTAGGTCATGTAGATCGGATGGACACCACAGCTCCCGCCCGAAGGGTCTTCGACACCGAGCCATTGGGACAGCGCAACAGAGGACGTCCTCGCATTAGATGGTGCCCACAAGTGGAAAAGGACCTCAACCAACTTGGTGTGCGCAACTGGAGGCAGCTGGCGAAAGATCGTGCTGGCTGGAGAGGCATGTTGGTTGCCTAACGTACGGGGAAATTAGAAGGCAGCGATGTCCTAAATGGAGCATCGCTACATATCTTCGTATAAGATTCTTCTGTTCCGAATTTGATTGACTTGAAGCATGGGTCATAGGCAAAACAGCGTTTTTCGAAAATTGTGCTCTAGAAATATTAGCAGGAGATCTAGTTTTTAGCCTAATATATAAGGAGTATTTTTTTGACTGATCAGTACTCAGCTTAGTAAAATTTTACACTGGAATCAACAACAAAATATCTTACTGAGTTAAAACTAGTTAGTAAAATTTCACTATCATCACTAACTAGGACGTGTTGAAAAATCTCTGTCATAGACGGCGCCAGAGGAAACTATTTGTTTATTGAAGGTTTGTATCAATCGATTACTCCGGCCCGAAGAATCTTCGAATCCGAACCTGTCGGGCAACGCAACAGAAAACGCCCGCGTTTTAGGTGGCGCACCCAAGTGGAGAAGGACCTCAAGCAGCTTGGTGTGCGAAACTGGAGATAGCTAACCAGAGATAGCGCTAGTTTGAGAAGCTTGTTGGTTGAGGCCCAGGTTCACCCCGGACTGTAGCGCCACACAAAGAAGAAGTAGATCAATCGATTTCTTGACACTAATAAGTGTGTACTTGTTGATGTTACTTGCGCAAGTTTCTGAAATATCAAATCATTCATATTGCTTGTTTGTCTATCCATTATTTGTATATTTTCTTTGCTTTTGAGAATTAAATTTCACTTATTTGGACATTACAGTATTTTGAAATTAGAGTATTTTGATATCTAATGCAATAGACGTAAGCACACGTACCAACTTTTGGAAGAAAAAATTAACTTAGCAAAAAAGCGTTTTATTGAGAATCATTACTAAGCCGAGTAGTAAAAAAACACGCCCATAGTTTTCTTTGTGATCATGGGACTTGACACAACTCGATGGTTTTCTCAGGAACGAACTTAACATTTGGACTGAATTTTTCAAAAATTTTAAGCACTTCTAGTTAAACCACGGTGGTTATCAATAACGCACTATCGAAACATAATGGAATGACTGTAGCTACAGCCAGAATAAAATCTAGCGTCCTTTGCTCTGTTAAATGTATTTTCTATCATTCTTGTTTGGACCCTCCTTTACCAGTTGACTATACAGATTTGTAAGCAGGTTAAAAAAGGAGATGTGTCGAGACCAAAAAGAAAGGACGCTGATTGACTTCTTATAACATCGGAACCATTTGGCTCTTGTAATAAAGTAGCTTAGCTGACCTATTCCGACGCTGATTAGCTGCTACGAGTTGCCTAAGCGCGATATACGAGGAGATAGTTAATATAATAATAATATGGGTGGCGCTACAGCCCATAGAGGGCCAAGGCCTAGCTTCTCAGCAGCCACTCGTGTTGTGCGTGCTATTGTTCTCTCACGAGAAAGGACCTATAGTTTTACGCCGAATCCGAACGGCCAAGTTTGAGAAGCTTTTTCTAGACAGGAAATACTCTTTGAGCATTGTCAGTGACTCGAAAGAGGTGGGGCCGTGAATATTATTTCTGTCGCTCAGAGCTGGAATCGAACCTACGACGTCGAGATTGGGGTCGACGCACGTACCCACAACGCCACGGACCACCACCAGAAGGTCCGTGGCGTTGTGTGTACGTGCGAGGATAGTTGATGAGTCCATAATGATTGATTGAAGATGCAAATGACGACATCTAGTTAAGAACACTAAGCATAATCATCAAATGAGGAGCCACCGCGGTGGAAGAACTACTCTAGGCCAGTGTCTATAATAGGGACTCCTACCCATGCCTGAAAATATTGCCTTGGTGTCCATGCTATAATGTGGTTGCTACGGATCCGAACCATAATCCGATGATCTCACTGACTGCGGTTGAGCTTTGACCAAGATTCGTTTGTAATGATCACTATATGCAGGGCTAGCGTCAACACACTTAGTCGTCAGAGATGGATACACTTACCGACACCAAGTTAAAACACTGATTTCTATTTCGACACTCTTTTTTTGTGTCAACGCTGTGGCCGGTGGCTGCTCGTCTGCTTTTCTTTGATCTCTAATCTCAACCTACGGTGTTTTTATAGCCGTCCAGTTAGTATATCAATTGGAGAATATTTATATAATTGTCGCTTGATTGTCGGAGCGTATGATTATGGATATGCAGGGGAAGTTAATGTCTTTTTAGTTAAGGTCTTTTAGCTGCCACTTCCGCTTGAAAGACATTATTTACGGTCTAGTGTTAGGGGACTTTGGAAAGAACAGGACTGAGGAGCCGTCCATGTACAGAACAATGCAAGAAGCACTCCATTAGATGAATAATTGTTGAAAATCACAACTAAGGCATCAACCGGGTGCTGCTAATTCGATGCAGGTTCTTACTGCGACCCATGTAGAGTCGGAGTCTGAGCACTAATTCTAATGTCTAAGCCGGATCTCACATCTCCCCATCACGCGATTGTGTCTGCATTTAAATTGATAAAGATTCAATAAAGTCCCAAAACAGGGCACCCACTGTCAGTATTGATTCCAAAAAAGTACAAGGACAAGTCACGTCTCTTAAATATGAACTTCCGCTATTTAGCCACTCCTTAACAGCGAGCAAACACCCTGTATCTACAGCCAACACCGCACCTCTTTAGTGCATAAAGTCATAAGTCAACTCCATCTTTTGACCGAGGTCTGTTGGCACTGAAAGTCCCCAAGTGGCAACAGCCACCAGTGCACTACCAGTTGAACACATGCAACAAGCACTATGAACCTTCACACTCCTCCTGACCGGATCAATTAGCAAACACTTCAGATGGCGTGAAACTAATTTGCACAGCGCTAGATCGCGGAAAATCCGCGTTTACCACAAGTCGAGGCTTGTTTAACCAACACTCAGCGCCAAACCACGAGCTGCTCGAGCATAAACAAATGCGATCATGCGACTGTCCGATTGGATTAACAAGTGAATTCAGCAGATCATCGTCATCAGGTTGCATTTGGCACCCAGCCAGATGCTCAGATATAGCGTAGCACATCCCATGCTTCAGTTTATTCCGCGAACGAGATCAGTGGCGCGGTTTGGCTTTTGCGCATTCTCCTTGGAAAGTTCAAGTTCAAGAGAGCAAACAAATCAAATAGCTGTTCGTGAGCCGCCGCTTGATGTGGTGACGAATTTCTGCTTTGTGTCTCTGTTTCAAGGTTCCGCGCGATGGACGCGAGTGTGAGCGTCGCCACTGAAGTGCCAGTGAAGTGCCCGACATCCGATGCTCCCCCGCTGCGCGTCCTAATTTTGAATTCCAGACATGTGGTGGGTTTTTTTCGTGTTGTTTTGTTTACGTCAAGCGAACAGGATAAACTTTCGATTTCCAGTCCCTGGGGGGCACGGAGTCCCTGGATGAGCGAAGGGAAACGTGCGTGAGCACCTGTCAGCCGAGGCAAGGGCCTTCCGGTGGATGTCTTCTTTGCGTCGGCATGTGTGCGCAGCGCGCAGTGCACGTACATACGTGCTGGGCGTCGTCAATTTCAAAAATATGCCATTTTTTCTGATGATTCCGCAGCGGGTTCGAAGAAATTTCTTTCTCGGATGCAGGTCACGTGAGATCATAAGCAAATCGCGCAGTACTCGTATTTGCGAAGCAGTCCAAGGTGAAGATGAGATTTCACTTGCTGGCCAATTTGAGGGCACAGCGAATTTCTATTTCTTTTTGAATGAAAGTGTCGGGGACATGCTGCGGTACCACGTGCTGCTTGTCCGATAGGCATCAGTCAATGGTACATTCTTGTGGAAGAACGCAGATCGAGCCACTGATTGGGGGTTGTTCTAGGTCGGTCCATTTGCATGGGTAAGTACCTTGAGTGAAATTTTGATGAAAGAGGTGCTGAGATAAAATGTTTTATTGCCCAACAACTGATTCCGTTGGCTACCAAGTAGAATTTGCTTGAGATACGGATCACGTGGGATAGAGCTAAAAGCAAGAAGCTAAACTGAGACTCTTCAGGATTCTCTTTCTACTTCCAGCGGCAGCTTCTAGGCTAGTCTCAGAATGATCACCGATGACAAACTATGGTATACCATAAATGATGATTTTTTCTATTTTTAATAGAAGTGAGGAATATAATATTACATTCTTAATGTACAGAGATATTAAAGAATTAATAAATGCAAAAATAAGTGGCTAACGAAGGAACTGAGGGCTAATATTATTTTAGCAGCATCATGCTGGTACCTGAAGACGGTCTTTTGCTGGAATCGGATGAAATTTGCCTTTCTATTGTATAATGCTGTTGCGCTGTTGTTCGGTGGATATATGACTCAATTAGCAAGCCATGACCACTCAGATAGTGCGTTATTTAAGTCTTTCCCAGTCCAAGTTGGTCCGGAGCTTGCTTGTTTGTAAGACGATGCATGGTTAAATTATAGTCCAAACAGAAAATGTTTGACAGTGAAACAAAACACGAAACGTAAGTCAGCTGTTTAAACCAGTGTTGCCAAAAAGATAATAGCTAAAAAATCACTCTTTAGTAGGCGTCTATATGACATTTCCTGCAATGGACTCTTTTGCCTATTTGTCTCTGCAGCTTCTGCCGAAGTCGTTATAGGGAGGACCTAATCTATAGACAAGTGTACCTGTGGTACAATTCCCGATTATGACTCCAATGATGGTTCTGGTGTTGGGACTACTCAATCTGATCAGGATGCGTGAGCATTTTGAATCGATTGTAGGCCATAGCTAACTTGAGACACTGTGCCAGTTGACCATACACGGATTGTGTAAGAAAGTGTTTCAAGGTATGTCTTCGTCTGAAGAGAGTACCCACATAAGTAGGGTAACACAATTCAGGAAAGTTGTTGAATTAATAGTGACTGCACTCAAGGTGACTTCTCTCAGAACAAATGACGGTTATCTGTCAGAACAGATGACTGTACCTCTAGTCGATATTACATTTTTTAGGCGAGCACAAAGCTTCCTTAAGCGCTATCGATATCTCTAAACATCAAAAATTCGAGTTATCGAAGTTCGACTTTATATTGAATTAAAAAAAAAACCTGGCACAACTAAGAGACTTTAGAATGGTTGTTGTTAATCCTGTAAATGCGAGTATTGATAGTTGATGTCAAGTGTACCTGGTGTGCATCGCATGAGCTGTTTCAGACTCCGAACCTACGAACCACAAAAAAAGGGATGCACGGCAAGTGAATCAGATTGCGAAATCTGGAGGACAGGGACACAGCAAGAGAGTAAGTAAATTCCGCTCGAAGCATAAAATATTGCCCTGAGACTGATGCAAGAGTTCCGGACTCTGTGTTTCACCTACACCTTGCAAGAACCATAATAATTAAAGCAGCAAGTTCAAGCAAATGCAAACTTCACTCCTAAACAACATCCTATACTCATTTACATTCACACAGCTGTGCTCATGAATTCCATCTAGGGGGGCGTTCACGAATACCACACATTACCTCAGCAATCAAGTCAACGCCAATCAACGGAATGGAATTCTTGTGCGCACTCACGCATGTGGCATACTCCCATTTCGAGCATAAGCCATACGAAAATTTCCATAATTGAATTATGCATTCGGCCAAGAGGCGGCTCGGCGCTGCGCGTTTTTTTCCAAATCAATATTCCCCCGAGTGCGGCCAAATCCTGCTCCGAAGACGGCGTTTAATGTCTATCTGCAATTTTCTATTCGCCAGAACGAGAATTCAGGGCATCGCGCATCGAATGGCTCTGCACCGACGCGGAATACTCAAACCCGATGTGTGGCTGCGCCGAATGAGACGCACACCACCTCCTCCGGTTGAATTTCCATCAGAAAACAAAAATCCATAATGGATATCAAAAGACTCGGATGTGACTGCGACAACGGCCGTACACGAGCGCCCAGCTGAGTGGCAACACCTCGTCGATGACGCTGCTGAATTGGCAATGAGTGACAAATATGTTGACACACCCGGGCTCTGAAACTCTGGCAGTGGCCGGCGGATCATCAAAATCATAGACCTCCTCAACAAAGCCGTGCCGTGTTGAGTTGAGAAATTGACAAATGAAAATGCAAATCCGACCGGCTGGCAGGGATGCGCGTGTGCTTGAATTAAGTTTTATCGAAACCAGAAACTAATCGTGTCTTGCTGGTGCTTTGATTCGAGTCGCTCTAAAAATAGTCGGAGTATATTGGTATTGTTGTGAAATTTCTGAGCCACGCAACGGTGGCGATGGCTTTCGCTTGGCGTTTATGTCATCTCGATAGCATTCCGGACGATAATCGCTTTCGATCGGATGTTAGAGAGGTGATTAAGAGTGGCTCGCTGTGTGACTTACTTCAGGGTCAGAGATGTGAATCAGTTAATGTCCGTATTGACTTTTAAATCGCCAGCTAAGAGGATCTCTGACGATTGCAGTGAGATCGCGTTGAATGGACGGTGTGAATTTGAATAGGGGAGATTAATTTCGGGGCTGTTATCAGTTGGCATTTTAGTTCGGTGGACGGGCGGGCATTGTTTTCAAAGCGGTGACAGAGGAATGAGTGTGTGCACAACGGGTTGGAATTTGCTAGAAAAGCGCCTCTGAAGCAAGAAAAGACACTCTTCCCTCAAATGAGAGGTCCTTACTGGCTACTAACAACAACAGCTCAGCGAGATTGAGTAGAAGCAGCAGAGGGGGCTAGCTGATAGACCGACTACTGGAATCTCGAATACACTAGGGACCACTGAGTGGATACATCTTTTAAAGGTACTCAAAGAGTCTGAAAAGAGTCTGAAAAGAGTCTTGTAAGATCTATCGGGAGCATTCAAAATGGAGACACTGCCAGATGACTGCAATGCAATAATCCGACGTGTGAAATTCTCCCTTGAACAAAAGTTGAGGCAAAAAGTGCTACAATGTCCCAAGGGTAGTAAAAACTTTTGGTCATTTGTGAAAAACATAAAGAATTCCGCCTCTTCCTCAATTCCCACGCTCATTTACAATGACATCCCAGCTGTCAGTTCTTTGGACAAAGCCAATCTGCTTGCGGCGCGTTTTGCAGCCAGCTCAACACTGCCAGATTGTATCTTGTCCCCACCTATACTCGAGAGCGTTGGTTTTACCATGGGACATATTCACTTCCGCACTCGTACAGTTGCAAGAGTACTTACAGATCTCGACGTGCACAAATTCGCTGGCCCCGATGGTATTCCCCCAATACTTCTGAAGAGGTGTTCTTCTTCGCTGGCAAAACCACTGCGTAAGCTTTTTCATCTATCCTACTCTTCAGGTCTCTTTCCGAGTAGATGGAAAACAGCATTTGACCAGCCCGTCCCTAAAAAGGGCGAATCTTCGTCACCCACCTCGTACCGACCCATAGCACTTACGTCCCTTCTTTCTAATGTCATGGAAACGCTGATAAATCGTCAGCTTTTAAAATATCTTGAATCGCGGAAGCTTCTTAATGACCGACAGTATGGCTTCCGCGGCAACAGGTCCAATGGTGATTTGATAGCTTATCTCACCGAAAAGTGGAACCAATCGTTGCACAATGCAGGCGAAAACAAGATAGTTGCGCTTGATATTTCTAAAGCATTTGACAGAGTTTGGCATCAAGCTCTTTTGTCGAAAATGCGTGCCTATGGTGTTGATGAATCTCTGCTTCTATGGATTAGAAACTACCCTTCGAACCGTTCAATCCAAGTTGTTTTGGATGGGTTCAAGTCTGATATCCACAAATGAAATGTTGGGGTCCCTCAAGGCTCTGTTCTGTCTCCGACACTCTTTCTCATTTTTATAAATGACCTCCTGTCTGCCACTTCTAATCCAATTCACTCCTTCGCTGATGACAGCACCCTCAGCTTTTCATATTCGTTCCAAAATTCACGACCCTGCCCCTCGGACGTAATATTGGAACGGCAGCGTATGTCAAGCACATTGAATTCTGATCTGGACAGCATAATTAACCGGGGTAAGAACAACAGAGTGGAATTCAATGCCTCCAAAACTCAATGCTGTCTGCTGTCTCTAAAGCGAACCCCTGATAATCAGCCATTATCCATGAATGGCGCTTGTATCGACGAAACCGGAAAACTTTCCATCCTCGGTATGTACATCAACACAACACTTAGTTGGAACGATCATATATTCGAGGTCGCCAAAAATGCCGCGAAATGTTTAGGTTTCCTTAATCGATGCAAGAAATACTTCACCCCCTCTGATTTGGCTTTTATCTATAAGGCGTATATTCGCCCTAAGCTTGAGTATAACGCTCATATCTGGTCTGGTGCCCCCAAGACCACCCTGCACCTACTAGAAAGAATCCAAAAGCGAGCGATAAAACTTACAACGATATCGCGGGTTCACTAGACTCGCTTGAACATCGACGTACCGTGTCTTCTTTGTCCGTGTTTTATCGTTATTTTAACAAACGATGCTCAAGTGAGCTAGCCAACTGCATTCCTCCTCTCCTTGAATTCACCCGCAATACACGTCTCGCCAGGAATGCACATCAGTTTACCCTTAAGCCTACTTTCGGACGCACAGTGAAATTTAGAGACTCGTTTTTTAGCCGCACCACACGAATATGGAATGCTCTTCCCAGCTCAATATTCCCCATAGATTACAACCCGCAGATGTTTAAGACTAATGTGCACAGGTATCTCCTCTCTCTCTCTCCCTCTATACCTTCGGCCCGTGCTGTGTCTTGACCCCGGACGATTAAGGGTATTTTAACCCCTTTGAGCACGCGCAAATTATAAAAAAAAGGCCAAGTTTGGGGTTAACATCCCTGTATTGCGCATAATGTGGATACGATGTGGACCTAGATCTTGCTTCTTCTTCTGTGAAAAGCCTTGATGGCCTTATAAGTTGTTGGAGATGTCCTGGGTTCAAGACATAAAAGCTGCTAATGATATACTGCCTGGATTTCAAAATGAAGCGTGGAAATGAGAATGCTGCAGGCCAAAAGCACAATCTCCTGAGCCTTCATAGGCTGTTTGTGAGTTCCATAAAAAGAGAAAAAGGCAAAGCACCCTGCATTGAATTGAAAAGCCTCCGATTGAAGAGATAGACTGGTGCTGTATCAAAATTGATACACGTTTTGCTAGACGGGTTATGGAGTCGATATCAAATTCGAACCGAAGCCTGACAGGACGAGTGTGAATTAGACTAGAAGAAACTGAAATAAATATGCTGTGAGACAGAATGTATTATTCCCTCCAAATGTTGATAAGTTTCTGTTCGCCAAAAACGTCTAAGTGGATGGGTGTTAGACACACTTACCAGTTCAGTCCTAGTACGATGATTTTTGGTATAGACCGATGGAACTGGAGTCTCAACACTTCTTGCACGAGCATATGAAAGTAGTAATGTTTACAACAGGTGGTGGCCCGTGGCGTTGTGGGTATGTGCGTCGACCCCAACCTCGACGTCGTAGGTTCGATTCCTGCTCTGTGCGACGAAAACAATTTTCACGACCCCACCTCTTTCGAGTTACTGACAATGCTCAAAGAGTATTTCCTGTCTACAGAAAGCTTCTCAAACAAAGCCGTTCGGAATCGGCATAAAACTGTAGGTCCCTTCCACTCGTGAGAGAACAATAGCACGCACAACACGAGTGGTTGCTGAGAAGCTAGGCCCTGGCCCCTACGGGCGTCACCCATATTATATTATTATTATATTATTAAAGTTTACAACAGACCAACAAATATTTATTAATTATCAGACATTCGATCCTTCGTAAGTTTGAACAGCTGTCCTTTCGTCGGATTCTGGACACACCCTTTCCAGTTATCAGGACCCAAAGTGTCTTGCTTCCGCAATGTAGTCAGATCGTTCAACAGGAGATTTGCCAGTGCATTCGAGGGACTTTGCCATACATAGAAACCATTCACATCTTGTTTGATTGTTTCATCTTCGTTGGCACCTAAGGATCTGCTGTTTTATTTACCACCCAGCATTCACTTCCATACATATAGCAGACCTGGCAAAATAAACGCTTTGCAGAGCACAATAATGATCTTTCAAATCAAAAGTTCTGAGCCCAGTTGTTCCGACATACTGCTGAATGGCACAGTTGGTTGAGAGCATGCCCTTCGTTTCTCCGATTCAAATGCCACATTTTGTCCAGTCACCATTTTTCGTTGGGATCAAATTAACGCCACTGTCATTGGAGTTGTCGATCAATGGTGGTAGTCTGACTATGGGTATCCCCATGGACCACCAATTTAGCTAACCTCACCCACCGATGTAGCACTTGTTGCCATGGGCGTCAGATCTCAACATGTTCTGTGTGTGTTTCGTTTCTGTCCCGAGGTACAGGAACAAATATATTGCTATGCAGCAGCTATTCGTCGCCTCATATGACGGAGTGTTTAGAGCTATAAAACGCCTTGTCTAAATGTGGCAGTCGTACCAACTTGATCAGATAGTGAAGTTTACAATGAAAACAGTCAGTTTGTCAACTCGGATGCCATGCGTCACTTTATCATTTGGCTTCTGACATACAATTCTTGAGACGATCTTGCAAGACTCACGATTATCTTTAGAGGTACAAAGACTCTACAACACTTGGCCGTGGTGGCCCATAGACCTACTCTGGCCTTCGTCTGCTGTCTAACTTGAGCAGAGCCTCACAATGCTGCCATAACTTTGAGGTAATCAGCGACTTGGTCTACATGGGAGCACCAACAACTTAAGTACAGAGATCAGGCTCAGAGTACCTCAGAGTTTTTTCGGTTCAAGAGAAAATTGAATAGTCGAAGGATATCTCCAAACAGCATTCGGGAGCTACGAGGCTTTCCGCTTAATAGCGAATGAATACAAATTAATTCTTGTCTACGGTCACTAATCTTATTTTTGGTGATGTATCCGTTGTTCTTTATTGAAGGAGATATTTCAATGAGATGATACAACGAACCTTAGAGCACCATGTCTCTGCCCAAGCATCTACTAAACCGATGTCGCGTGCCAATGGTCCAGGTGTCCATGGTCTGCATCATGGCCCCTTGGTTTCTTCATTAAGAGTGTGCACTCAATTGGTCCAACTGAGTCTCGTATCTCCTCTTAAACAACATGTATTCCCACTTCTTCTTCACCCACGACAATCCTCCCAAGTGCTAACCCCGTGCAAAACCATCTCAGATCCCGCTGCTTACTAATCACATTCATTCACCGATCAACCGCTCCTTATGAATTGGTTGCTTAACATTTTACTTTACCAACAACACTCCCCAGAGCGCCGCGGCGTTGCGTTGGAGACTCGCAGACTGGGGGAATAACTTTTCTCCGAGGATTATGTAAAATGAAGAATTTCCTGTTGTCCCTCCAACTAGTCCGTCCGCAGACACTGGCAACGCAACTTTACACTAATTCTGCTGCGCGTCGCGTTCCACTCGATCACCACTCCTCGGTGTCGAGTCAAGCGGAATGATCTCTGTGCCCTCCATTGCCGTTGTAGAAAAAGGAAAAATCACTTTCACAACGGATCGTCGAATTTAGGTTGACGACACCAGAAGTCACTCCGACGCCCTGTCCAAAGGGTCCAGTCGATGAGATATTCAATTGGTCACTCAACTGACCAAATGATGTGGAGAGCAAACGAGTTCGCTGCGTTTCGCGTAGTGGAAACCTGAATGGATACTCCTTCGACCTCATTGCTAGACCCACTTGCCAGCTAAGCCACACGGTGACAGAGAATGCTGTTGGACCAGGCTGCGTCGATGGATTTACGCAATCGACTTGAGGTTGCTGGTCAGTATTCACTTGTGGTAAATGGTGGTTAAAAACAAATCAGACATAGTTCGTGCTATGGGCGTGTTTGTTGGACGAGAAACGGAGAAAATTACTTTAGGGAAAATGGATTGGTAGATGATTTGTAAAAGAGACGAAAGTCCACAGGTTTGTAGGGTGCCTTGCAGGGCAATGTCTACATTAGATTAAGAAAGGCTTGTGATTGCGCTGGCACGATGGTAGGAACAGTAAGCCATTCTCATTGAATATTCCAGTTGCAAATTAAGAACGTTTTGTGCCCTTTTGTTTCGAATCGAGAGACCTCAGGGTTTCCATATTCGGTTTCCACTTCTTTGCTGAACAAATCTATTCCGGATCGAACTCTTTCTTCAGTTCATGGTAAGCCTGACCAGAGAATCTCGTTCTCAGTTCCACTGTGGTCAACGTCCACTGAATCCTAGCATCCCAAGATATCAACCAGAAAAACCTTCATCTCTATGTTAAGGAAACTGATCCCTCGATAGTTGGAGCAGTCAAAGGTGTCTTGTTTCTTGTGAATCCGGTCAATACTGGGATTCCTCTCGACGGACATGCTTTCCTAAGACCAAACTTAGACCAGCTGCCTTAAAAATTTCAGCGGACAGACCGTGAACGGTCTCCGGCTGCTTTGTTTGTCTACAGTCTGGAGGACGGAATTCGCGTCTGTCATCGTCCAGATTGAGTGGAACATTCTGCCTGACAGCGGAATTTGTGTGGTCATCGCCCTTTAACAGTCTACAGAAGTGATCTTTCCAGGTTCTCAGTATCGACTACGACTCTACTACCTGTTGTCCATTTCCATCCCGGCAGGCTCCTGTCCGAGTTTTATATCCATTGGAGAATTGTTTCACCCTTTGGTTAAAGTTTCAGACGTCATTCCTGCCATAACACTTCTCCATCTTCTCGACCGCGCGCTTCTCATGTTCTTCCTTTTTCCTTCTGAGAAGCCGGTTCTCTTCACTTCTCTTCTGTTCGTAGAGCTCACGAACAGCCCTCGTTGTTCGATGCAGCGTTGCCTTATAGGCCTCCTGCTTGGCTACATGTGCCTCCCTGCATTCGTCGTCAAACTATGGGTTCCTTCCGGGTGGTGTCGTAAAAACCAGCACATCAGTGGCAGCTTCTTGACAACGACTTCATTCTTCTTCGATGGTTTGTGCAGCGGCGTCGAACTTACAGAGGGTTTCTGGGAGACTCGGTCGACAAAGATCCTAGCAGTCCGCCGCGATTGTAGCTTTGCGACGTCAAACCGTGGTGTTCTTTCTCAACTCCGTTGTTCTCTTGACATCCTGATTTTTACCTTGGCCACAACAAGGAAGTGGTCCGAGTCAACATTGGCTCCTCGAAACGTTCGGACATCAAGAATATTGGAGAAGTGTCTGACGTCGTTCGCAACGTGATGAATCTGGTTGACGGTTAATTGATCAGGATGCCGCCAGATGCGCGTCCTCATCACAAAGAGGCTACGCTTCGAGGCGAAATTCAACCTGAGTCCGTTTCCGGATGTGTTGTCGTGCAGGTTGTGTTTTTCCGATGACTCTAGCAAAGATTTCTTCCTTGCCCAGCTGTGCGTTGAAGTCTCCTAGAACGATCTTGATGTCATAGCTGGGGCATTGATCGTATGTTCTTTCTATGAAATCATAGAAGTCATCCTTGCTATGGTCATCTTTCGCCTCCGACGGGGCGTGTGTGCAAATCAGGCTGATGTTCCCGAATTCAGCCTTGATGTGGATTGTTGATGAGGCGCTCGTTTATATGGTATACTTCGAACTTAAGTTTGAGGCAAAGTGGGTTTGCCTAGAACAACGAATCTGCATCAAAATAAGCGCTGTCTTCCCTCCTTGTAGCAATCACCGCCGTAGATGTCGCAGTTTCTCAACTATCTTTTGCCTGGCCCATCCCATCGCATCTCCTGGATGGCGGTAATGTCTGCTTTGTAGCAGTCCAGGGCCTCTGCGAGTTCATCGGCTGCTATCGGCTGGTCTGTTCAGAGACCTCACATTCCACTCCCAGAACCGAAATTCACTATCCTTTAAGCCTTTGCTGGGGTCGTCAACTTTGAATCCGTCCATATCCGAGACATGTTGTCGGTCCGTAACCGTGGTTTTTTTTACGTGGTGAGGGAGTTAATCTCACGCACAACCTACAACTGGTAGGCCAGGCCCATTATTTGACGCTCGGGCAGGGGAGGATTCGTTGTTGAGAAGGCTATCCAGGAGCGCCACATGGAGGCTGTATGACTATGATGGAAGCTAGCATCCTACCAGATTGGGTGCAGTCAGCAACTTTACCCTTTGTACTTATAAGCCTTATAAGCCCATGCCCTCGTGTGATTTGAAAATTGAATAAAATAAGACTCGCTTTCTGTTTTGACCAAAATCTCGACGTTTTTTGTTCAGCGAATGTAAGCATTTGCCCCAAGATCTTCGGCACTAACAACTTTTCATCACTTGAGACTAGACATCGCCATAAATTGTTCCTCTTTCTCTTCGTCTTCCGGAACCCGTTAAGCATTCATATCTGCATAAAGATACGCTTTAATTTTCTGAGTCCGAATTCCGAAAAGTAGAAAATGAAAATACATTATGGGCAACTATTCAAATCTGCAGACCAGCGTGTCAATAAATAATATCTTGATATTTACATACTCGTAGAATAAAACATCTTGTTTGAGAAGACTCCGGAATTAAGTCGAAATTGAATGAAGACTCTTGCTGGTTGTGTGTTGTGTCGGATATCGATGTTAGTGTGGAGGCTGTAAGATGTGCGCTCTGTCATTCATTGGGCAGATAAAGAATGTACCGAAATAGATCGAGTGGTCTTTACCGACTTCTGTTGAAACCAGCTTGCAGATGGGAACAAGTAAGATAAACAGGATGCTGTGGCTTGAGAAACTGAAGAGACAATTGAGTTTCTGTAAAGTGTTCATGTGTCTTTAAGACAACACTGTGACATTCCACAGAATTGCAAATCGAACGCAGTCGTTAGAAAGGGTACAAGCTGTGTAATACTTTCCAGATGTAGACATCCCGACAATGGTACCAACTGTCGTGGAGCTCGTCAATATTTGAACGAGATGTGAGATGCGAGGTTTTGAGTGAAGAATACAATTATTTATTGATGCTCTTGTGCTAGATGGAGTCGAATGGTCATTTATACCTCCCTTCGCATCTCATCTTGGAGGCTTGTGGAGGGCTGGCGTTAGGTCAGTCAAGTTGCGCTTACGCAGAGTAATTTACTCTATTCTACTGACATTTGAAGAGCTTTACACTGTGCTGACACAGAATGAGGCCGTTCTTAATTCAAGTCCTCTTTGTGCACTGTCTGATGAGGATCTAGATCCATTGACGCCAGCCCATTTTCTGATCGGGGAGCCATACACTGCTATTCCGGAGAAACACCAACCAACCGCTTGTCTCATTCGAACTACTTACAAGTTATGCCGCAAGGATTTTGGAAACGTTGGCGAATAGAATATATCAGCCCTCTTAAAGAAAGCTCGAAATGGCAGACAAAGGGAACAAATATCAAGGTTGGCGATATTGTAATTATAAAGGAGCTTAATATTCATCCAACTAAAAGGCTTCTTGGCAAAGTTCAAAAGGTTCACACCGGGCAAGACTATTTGGTAAGAGGTGCGACAGTGAAAACCAAACAAGGACAGTATCCCCATGCCCTGAAATTAGTTCAGGGAGCGGAATGTTTTGATTTGGTATACGTTTCACATTGTCTAGCCATGACACCATCGTCAACAAAAAAAAAAAATATTATCCTCATTTCATTTTTCATTTTAATTTCATTTTTATTTTGGAATTCATGGCAAATCTTATATACTCGACAAAAATGTTTAAAACTAGTTGGACGTACAATGTTTCTATTTCTAACTTACTGGTCCTAGGCGGGCACTCTAGGCTAAACTTAATCTTAAACTATGTCTTTCGACTGGGTCTATTAATGTACATGGTAATGGTAACGCAGCTGTACAGGTAAAATATTATCCTCTGCTACAGGTTTGTGTGCATTGTCCTCAACGATAGGGCCATGTATCACTCTATTAGCCGGACCACCGATCGTACAACATTTTCTTATTTTGACTTTGTTGTTGGTTTGTTTGTAAGCCGACTGCCGCAGTGGCGTCCTATTTGGCCAGTGGAGAGAAGATAGCGGTACCCAGAGCTGATGATTGCTGGCGAATTTCCGAATTCCGATTCATTATCCGAATTGCGAACGCTGTAGACATACCCGCTGATACACCCTCCTTATAATTTGTTTGTGAATACAGTTTTTGACACAATAATGAATTGATGGTCGTTGTTTTTTCTACTTTCGTTTCCATTCTTAATCAGTTAAATATCAAGCCGTCGGTCTACTCTTCGTTCATTACAAAACAGCATCTGCTGAAGCTTGCCCAAATAGCTCCTACATAGTCAACTGGCACAGGATGTCTCATAACTAAGTAACTCTGGCCTAGGCCTAGATGAAAAATATCACGCTCATTGACATGAGCACACCTGATCTTGCTCATGGGCATTGCACAATTGGTAACCACACTTCTAGGATATGCCTGCGTTACCATGATTTCTATAGGAGCTGCAGAGACGAAGATGAGGATTTCTGGAAGCACAATACTTGAATAACCTGACCAAACTGTGTAAAAGTCGGTCATCTTCTTCGCTTCATAAAAACCTCTAACTGGTTTGCGGAATAGACACAGATCCGCGTGGTAACACAATGGGACTACGCCGGCCACTCTCACAACAGTCAGCCGCTTCAACCTAACCTAAGCTTATACAATCTAATTAAATAGAGTCCCGAATGTGGTCCAGGGTACAGAAAATAGTAAGAAAAAAGCAATTCTAAATTTTGAGCTATGAATTCTGATTGTGCCAGACAATTGTAGACCATTGGGCGTTTTCGTGCCATTTAATTCAATTAAGTCCCATGTGGGACTGAAAGATATTTAAAAAAAAAAGTATTAACAAAACTTTTTATTACTTTATATTTATTTATTTTCTCTTGTAGAAACACCGCATAGGCGGTTTGGTTTTTTTTTTGTATTTTATTTGATTTATACATATACAATTATAATTAATAGACAAATTAATAAAACCGTCTTATGTCCACCCCACCGCCGCCAGAGTGATGGGCCTGAGCAAGAGCTAACGCAGAAGCTACTTGAAACGAGTCCGATGTCTTGTTCTGACGTGACTTCAGCTGAGGAATTTTCCCAGCGAAGTGCAAGAGACTATCCCTAGTCGACAGTTCCGGATTGAGTGGTGTACCATAGATGCTTCGCATTTAAATGCGTATGAGCTCACGATAGAGCAGTTCCCCACTCTTCTCACGAGAATACTGCTTCTTTCAACAACAATGCCGAGGTTTGCTACCGACAGAACGTCCCGAATTTCCATATATGATGGGCAGTCGACGACATTGCTTTTTTACAGTGTGAGATTACAACTAGGCTTGAAACAAAAGTTTGTGGTGACCCGTGGCGTTGTGGGTATGAGCGTCGATCCCAACTCACTTGAACCTCGACGTCGTAGGTTAGATCCCGAACAAAAAGAATTTCACAACTCCACAACTTTCGAGTCACTGACCATGCTCAAAGAGTATTTCTTGTCTAGAAAAAGCTTCTCAAACTTCGCTGCTCGGAGTCGGCATTAAACTATAGGTCCCTTCCACTCGTGAGAGAACAATAGCACGCACAACACGAGTGGTTGCTAAGAAGACCCAGGCCCTCTATGGGCTGTATTGTTATTGATCCCTCAACAGACAAACCGTTATCAATTTACTCCTGCCTTTTCCGGTGTCGTTGTGCAGTTTTTCATGTCGAGTTCCCAAAAAAGCCTGCGTTACCAATGCTTAATTCCAGACAACAGCGCCGACACATAACATCGCTGTCCACGCGGATAATCTATCGAGTGCACCTCGCGTCAAGATACACTCCCACAGGCTCAAGCCTTGCCCCCGCCGCGCCGACACCCACTGCGACCACAAAAAGACTACTCACAACTATTGACTTAAGTCACTTTCAATTGAAGAGCGTTCGGAAATCTCTCAGATACACCATCGATGAGCAGCATTTGTGTGCGCATGGAGCACACAAGTCTGCGGTAGTTTATTGACAGCGCCACTCCTTTCATGCAACAAAGCACTGTTTTGGTGCGCAAACATGAATGAGTTTCATTCATTTTTGTGGGCTTAGCCGCGCAGCACTCATAAGTGCGCGTGAAAGTATTTTCTCTTTCATTTCCGCGAAAAAAAAATGCACAACGAATTCCTCCAGCACCTGAGATCGATAGCGGCGCGCTCGTTGCCCCCGCATACCTTCGGCCGCACAATGAGGCAGTTATGCTGCCGATAACCTCGCTTCGGTGCGATACCACCGTGTGCCACATACTTGCCTAGCCGCGCTGGAAAATGCGAGGAAAAGGCTAAAAGAGGCTCAGTCTCAGTCTCAGTTGCAACGAGCCCAGTGATCGATTGCAAGTGGCACATTCTGTGCGACCGATGCCCATCGGCGGCGGCTTGCGGAAAGGCCTCCGCTTTTTGTGCACAGCCCCACCGGACATGATTGGCATTTGCGCGATGGACAGTGGCTGCAAAAAGCCGATGTAACGCGGTGAGAAGCTGCCGAGAGAAGCTCCCGTCCGCTCTGGTCGGCAGCGGCAATTATGCAAGACGATGATCTGTGCGATCGGCACGGATTCGAAATCTGTGACAAGCGTTCTGCGCCGCGCACAGCTGCTGCGGCAAAAGCGGCCGCTATTATGGCCGATTCCAACCAGTCTTCGATGGGTCCCGTCCACACTGGGAGATCGTGGCAGCAGAGGCAGAAGACCGCTGATGGCTCTCCACCGGTTTCTAATCGCGTAGACAACGTGGATATCTGCTTTTTGGGTGGAGTAGCGATTAACAAGTTTACGGCGACCAGTTGTGGTCTGGGCTTTGGGGCCACTTCGGAGGCACACCTGTGTGGCGTGGCGTGGTGGCTGTGGCAGCCGGCTATCGCCGTGGCAATGAATAATGGCGACGGAGTCGGAGTCGGAGTCGGAGATGGATTTTCAGATTTTACTCTCCACTGACCCGCGGAATGTGGACTGTCGACTGTGGGGAGGTGGTGTGCCAATTGCTCCGCTGGTGGCGGATCTGGGGGAAATGGAAAACTGGTAATTGGTCGCCCGATGTCGCCGGGGTTGTGGGTCAAATAGTTTTGAAGTGGAAATGGGCGCTTAGAGGAGGAATTGGTCTTAAGTGGATGCAGGGTTTCGGGGCTTCTTGTTTTGCGCCAATGGATGTGGAATCTTCACGAGATATTGTTCTCCTTTTCCTCGCGCCTACGTCCTAAACAATATCTCTGCACTCTTCTACCACTCTTGTCGCGGAATTTAGACATTTCCTCGCGGGGCAGGTTAGCGGTTGACGCTACATTCCGAATTGCGGCTGATTGAGCTTTTCTTTCTGTGAACTTCTTTCCAAGCACCATCTGATCTTGTCATGAAAGTTATAAGGTTTCCATGACTTGGTAGATTTACCGAGTGCCTATCTTGCGCAAAACGACCACAGTTGAAGACTGCTTGTTGGGCATCCTCCTCAGTATTTGGCCATTGTGCCCACAGCGTCTAACTATCATGTCCACACTTGTGTAGATACTGTCGATAGACGCCGTGTGCAAACAGAAACTGTGTGATGTGATTGTTCCAGACTCCTGTCGGTCTTGATGTCTTCTATCAACATCTTCCTTTTGTGGAGACGTCCCATCAGTGGTGTTACATTGTCACTAAAGCCGCTCGTTCTTCCATCTCTATAATTTTCGCCTGCTGCCGGTCAGAAGTTTGACTGCAGTACATTCACTTAAGCCACTTAAGCCTGATTGCCCTTATTGAGCAGAGCCTATGGACCGACGTCATCATCCGTTTTAGTCGGCCGACCGCAAGAGCTCCAGCCCAAATTGGAGCAGCGTGAAGGAGGACTGAACTGATTACACGTGCGAGTACGACCAAGCGCGCGTATCCGGGCCCGCTACATTCCGGGGGCATTTGAGAGAGCGCTGCATGTGTGTAAATAAAAGTATAGCCCCTACGTACTGCACTGCCTCCACTGCCTGAACATACTCGTTTCACAAACTGTAGCTAGTTGTTGCATCCAGTACAAGGTTCTCTCTTGTAATCGTTTGGAATCTAATGTTCGTTGGTTCAAAGCCGAGCGGTCATCAGTCCTGCAGCTGTAGCCGTCCCTCAATCCATGCCACTCTGACGCATCGTGGACCAGGACGGTGCACAAAAATAATTTCGTCTATTCAGAGAGGGAACGAATCCTTAGCATCCCTGCGCGTGAATTCCCTGGTTGACACTGAAACCAAGAAGAAGCACTAATTTTTCATATATTTCGGACAACTGGGTTCCAAGTGTTGTAATAAATACAACGAAGAAATTAAATTACTTACATCCCTTGTCAATTTCGTTTATTTATTCTTCCCGTAAACGGTTATGGCCTGTATCTCGACTAAATTATGATTCATCATGTACACACACCAATAGTAGGTTGCTTCGTTAAAAACTCTGCCTCTCGCCTGAAAGTATGCACAAAAGTATGTTAAAAACGCTACAATAAAAAATTGGCAATAGTGTTTCGGTTCTGACCCATACTTTCGTTAAGTGTTCGTTAGCTAATATACTCCCCAATTTCTGTGCATTAAAATGAGTTCCACAACTTAGAAATTCCTTCCACCACCACATAATAGCGCTAGTATAGTATGAAATTTTATTCGGTTTAGCTCTCATTTCCTTCTTGATAAATACATGTGTTAACGCAAAAAGAACATGCATTCAGGTGGATGTTGGCAGTTAGCAATATATACAGTCGAGCCAGCTAATATACTCTATACTATATGATACTCGTTTAATTGAAAAACAGCACATTTTTTGATCGAATTGATATTCAAACGATTTTTATCTGCTATGTAGTGCTCGTTAAAACACTGGGTAGTAATCTTACTTATTGCAATATATGTCGGGCCAAAGGTAATAATGCTTATACATACATTGATTTGAATAGAAAATGAAATTACAGATTATCAAAAATTGCAGCAACATGATTCTAAGAATCAGGATATCGAAGATATCGCGAGAAGTACGGAGTCGAGAAAGAACACTACGGTTTGACGTCGGAAAGCTACAATCGCAATCGACAGCTAGGAACTTTGCCGACCGAGTCTCCCTGAAACTCTCTGAAAGTTCGACGCTGCCTGCATATTCAATAGAAGAAGAATGGAAACGTTGTCAAAAAGCTATCAAAGAAGCTGCCACTGATGTGCTGGGTTTCACGACACCACCCAGAAGGAACCCATGGTTTGACGACGAGTGCAGGCAGGTACATGCAGCCAAGCAGGAGGCCTACAAGGCAACGCTGCATCGAACAACGAGAGCTGTTCGTGAGCTCTACAAACAGAAGAGAAGGGAAGAGCACCGGCTTCTCAGAAAGAAAAAGAAAGAGCATCAGAAGCTCGCGATCGTGGTGATGGAGAGGTGTTACGACAGGAAGGAGGTCCGAAAGTTTTACCAAAAGGTAAAACAAGTATCAGGAAGATATAGACCTCGGACCGAAGCCTGCAGGGACGAAAATGGACAACTAGTAGAAGAATCGCAGTCGATGCTGAGAATTTGGAAAAATCATTTCTGTAGACTGTTAAACGGCGATGACGACACAAATTCCGCTGTCAGGCAGAATGTTTCACTCAATTTGGACGATGATGAACACGAATTCCGTCCCCCCGACTTAGACGAAGTCAAGATGGCGATATCATGACTGAAGTCGAACAAAGCTGCTGGAGCGGACGGATTGTCCGCGGAACTGTTTAAGGCAGCTGGAGATGACCTGGTTGGGCGCATGCACCAGCTCATCTGTAAGATATGGTCGGAGGAAAGCATGCCCGATGAGTGGAATCTCAGCGTCGTTTGTCCGGTCCACAAGAAATGAGACCCCTTTGACTGCGCCAACTATCGAGGGATCAGCCTCCTTAACATCGCTTACAAGAATCTCTCTGCCGTTCTGTGTGAAAGCCTGAAACCCTTTGTCAACAACCTGATAGGTCCTTATCAGTGCGGTTTCAGGCCAGGAAAGTCCACTATCGATCACATTTTCACATTACGGCAGATCCTGGAAAAGACTCAAGAGATGCAGATCGACACCCACCACCTATTTGTCGATTTCAAGGCCGCATATGACAGCGTTCATAGAGACGAGCTATACAGCGCCATTTCTAGTTTTGACATTCCTGCCAAACTCGTCAGGTTGTGCAGGATGACTATGGAGAACTCTCGCTGCTCCATCAAGGTCGGTAACGAACTCACCGAGACCTTCAATGTCAAAAAAGGTTTTTGGCAAGGCGACACGCTGTCATGTGACTTCTTCAACATCATACTTGAGAAACTCAAACGTAAACACCCGAGGCACGATCTTCCAAAAGTCCGTTCAACTGCTTGCTTACGCGAACGACATTGACGTGATTGGACGAACACAGCGAGCCGTCAATGAGGCGTTTGCTGGCATTGAAGCGGAAGCGGCTAAAATGGGTCTAGCGATAAACCAGGGCAAGACAAAGTACATGCTGTCATCACGAAAGGACGCACAACATCGACGTCTCGGAATGAGCGTCATAATGGAGAAGTAGAAACTTTGAGGTAGTCAAGAACTTCTTCCAACTCTGCTCTGGAGTAAATAGGGACAACAACACCAGTACCGAGATCAAGCGCAGAATTACTCTTGCCAATCGCTGTTTCTTTGGGCTCAAGAGGCAATTAAGTAACAGAGCCATCTCTCGAAACACCAAATTGACCTTGTATAAAACCCTGATCATCCCAGTCCTACTTTATGGCTCAGAGACATGGACGCTTTTGAAAGCGGATGAAGAAGCTCTTGGTTGTTTTGAGAGAAAAGTTCTGCGTACGATCTTTGGTCCTGTTTGCGTTGATGGCGTTTGGAGGAGAAGGTTCAACCACGAACTATACGGGCTGTACAGCGGCATGCACCTAGTTAAGCGTCTTCGGATCCAACGCTTAAGATGGCTAGGTCTATAGAGCGGATGGACACCACAGCTCCGGCCCGAAGAGTCTTCCACACCGAGCCATTGGGACAACGCAACAGAGGACGTCCTCGCACTAGATGGGGCACAGAAGTTGAAAAGGACCTCAATCAACTTGGTGTGCGCAACTGGAGGCAGCTGGCGAAAGATCGTGCTGGCTGGAGAGGCATGTTAGTTGAGGCCCAGGTCCACCACGGACTGTAGCGCCAATCAAGAAGAAGAAGAAGATTCTAAGAAACAGACAAGTGTGTCTATCAATGACACAGCCATAATTTTAAGACACCGCGATGATGGTGAGACGCGGAAGACCATTTGTGCGCATTTCAATAGCAAGGCAACAACGCTTACAAGGATACGCCTACAAAAAGATTCCATTTGCAAAGTTGCTGCACGAAACCAGCATTCATCCATAAAATGCTTACCTGCTGTAGCGCACAGTAAAGGTCCAAGCCCATAGAATCCGGTGCGTGCGTTGCAGTTGACATCCACAAAAATCGTATTTGCCGGACTGCAAAGAGGTGCCAAATGAAATACGTTCGTTGCGTCCGAAATATGTATACAAACATACAATCCCACTCGAACATGAGAGTAAAATGATACACATGCATACATAAATGGTACACACATGTGAGAATAAACTGTCAAACGGAAGAAAAGTTAAAAGTTCGCCAACTTCATGCATTCTGATGTATTCCACATATAGTCCACACTCGTTGTCTCGCTCCCTCTTATTAGCTCTTAAGAGTTGTGAATTTTTTGACAAGACGCAACGCTCGCACCGGATTCTATGGGTTTGGGCCTTAAGGTTGACAAATGTTTGGATTAACTAAATTGTTAGTCGAAATTAAATCCTTTTTCAATTATCCGAGTTTCGCTTAAATGCAAAACCCAGCTACTCGTCATGGGTGCGGTTTGCAGTTTGATTTTTATCAGGGACGTTATGGAAATAGGAATCCGTCTACTTTCTTGATGAAATTGTGTGACTTAGCTTATCATCAACTCTAGAGCAGGAATACTCTAATGTGACTTTCTCATATTTTTACGATCACTTTTTTACAAGTCCTGACCTGACGAACAAACTACGAAGATTGGATGCGGTGGTACAGGAACTTTTAAGGGAAACCAGATTGAAAATATAAACATGGTAAACAAAAAGCTATTCAAAAAGGAGAGGGGAACCCTCCAATCCTTCATTGTTACGAAAAAGGAAATTTTGCTTACTCGTTGCTCGTTGGAACGAGTGTATCCTATTGACTGTGACAGTTTGATGGTTAGTGAAAGAGTGCGTTCACAAATGCTTATGTGCCTCGGCCTTTTCTGGATGTTGTGTCGCTCTGTGGATCTAGCAATGGTGTTTGCCAATAAGTTCAGTTGCTACTGTCGTTTATAATTTATCGCTCTGTCTATTATCTGTGCTACAGCCGTTGTTTTGGTAGATCTTCCTTTGAGCTAAGGTGCGATTGTTTTTACTGTAGAGATGTTTTTAGTGAAGATGAAGGAAGTTTAACTAATTGGCCGGGAGTTTTCTTTCCCACGTCTACCCATCTTAGGAATGAAGGTGGCGGTTGTTAGTGTTTCAAATTTTATAGATCAACTTATGTTGATCAACCATGTAATGGGTAGTACGCCGTCCAGGCTTAGACATAGTCAACCTCGACGTCGTATGTTCGTTTCCTCTCACTGACAAGGCTCATAGAGTATTTCCTGTCAAGAAAAAGCTTCTCAAACTTGGCCGTTCGGAGACGGAGTAGGTCCTTTCCACTCGTGAGAGAATAATAGCACGCACAACACGAGTGGTTGCTGAGAACCTAGGACCTGGCCTCTATGGGCTGTAACGCCACCCATATTATTATTATTATGGCTTAACTGATTGAACGTAGTAAGGTTTTATACCCAAATATTTGCTTCTCAAAATTTAGATCGCGTTTCTTTCGAAGCAGTGTTTTTACGAATGGCGCATGAGTCTACTCAAAAACTATTAATCCAATCGGTTGCAATCGGTTGGCCAAACTCCATACACCTATTAACCTCCATACACTCTATTAACTAATCTGAAGATTTTAGCTACTCCAAGCATAGACTTGAATACTCTGCTGGTGAATAGTTACTGGGTGATAGGTAGTTGGCTGATGACATAAAGGCCACCCTGCTTGGATATGGAAAACAAAAAATCACCCATTCCATATCTTTTACGAAACGATTTTTAATATTGGAAATAGTCTGCTATAAAGTACTAAAAAGGGATCTCTTGCAGCTTCCACTTTCCAAACGCATCAACAATTAATTCTTTATTTTTTTTTAATTATTGACACTGCACTGCACTGCGACGTGTCGGTCAGAACGTCACGGCAGACAGATATAATTTTGAGGTAATCAAAAACTTTGTCTACCTAGAAACCGCTTTCAACTCAGACAATGACACCAGCGCTGAAATCAAACGAAGAATAACTCTTGCCAATCGGTGCTTCTTTGGGCTAAGAAAGCAATTGGTAAACAAAGCCCTCTCTCGAACAACCAAGATAACGCTTTATAAGACATTACTCGTCCCAGTCCTGCTATATAGCGCGGAGGCATGGACTTTGTCAAAAGCGGATGAAGCAGCTCTTGGTTGCTTCGAGAGGAAAATTCTTCTTGTGATTTTCGGTCCCGTCTGCATAGATGGTGATTGGAGGAGTATATATAACAACGAACTGTTCAGCAACATTGACTTAGCCAGAAGAGTGAAGATCCAACGACTGAGATGGCTAGGTCATGTAGAGCGGATTGAAACCAATGCTCCGGCCCGAAAAGTGTTCGAATCCCGAGAATCCCCGCGGGACGGCGCATTAGAGGAAGACCGCGACTCAGGTGGCGCACGCAAGTGGAAAGGGACCTCAACCAACTATGCGTGCGAAACTGGAGACAGCTAGCTAAAGATCGAGTTGGCTGGAGACGCTTGTTGGTTGAGGCCCAGGTCCACCCCGGACTGTAGCGCCACCTTAAGTAAGTAAGTAATTGACACTGCACTTGCCGGTGCATCGTACTTCACAGCCAAATCTTTATTTTTCGACCCACTTTCCACCTCTTTTATAAGGTCAAATTTTTGATCAAGAGTGAGTGCTTGTACATCAACGTTAAACATGATAGATTATTCAACTCAACAATTAGGATTGTACTGTTCATACCTTGTTTGGTGTGGTGGTTTCGTGGTTTCCCTTTTTGTAATTCAGCTATCAGCTTGTGCAGATCAATGTAAGTACTGCCTACATGTAGCAATGTGTTTTTTTTTACTCTTACCACACATAATGAAATTACGATTGATTACATGTATATATATTAGGAGCCCAAAGGAGAATGCGACATACAAACACTGTGCTCTCGACAGCAATCCATTAACACACAGTAGTTGTGTTTAGGCAGTTGACTGCATCCATTCAGAATTCGACTTATCGACGTTGATGCCAAATAATCTCTTCGGGGCAAACGTTAACTCCACAAATAACGTAGAATCGTCCTTGGCAACAGATGCTACTTCGGTCTGTCACAGCTGGGCTCGAAGTTCCGGACTCGAAGGACCAAAGTCGCGCTCCACACAACTCTTATCCTGCCAGTCCTGCTTTATGGAGCCGAAAGCTGGACACTAAGCAAGACTGCAGTGCTGATTCTTGGTGCCTTCGAAAGAAAAATTCTACGTCGGATATATGGTCCCATCTGCGAGGAAGGCGAATGGAGGAGAAGACACAACTGCGAACTCTACGAGCTGTACAAGGATGTGGATGTAGTTCGGAAGGCAAAAATCCGTCGACTGCACTGGCTCAGCCACATCGAGCGAATGGACAACAACGGTCCAGCAAAGAGGGTCTTCGAATCCGGGCCTCCTGGTTCGAGAAGGAGAGGAACACCGAACCTCCAGTACAGAGACCAAGTCATCGCGGATGTAAGACATCTTGGCCTTCATGACTGGAAGCAGCGCGCCCAGAACCGCCACTGATGGAACGAAGCAATAGTTCAGGCTCGGACAAGTAAGCAAGTAATCTCTTCGAGTTCTCAATACAATCGAGTCATCGAAGAAATATTACATTCCAATTTCAGTCCTTATCAAATATTCGAGTTATCGAAGTTCGACTGTATTTGAGGTCAGTTGTGGGCAAACGAAAAATTGATAAATTCAACTAATAAGCTAATTAGTTATGATTAGTGACTTGAATAAAATCACATATAATTGCATTCATTCACGATTCATTGTAATAAATTCTCAATAACCGGCTTCAATAACGATTTTGCCATCAAGCCTATACAATAGTTTCCATATTTCTAAATGGCCCGTAATAACAGAAGAGGAGTACCAGCTGCTGTGAGTAGATCTGCTTTAAAGAACTCCATCCGCACACAGCATCACAGCTACTCACTGATCTCCTTTCATTACCTCGCCGATCGACATAAATCATTTAGTCGATATTGGTTACTAGATTACCGAAGACATTCAATTTTCACCACCGACCAGGATTTGCGATTCATCCGACGGGCGAGTAGGCGCTCCGATGTGGAAGAAATAAATAAGCGATCCATTAAAATCGCCTAAGCAACACCACTCATTGATTACCGTCATTTTGCGCTTGCAACGCTGTTACTGGCACACATCGGCCGCTGCCGCTGGAAATAACTTCACTCCGTGGTCAAACCACAGACACAAACATTCAGCCCCGAAAAACCGGCTGCCCGTTCGATTTCCAGCGAAGTTTCCTCCACCACAGCGACCACCACCAGCGCCGGTGCAGTTGCATCGCGAAAATCCGCCGCACGCCAGCGGATTGAGCGTCATTGTCGGTCTTACCTTGGAACGTATCGCCGCGTTCGCTGTTCTCTCGCGGAGTTTGCTTCCTCGCTGTGCATAGCCTTTCCGAGGAAAAGTTGTTTCGTCTTTCCGATTCCGGCGAACCGAACTTGGATTACCAGAAGTGCCAGTGACAGTGACACAGTTCCCCAGTGCTCGCCGACGGCTCCTCATGGACTCGCCGACGGGCGGCTCAAGGTAAGTGCAAGTGGCTAGCAAAAGAGCAACGCAAACAGTCGGACAGTCAAACAGAGGGAGGGCTACGTTTTTGGAATGCTCGCATATATTTTAGAAATATTTACACAAAGGTGTCTGTTGAACTCTTAGAAAATACAATACAAAACAAGATCGTGTCCTTTCGGGAGTGGGCTTGGTGTCGGTTGTCTCCGCTTAGCGTCCGAATCGCATGTGTCCGTAGTCGTCGAACTGATCCTCGCCGCCGCGCTTGCCGAACCTCATGTGGCCGTAGTCGTCGAAGCGCTTCGCCCTTTCGCCGTCGTTCTCGTTGTCCACCAGGAGGTCCAGCTCGATGGGGATCTTGGAGCGGGATATCTGCACCATCCTGGGCTCGAAGCCGTACATCGATCTGAGGTTCCTGCGGGCAGCGCCGAACGACCGGATGGCCATGTTGCGGTTGCCACTGCTGTCCAGGGAGTCGGTCTTCTGCTGGCTGTCGTCGTACTTGTCGCCGTTGACCGGCAGCCCGGGCACGGTGAGCACATAGCAGAAGAGGATGACTGTGCAGACGAACAATGGTGTTGAGGAAGCAGACATCCTGGTGTGTTGTCTCTGGGAAACTCAGCCTCGAACTGACTGCTGGTTGAGTCCACCTGTTGGCTTTTATAGGTGAATCCTTGCCCGAAGGATACGTGCCCGCTGTGGCAAAGTGCTTACGAACGACGGTTTTTCAGTTCGGTGGTGGATGCCAGAAAGCCAGTAAGCGGGCGCTGACGTTAATTGACGTTTGAAAGGTAACTCAATTAGATCCCGCCGACGGGGGTGGATGAGCGATTTGACAGTTCAGCCGTGGATGCGAGACAGCCGGTGGATTGTTTGAGTTGGGCGTTTTAAAGAAAACAAATTTCACGAATCAATAGTTGAATTCGTAACCCAGTGAAGGAAGGCAGCCATCATTGGAAATGGACGAAGGTGTTGCTGGGAATCATTTGCATTTCTCATTGTGTGTGTGACCACTCACTGCGAATGAGTTTGTGGTCTTTTGACTCTCGGGAAAAGGACGTTGTTGCATTTCATGGTCCAATGCCACCAATGGTGTGGATGGGCAGACGGTCCAAGGTGGACAGGGGCCTAGCTTCGACATAACCATAGAAGGAGTCAAATTATTTACATATTGTATTCTGTTCTTATTAGTGATTAATAAATAGACGTCCAAAAGCACTCACGACGAATGAACACATTTCCATAAGAACCCTACAAAGGACATCCAAATTCATGTAATCACTCTTTGGATTCAGCAGAACTCAAAATATGGTAACGTCACATTGTGATTTTGCAAACACTATGTACCATTAGAGAGGCGGTCCGAGGCGTTGGGGGTATCTGCGTCAACACCAACGTACTTGAAGCTCGGCGTTGTAGGTTCGATTGCTGGTGTGCTTTCAGCTCTTTATTCTTCTTGCGGCACACCATAACCCTTCAATCCTACAAGAAAGGGTTGAACTTGCTGTCACCTGTGAAAATTGTGAAAATCTTCCCACAATACGGGATCTTTTCTCTGTAAACTTTAGCAGATTTCTGACTAATGTTGCGGTTGCGCAAGCTGATGGAGAGCTTGCTACTCGACCGTTGAATACTTGTGATTTGATAGTTCTGCGAACCATAGACTTGGAAACACGCTTTCCGCATTCAACCGACAGCTGACTTACTACCTTAGGTGCACCAAGAGGACTGTTGTCTTTAATTTTTTTGAAAACTATTAGTTTTTTGCGCCTTGTTAATTTCTTGGTCTGGCCTTTCTTCTTCTTGAATTGGATGCGGCCTTGGTTCCTGAATCGTCTTATCATGTCACCGACCATAATAGGTTTCGTTTTCAAATTCCCCGCAATTTTATTGTAAGTTCCACCTATTAAGTGATGACTGATTCTGGTTTTTAACGATGTGATCTTTCCTTTCTTTTGGTGAAGTCTATCCCTAAAATAGGCCGATCTAGACAACTTGTGAATCCTGCCAGATATAGCACGTGTGATCGGTCTCATTGCCGACAGGGAGTTTGTGGCGCAGCTGTCGGCAAAATGTCTGGTGGTATTTCTAGTGCCGACGGACATAGTGGTGTCGGGGTTGATGCAGAGGTGGAATCCTATTAAAGAAAAATATGTAACGAAACTTGTTGATTATTAGGAACATTTACGAGTACTTACTGTTTCTGAAATTTCACTTGCGCCTATGACGATATTGGTCATTAAAACGAAGACCATGTGCCCCAAACCTTTTTCTAGACAGGAAATACGCTTTGAGCATTGTCACTGACTCGAAAGAGGTGGAGTCGTGAAAATGACTTTTGTCGCTCAGAGCTGGAATCGAACCTATGACGTCGAGGTTGGGGTCGACGCACATACCCACAACGCCACGGGCAATTTGAACTCTTGTGAAAACAATAGCACGCACAACACGAGTGCTTGCTTAGAAGCTAGGCCCTGGCTCTCTATGGGCTGTAGCGCCACCCATATTATTATTATTATTATGTTCCCCAAAAAGTTCGTCCGATTTGCTCATCAACGGAGCCGCACTTGGCGTTGCACCTACTTACTTACTTATCAGGCCGACCAACCATGAAGGGTCTAAGCCTGAGCAATTGCTGCCTTCCATCGGTGACGGTCCTGGGCAAGCTGCTTCCAGTCATCAAGGCCAAGCTGTCTTATATCCGCGATGACTTGGTCTGTGTACCGGAACTTCGGTCTTCCTCTCTTTCTCGAACCAGGAGGCTCGGATTCGAAGACTCTCTTTGCTGGAGCGTTGTTGTCCATTCGCGCGATGTGGCCGAACCAGTGTAGTCGACGGATTTTTGCCTTCCAGACTACATCCACATTCTTGTACAGCTCGTAGAGTTCGTGTCTTGTTCTCCATTCGGAACCACATATCCGACGTAGAATTTTTCTTTCGAAGGCACTAAGAATCAGCTCTGCAGTCTTGCTAAGTGTCTAGCTTTCGGCTCCATAGAGCAGGACTGGGAGGATAAGAGTAGAGCATGACTTTGGTCCTTCGAGTCAGGCTTTTCGAGCCCAGTTGTTTTCACAAACCGAAGTAGCATCGGTTGTCAAGGGCGATTCTACGTCGGATCACCACTACGATGTCATTCGTGGAGTTAACGTTTGCCCCGAGATAGACAAACTCCTTTACTACCTCGAAATTGTATCTGTCGATTGTAACGTTTTGGCCGAGGTGGTGTGTGGCGGATCGTGGCTCGACAGCATGCAATTGGTTTTAAAAGAACACACCAACTCATATAATATCTGTGCTCTCTGCTATCTTCGCTGCACTGCCAGTCCAAATAATAATAATATGGGTGGCGCTACAGCCCATAGAGGGCCAGGGCCTAGCTTCTCAGCAACCACTCGTGTTGTGCGTGCTATTGTTCTCTTACGAGTGGAAGGGACCTACAGTTTTACGCCGAATCCGAACGGCCAAGTTTGAGGAGCTTTTTTCTAGACAGGAAATACTCTTTGAGCATTGTCAGTGACTCGAAAGAGGTGGGGCCGTGAAAATTATTTTGGTCGCTCAGAGGTGGAATCGAACCTGCGACGTCGAGGTTGGGGTCGACGCACGTACCCACAACGCCACGGGCCACCACTGCCAGACCAAATACCACAAGCTTAAGCAGATGTTAGGCAGAGTAGCTAAATAGAAGAGAGCTCCTTGAATTGAAAGAGAAATATGATCGCCGCCTGGTTGTCAGAGCAGATGAGGATATCTGTGCTTCGTATTTCATTGCTTCCGTCATTATTATGGCTTCTGTCAGAAAATCTCTGCGGTGATGTAGTCGGTAGTCGGAATGACAGTTTAATATTTAGATACTTAAAATAGACACCCGCACACATTCCTTCGCCTATCTTCGACCTTCGACAAGATTTCCAAGAACTGTCTAGAGTCTGGTATTCAGACTCTAAGTATAAAAGGGTGGCGTTACAACCCATAGAGAGCCAGACCTCAGCAACCGCTCGTATTGTGTGTGGTATTGATCTCTCACGATTGGAAGGGACCTGCCTCCGAACGGCCAAGTTTGAGAAGCGTTTTGCGTGTCTCATTAGAAGACATAATATACTCTTTGAGCATTGTCAGTGACTCGAAAGAGACGTTGGCGTGAAAATTATTTAATTGTGTCGCTCTGACGAGGGATCGAACCTGCTACATCGAGGTTCAAGTGCGTTGGGGTCGACGCACGTACCCAAACGAGTGAATACTGGTTGTAAGGTCTTCCTGGAAGAGGAGTTTACACCTGAGTCAGCGCAAAATTCGTTTGGTGGACATTTATTTATTAAGTTCCAGGTGTACACTTTGTGATTAATTACTTTCTGCTCCCGAATGCGAGTACAGACTTTTTGGAATATGAAACCATATGGGGTTCATTTATATCAGTTTGGCACGGGACCTTAAAGAGAAGGTAAATTAAGAGATTTCCTTAAGAGATGGAACATCGCTCCTTAAATACCACACACTCCACTCATCAACACATGACACGTCTCATTAGAAGACAGAAACATTTACCATCTCCCCTTGGTGTCAACGCTTGTCTCTTTTCCCACCAACCAGCATCGATCATAGCGAAACTCTCACATCGCACACATAAAGTCATCACATGCATCAGCGTCACACTGCCCATCAAACAAACGTTTCATAACCAAAGCTTTACGGTCCGCAGTAAACGCTTCACGCAGCTCATTAGCGGAGGCTTAAAACAGTGTTACAGCCACTTCAGTGAATAAATATCGTTTGAAGGATGATCGCTGGCATAATTTATTTGAGAATCGTCACAACTGTTCCCCACGTCAAGACACCAGCCCGTACTTTCGCCTGAAGACACCAGCATCGCACCCGGAAAACTACCTTCTCGACGGTTCATAATCGATGCTGACCGAGCGATGGCAGCCGATGGAAGGGTCTAATTTATGTAAACACAGTCCATTATGCAAAATTCCGTAGACAGCATTATAGACGCTTTAACAAAGAAACTCGGACTCGCCTTACACTGATCTGCCGATGACGACGATGATGGTGATGTTGGCCAAGCAAATACTGGCGGTGGGGGTCTATGTGGAGCAAGCAATTCAGCGTTGGCGTGTTTAGTCGCCTCATTAGTTAGTCAAATACACTGTCGTAACTCAGAAGAAGTGTTCAAAAACTGTCCTCCGACGGCCAAATAATGATTTGTCAAAAATGTCTGCTTAGTGTCAGTGGTTTTTATTCGAACAATTTGAAGCAACTTCGTGGGAGAAGAAAAAGAAGAGAAGTTGACCCTAATTGATTTCAACGGGCAATTAATGAAGTTTATGACTCGAAAATTAAAACGAACGCAGAATGTGCGCAGGAAAGGGATGCAGATTTTTGAAGAATTTGCATACTACATGGATTTCAAGGAGAAAACCGATGTAGGAGCATAAATAAAAATGCAAAAGTTTGCTCTGAATAGCGAGTTTCCGAAAGTCCGGTTTTGATTGGATTGAAATTTTGAGAAAACAGTTTCGCTCGTATTTAAGCCTTTCACAAGCTTAGAATAAATGCATTAATCCTTCTGCCAAAGAGCAGGTCTCATCTGGAAGAATCGAATATCTTGCAGCCACAACAATTCGGCTTTCGCTCACATCGTAGTACTTCACGTAAAGTTTACAGAATAAAAAAACACGTACTTTATTCCTGTTCAGAAGGCAAAAGTACTGGCATGGTTCTCTTAGATGTGGAAAAAGCGTTTGACACTGTATGGCACAATGGTCTTGTCGATAAGCTTTTGCAAATTTAATTTCCTATCTACCTCATAAAAATAATCCAAACTTTCTTAACGGCAAGGAGTTCTAAGGTATATGTGAACCAGACTCCATCTGATGTCCATTGGATTCCTGCCGGTGTTCCTCAGGGCTCCGTATTGGGTCCCATTGTCTACAACAACACAGGTCTGGCCAGAATTTGCTACATTGTGTAATGAGATGTCATTATTGTCGAGATCATTACGAATTAGAAGGAGCGCGAGCAACATGGCTGACGAAATAAACGCACTCAACGGGAGGATTATGAGCGAGGAAGAAAGGGAGCAACATCTTAGCATTTTTGCCGACGTACTATAAGAGCGTTGCGAGAAATACCAGGCCAGTGATGGAATAAAATGGTGCCAATAACCCCCAGCGACAAGTCCCCTAAGAGCAAACAATGCCATTGGAGAAATCGGTGGTTTCACCAGAAAACGAATGCATCGTAGTCTTCTTGGTAGCTTCTACTAAATTAAGGGCTCAACAGGAAATTGTGAAATACAACACAAATAATCTGTCACGACAGGCGAAGTGTTACCCATTGGGATTTTTTCTGCAGTTAGATGTTCCCACATTATCAAGTGTAGTAATAATATAGTAAATGAAATGAGAGCAGCGAAGTACCAGTACCACCTGCTCCAAGTCACCAATTTATGTATTCTTTGTTTGAACAGATGAAATATGAGAGTTTTCCGTTCGAAATGGCAACGAAACAACACGCCAAGAAAAGTCGTGTGGAATTGCCAGAGTTATCGACACAATGAAAAATATGTCCATGCACTGCCTACGGAGAGCCTGTTAGTTAACAGCCGCACTGATATTGACCAATCAGGTTCAGCCAGCGAAATCCACTATTGACCAAATATTCACTTCACGGCAGATCTTGGAAAAGACCCAGTTTCGATGCCCACCATTTATTCATTGACTTTAAGGCCGCGTATAACAGAAAGTATAGACACGAGCTGTACAACGCACTGTCTAGGTTTGGCATCCCTGCTAAACTCGTCCGCCTTTGCAGAATGACGATGGAGAACGCCCGATGCTCCATCGAGGTCGGTAACGTACTCACCGAGACCTTCAATGTCAAAAAAGGTTTTTAGGCAAGGCGACACGCTGTCATGTGACTTCTTTAACATCATACTTGAGAAGATCGTGCGAAACTCAAACGTTAACACCCGAGGCACGATCTTCCAAAAGTCCGTTCAACTGTTTGCTTACGTGGACGACATTGACGTGATTAAACGAACACAGCGAGCCGTCAATGAGGCGTTTGCTGGCATTGAAGCGGAAACGGCTAAAATGGGTCTGGCGGTGAATGAGGTCAAAACAAAGTACATGCTGTCATCACCGAAGGACGCACAACATCGACGTCTCGGACGGAGCGTCATATTGGACAGCAGAAACTTTGAGGTAGTCAAGAGCTGTTTGCGTTGATGGCGTCTGGAGGAGAAGATTCAACCACGAAATGTAGGCTTTACAGCGGCATGCACCTAGTTAATCGTCTTTGGATCCAACGCTTAAGATGGCTAGGTCATGTAGAGCGGATGGACACCACAGCTCCGGCCCGAAGAGTCTTCGACACCGAGCCATTGGGACAGCGCAACAGAGGACGTCCTCGCACTAGATGGCGCACACAAGTGGAGAAGGACCTCAACCAACTTGGTGTGCGCAACTGGAGGCAGCTGACGAAAGATCGTGCTGGCTGGAGAGGCATGTTGGTTGAGGCCCAGGTCCAACCCGGACTGTAGCGCCAATCAAAGAAGAAGAAGAAGACGCTCTGCCATGCGATCACTTTAACATCATTCTCTAGAAGACCGTGCGGAACTCAAATGTCAACATTAGAGGCACGATCCTCCACAAATCTATACAACTGCTCGCATGTGCCGATGACATTGACATCATCGGAAGACCACAACGGGCCGTCAGTGCGCGTTTGTGAACATCGATAAGGAAGCGACCAAGATGTTTAATGAGGGTAAGACAAAGTATTTCATGTCTACGAAAAAAGTCCACCAGCACCCACGTCTTGCACAAAACGTCACTATAGACAGTTATAACTTTGAAGGAGTGAAAGGCTCTGTCTACCTAGGCTCCGAAGATAATACAAACAACGACACCACCGCGGAGATAAAACGGAGGATGACGGAGGCCAATCGCTGCATTTTCGCACTCTGAAGGCCACTGAGGAATTAGGACATCTCTCGAAGAACCAAGATGTCCCTATATAAGACCTTGATAGTCCCAGTCCTGCTGTATGGAGCAGGAAGCATGGACTCTAACTAAAGCGAACGAGGATATTGTTGGTCGCTTCGAGAGAAAAGTCCTTCGAATTATTTTCGGTATCGTATGTATGGATGGTGTTTGGAGGAGGAGACTGAACGACGAGCTGTACGGGCTATATAGTGACATCGACCTGGTCAAATGAGTTCGAATCTCTCGTCTCAGGAGGCTATGCCAAGTCGATCGAATGGACACCAATGCTCCGGTCCGGAAAGTCTTCGACTCCAACCCGAGGAACAACGCGGTAAAGGAAGACCACGCCTATGGTGGCGCACGCAGCTAGAAGGCGACCTGAATAAGTTGAACGTGCGTGGTTGGAAGCAATTAGCACAAGAACGGTGTAGATAGACATACATGTAGGCTGAGGCCCAGGTCCACCCCGGACTGTAGCCAAAAAAGAAAGCAGATCAAATGAAGGGGTAATATCCAAAATAAAAAGATTACAAATATGAGCTCCAGCAGATAATTACTCGTCGTGATAGAGCGAGAACAAGCTGAATGATGTGCAATTCCAAAAATAATAAATACGGTTCCGCTGTGTTCCTGCAATCCATTTAGTGAACCATGCAGAAGCTGTATGCATGTATCTATAAAACAAAGGGTGACTTTTTGCAATAATTGCCACTTGATCATACATTGTTTCACAATTCTTGGACGTGCCCAAATTATTAACAAATATCGAAATTCCGGCTCAATTGTAAATACTGTTTGATTAGTATTCCATCTGCTTTGGGCACGCTGCTTCCAATCAGCAAGGCTTTGGCTTGGCGTGGCCTCTTGTGTCTGCGATGCTCAAGTCTTTATTCTGGAGATTCATCCTTCTCCAATGAAGACGGTCAGATTCAAAAGCATTGGTGTCCAAGCTAGCCAGTGCAACTATCGGCTGTATACTTAATTCGTGCGGTTGTTTTAAAGTTTTTTTTTTTAAATAAAATCATGTATTATTCAACGTATCCCATTTTTTTCCCATCTTTCTTCCATTACTTTTGGGATCTCACCCTAAGAGAACTACGCTGGCTTGGCCAATTTTTGATATTCTGCTCAGATGTGAAAAGTATTCCAGGGAGGTCGTTCTGAATTGACCGGAACAAGTAGTACAAGTAGAACTTACTTTCCATCCACTGTTTTCCAAATTGTTCTTAGACGAAATAGCAACGTGGGTCTGAGCGTTGGCATGATGGAAAATTATTGCCCCGAGTCCGGTTGCAAATTCCGGCCGTATTTCGGCTGTTGCTCTCTTCAAACGGATTAATTGTGCTCTGTAGCGTTGTCCATTGATGTTTTCACCCGATTTTAGCAAGATAATGCGAATAGTAACGTAACTGTGAATGGTGAGCGCTACCGTGAGATGATATCCAACTTTTTTTTGCCCAAACTGCAAGAGCTTGACTTGCATGACATGTGGTTTCAACAAGATGGTGCCACATGCCACACAGCACGCGTGGACAGCGCACAATGGACTTATTGAGAGGCGAGTTCGGTGAACATTTTATTTCACGTTCGGGACCGGTCAATTGGCCGCCTAGATCGTGCGATTTAACGCGCTTAGACTATTTTTTGTGGGGCTATGTTGAAGCTCATGTCTATACAGACAAGCCCGCTTCAACTGACGCATTGGAAGACACCATTGAAGCATTTATTCGTGAGATTCCGGCCGAAATTTTGGAAAGAGTATGCCAAAATTGGACTAAGCGGATGGACCATGTGAGGCGCAGTTAAGGTCAACATTTTCATGAAATAACCTTAAAACATTAAATTATATGGACCGTACTATCGATTCAAATAAAGATTTCATGCATTTTCCTGAATTTTATGTTGTTTTTTTTTTTGAAAAACTTTCCTATAGCTTATAAAAAATCACCCTTTACTAAAATGACGTACAATGACAGTAGCTTTCCAACGCATGTTCCGAAGCTAATAATACAAGTTACGCCATCTCTTAACAAACCGCAAGAAATAATTATCTACCCTTCCAAAGGGAAACTTCGAAGCCCTGATTCCGGACAGAGACATGTGGTGTGGCGGAAATACATCTCAAACCAAATATATCTCTTGGTCTTTTGAAATTCTGGAGCATGCTATCTACCAGGACATCGCCGCCACCCTTGAGGAGATCTGATGGATTGTCTTAATTAAAAATGAAACAAACGAATAGCCTACCCTTTTGTCTAAAACGACTGCAGTGAGTGCTCGGTTATTTTTCACATTTTTGGAGCACATTCCCAGATCTCAGGAATTTTGCAATGCAATGTTTTTGCAGCTACGAGATTGAATAAAGATTCCGAACTTTCTTCTGCAGTGCTCCTAGAATGCGACACGTCTGACACTATTCATTAAATGAGATCTGAGCTAACCCAACTATAGATTGAAAATCCGATAAGACTCCCTGAAACATTTCCTAACTAGAAATTTAATCAGTTTGACTTATATTCCCATTTCCATCACCCAAATGCATGTTTAAGAGCCGACAGTGCAATTATTTAAGCCAACCTTGATACGAGATAACCAACGCACAGCCGCAGCGTGGCATATCAAATTCCTCATTCTTGAAACACACATTTTCATAATCAACCATCAAATTAATCGTCTATCCCACATGCGCTGCACCCCAAGAGGCCGGGCACTTGACAAATGATCCACCACAGCTGGTAGCGAAACACTCGTGTTTCCCCAAAGTGACCGTTATCGAAGAGTCTTGTAAATTGCCATAGCTTAATCGAGAGACATCTTCACACAGTTGCCCAGACAAAAGGTCGCATCGATGCAAGCAATCCATTAGTCAGCGTCCACGCGAGCACGCCTGTTGTCACAGATGCACTGGCGGCGCCGACGCAAAGCAAAAACCCTGTGCTCCGCGTGCGGCAATTAAACAAGGCCGTAAAACCGAGTTGCCGAGCAAGCGTTGACATCGTAAATATATGCATATCGTGATTGGTGATTGGGCTCTTCACGGGTCTACCCCGTGTGGACCGTGGACCGTGGACCTATATTTAAATGTTTCTTGATTGTGTCCTACTTCGAGCGGAGATGATGGCTTTTTACCGAAAAAATGTCTTCGGACCTATTGGACCGTTTCGGCTTCGGGTCACTTTCTAATTTTAAAATTTTAAATTTTTGAATTTAGAAAAAATAATCGATTTTATGATTTTTTTATTATTTTTTGTTTGTTTTGGTTTTATTTTGAGTTTTGTCTTGACGTCATGACGAAATCAGGTTGAGGTTTTGATCGTTTATTGCTGAGGCGTGAAAGTCGTCTAGATGCGTGACTTTAAATGGGTGCATTTGAAGGGTAATCAAATCTGAGAAAAAAGGGAAAAGGGGCTTGGGTGTTTCACGAACCTGATCTAGACACCTGCAGTCACAAGTGACCCTGAGCTCTGGAGAACTTCTACTTTCGATGGCTGATGTAGGACAGGAATTTCGTGAAATGGGTGCTTTGTGGTTGCACCCAAAAATGTATATAAATATGGTTCTCCTTGAAATGAAGACAGCAGGTATGAAAGAGAACGTCAATTGCATGTGTCATTTATCCGCGGTTGTAGTGGCAAAGTTATCTGCTTTGACGTACGTGGAATTAGCTGGGGAATTTTTGAATGAGTCCATACAATGAGTGTGTACTGAAAGCCTGAAGCATAAATCCAAAGACCGAATTCCTTATCCCTTTAATCCTTTTAAATAGTAGCTATGCCCATATGTTAGCTTAGCTTCAATTGATTGCAGAGCGTACAAGGCCATATACCCACAGTTGTATCCCGAATTTGATGCTTTGAGAATGATTGTACCCCAAAGTTTTATTCACTTCAGTTCATACATGCGTTGTCTTCTTCTACTGGCGGAATAAAGCAGATCTTCGAAATCTGGACAGGCATGTTTCAAATACCCTGAGTAGGCTTAGGTTTGGTCAGATATGTATGAGTGGCTAGATAGCCATCACACCTACACCAATATGGGCCCATTGTAGCAGTTTATGCTTATATTCAAGCCAATGGGTTGACTGAGGCTGTTGTAAGATTAGGTCCCTCGGTATGAGTACCTACAACTGCCACATCGCTACAGAAGCAAAGTGAGTGATGTGTACTGCAATGAATGTCTTGAAACCAGTTTTATATATATAATATATTTTTTCGACTGTGCATATCTTCAAAACTGAAATTAACACATCACCCGATATTTGATTACTGAGTGAACCTGGACCTGGACTGTAGGCAGCTGCCTCCAACTGCGCACACCAAGTTGGTTGAGATCCTTTATCACTTGTGTGCGCCATCTCGTACGAGGACGTGCTTTGTTGCGCTGTCCCAATGGCTCGGTGTCGAAGACTCTTCGGGCCGGAGCTATGGTGCCCATCCGCTCTACATGACCTAGCCATCTTAAGCGTTGGATCCGAAGACGCTTAACTAGGTGCATGCCGCTGTACAGCCCGTACAGTTCGTGGTTGAACCTTCTCCTCCAAACGCCACCAACACCAACAGGACCAAAGATCGTACGCAGAACTTTTCTCTCAAAACAACCAAGAGCTTCTTCATTCGCTCTCATTACCGTCCATGTGTCTGCGCCATAGAGCAGGACTGGGATGATCAGAGTTTTATACAAAGTCAACTTGGTGTTTCGAGAGATGGCTCTGTTACTCAATTGCCTCTTGAGCCCAAAGAAACAGCGATTGGCAAGAGTAATTCTGCGCTTGATCTCGGTACTGGTGTTGTTGTCCCTATTTACTCCGGAGCCTAGGTAGACGAAGTCCTTGACTACCTCAAAGTTTCTGCTGCCCAATATGACGCTCTGATCGAGACGTCGATGTTGTGCGTCCTTTCGTGATGACAGCATGTACTTTGTTTTGCCCTGGTTTACCGCTAGACCTATTTTACTCGTGTTCGTCCAAACACGTCAATGTCGACCGCGTAGGCAAGCAGTTGAACGGGCTTTTGGAAAATCGTGCCTCGGGTGTTTACGTTTGAGTTTCGCACGATCTTCTCAAGTATGATGTTAAAGAAGTCACATGACACCGTGTCGCCATGCCTAAAACCTTTTTTGACATTGAAGCGACAGCGAGAGTTCTCCATCGTCATCCTGCAAAACCTTGACAGGAATGTCAAAACTAGACATGGCGCTTTATAGCTCGTCTCTATGCACGCTGTCATATGCGGCCTTGAAATCGACAAATAGGTGGTGGGTGTCGATTTGCATCTCTTGAGTCTTTTCCAGGATCTGCCGAAGTGTAAATATTTGGTCTATTGTGGACTTTCCTGGCCTGAAAACGCACTGATAAGGACCTATCAGCTTGTTGACAAAGGGTTTCAGGCGTTCACACGAAACGGCAGAGAGTATCTTGTACGCGAGGTTAAGGGGTCTGATCCCTCGATAGTTGGCGCAGTCATAGGGGTCTCCGTTCTGACAACCGGACAAACGACGCTGAGATTCCACTCGTCGGGCATGCTTTCCTCCGACTAGATACGACAGATGAGCTGGTGCATCATCTCCAGCTGCTTTAAGTAGTTTCGCGGACAATCCGTTCGCTCCAGCAGCTTTGTTTGACTTCAGTCATGATATCGCCATCTTGACTTCGTCTAAGTCGGGGGGACGCAATTCGTGTTCATCATCGTCCAAATTGTGTGAAATATTCTGCCTGACAGCGGAATTTGTGTCGTCATCGCCGTTTAACAGTCTACAGAAATGATTTTTCCAAATTCTCAGCATCGACTGCGATTCTACTACTAGTTGTCCATTTCCGTCCCTGCAGGCTTCGGTCCGAGGTCTATATCTTCCGGATACTTGTTTGTCCTTTTGGTAAAACTTTCGGACCTCCTGCCTGTCGTAACACTTCTCCATTTCCACGACCGCGTTCGAACAGCGCTCTTTGTTCGATGCAGCGTTGTCTTGTAGGCTTGCTGTTTGGCTGCGTGTACCTGCCTGTACTCGTCGTCAGAATTTTGGAGCTAAACTTATGTAATAACGGAATTTGTATTTTGATAAGTTCATAATTCGTTATTCGCTTTATCTGAAGAATTCATAGCTTCCACCGGTGGAATGAAATCTTGAATCAAGTTTCGCTCGTTTGTTAAAAGTCTATCCAGCTTATCCAGTGAATATGAAAAATTGTTAATTGAAGAGTTGGGTAGTCTTCACCTTCTATTTTTTTGTTTCAGTTTCTTCAACAGCATAAGTTTGCTTTTGCGTAATTCAGCATAGTGATAATGCTAGCCATTGAAATATCCGAACCGTTTGTTAAATAAGAATTAATTTTACGTAGATGTATGATAAATATATTTCTTATATTGTGTATTAACTTTAAGTACATGTTTGCAAAATAAAATTAACTTACATTATATGGTATACACCAATATTGCTACCAAACTTATTTGTCTTCACCTGGTCACTGCTATAACTCATATGCCTACTGCGTCCATTTTGCGTGAAACAACATATTAAATCAGTGTATTATTAATAATTAAAGTGGTACATGTTTTGTTTGAATGAAGAACCCGCTCGTATGAATATACAACAGACAGAGTAGTCATTTTGAAATCAGGTGATCGAATGTGTACAGTGGTTGATTTTTTGTATGTTTTACGTATTTGTACCGCATTCTTAATCATGTGATTTTCATGAATAGAGTACTGTACTGTACATGTTTAGAGAAATAAATGAGTCCAATCGTGTAGACCTCTAATATGCACCACCACACCATCACAGATAACTTACCAAATTTAACGGTTGGACTGATGTTCTTGTTAAGCAACGATTTTAAAGGGCCTGTTGGGCCCCTCGTTATAATTCAACATTATTTTTGTTTCATCACAAAATATGACATCATCCCAGTACTCGTTCGGTTTCATGCTGCAGTCTGTTGCGAATGATACGCGCATTTTAAGAAGAAAGTAATGTTTTTTTTCCGTCCAACTTTTGATGTGTAGTCATCGTCACGTAGGTATGGCATCTGGTTCTTGCGCAAGGTCGTCGTGTACATCAAGAGCATGGCTTGAGACTTTTGGTGCCCCTTGGAGGTAAGAAAATCTATTTATTTGTTTGGTTACATGGTCCAGTTGAGTAAATAACCGCATTGCAGCTGAGGCAGAGATTACTCCGTGAGTTTTCCAGGTACCAAAACTTCGATTTAAATCAAACATAAGGCCAAAATACTATGTGACTTTTTTTGTACAACGATCAAGCTGATCAGCTCTTTTGCAACCTTCCCGCTCAAGTCTAACGAAGGGCAAACAGAAAATACGAACCGTCTACTTTGCCATTAGAGGTCTTCAACAAGTACAATAGTCCTGCTAATGTCATCTGTAAGCACCTGCGAACGTTCTCGTTCTTGTACCGCTCTAATCGGTGTGGACTTGCGACTAGCAAATCGATCAACGTACCGTGTCTGAACTTGAAATTCGCATACGATCCTACCATTGATCGTTTCGAACAAATTCGAAGCAATTATCGGGAGACAGACCCGCAGAGTCACTTAAGACCCACCGCCACAAACGATAAACTCAGCTCCCATGCTCAACGCACAGTTACATGTGAAAGCAATAAAAGTCACTGCCGACCCAAAAGCTGTAAGTGATGTCCCAGACCCACTAAACTTGACTCTCCAAGCTACTGCTGTCCCACAGCAGACCGCCTTGCGTTCGCATTAAAATTCAATGTCATCTCAATGTTTTCAATTATCCTCCACTCAACATTTTTGCTGTCTCATAAAAATACCTGCAACCATCTTAAGGAGACGCGTTCACATCAAACATCGATTTCAATTGCCTCATTACGGACAAACTATGAATCCCTCCCTCCGCCCGCCGTTCACAGCCGCGAAACCTGAATCAGTTCTCCTTTTTAGGCCACCAACTATGCCCGACACTCGTTCGTATATGTACGTGCCTATGTTTGGCCCAGATTCAATTGCGGACGATTTTAGGCGACAAATTTTAATTAGATCGCCATTCCACAGCGTGTCGCTGATACGTCTATCAACGCCCGATCTCGACGCTCAGCCTCGACAGATGAACAGAATGTGGAACACATCTGAAACGAGTTCTCTTTGACAAGCGCGAATTTTATGATTCTCTCGTTTATGCTTTCAATTTGCATGCCAACTCTAATGTGACAACGAATACTACTCCCCCTGTGCCGTCCGCTTGGCGTCCTGTGCGTCGGCGCAGCATTCAATGTGAAAGTCAGCCAGCAACAGAGAGACGTCCTACGCACATATCAGTGGATCTCAGCGAAACTGATGCGTATGCAAATCGAATGGCCGTCGCGGATGGCTTGCGAATTCCGGTAAATGTCGTAAATCAAGATGATTTGGTTAATGGCTGCATAAGTGGCGAGAATAGATAAAAGATTTTGAATCTGATTTGCCAATCGATCGCTTTGTGGCGGATGTGCAGTGCGACGCCGTTTCGAATCGAACATCAATCAATGTGAATGCGCCCTCTGGACGCGCTGCATAATGCATGATTCGGTGGTTTTCTAGAAAGAAACTTTTGATGGATGTCTGCAAACTGGAGATTTCACATTGATTACAAACGATTCAGTGACACTTGTCGTGGTGGGAAATGATTGTCAGAAGGGTCTGCGAAAGGGCGTTAAGTTCCAAGTTTGTCCCAGGTCCATCCGAATCAACACGATCTGAAGTCTGAAATGATTCTTCTTCTTCTTTGTGTGACGCTACATTCCGCGGTGGACCTGGGCCTTCACCAACACGCCTCTCCAACTAGCGCGATGTCTGGCTAGATGTCTCCAGTTTCGCACACCAAGTTGGTTGAGGTCCTTCTCCACTTGGGTGCGCCACCTTAAACGCGGGCGTCCTCTGTTACGTTGCTCTACAGGTTCGGATTCGAAGGTTTCTCGGGGCCGAAGCTGAGTTGTCTATACACTCTTTTGACCTAGCCATCTTAGGCGTTGTATCCGTAGACGCCTGACTATGCTCATATCGCTGTACAGTTCGTGGTTAAATCTTCTTCTCCAGAAACCTTCAACGCAACCAGGACCAAAGATCACACGTAGAACTTTTCTCTCAAAGATACCAAGGACTTATTCATCATGGAGATTGTCATTGCCTCCGCGCCGTATAGCAGGACTGGGATGATCAGTGTCTTGTATAGAATCAACTTGGTTCTTCCAGAGAGGGATCTATTACTCTATTGCCTCTTGAGCCCAAAGAAGGCTCGAAGAACCAAGTTGACTCTATACAAGCTACTGATCATCCCAGTCCTGCTATACGGCGCGGAGGCATGGACAATCTCGAAAGCGGATTGTCAAGAGTTATCCTACGCTTGATTTCGATACTGATGTTATTAGTACAGTTTACTCCGGAGCCGAGGTAAGTGAAGTCCTTGACTACCTCAAAGTTATAGCTGTCCATTGTGACGATCTGTTCAAGACGTCGATGTTGTATGTCCTTTTTTGAGGACAGCATATACTTCGTTATGCCCTCATTCACCGGCGGACCCATTTTAGACGCTTTCGTTTCAATGTTAGCAAACACATCATTGTGCTCGCTGAGTTCTGCCAATCACGTCAATGTCTTCGGCGCATGCTAACAGTTAAAAGGGCTTTTGGAAGATAGTGTCTGTGGTGCTGACGTGTGAGTTTTGCACGATCTTTTTCAGGACGATGTTGAAGAATTGACATGAGACCGTCTTGTCTTTAAGACTTTTTTGACTTTGGACATTTTTTGACCTTTAAGGGTCTCTGAGTTCGTTACCGACCTTGATGAAGCAGCGAGAGCTCTTCATCGTCATCATGCACAGCCTGACGAATTTGGCAGGAATGTCAAAACTAGACATGGCGTTGTATAGCTCGTCTCTATGTACACTGTCATATGCGGCCTTGAAATCGACGAACAGATGTGAGTGTCGATTTGCATTTCTTGGGTCTTTTCCGGGATCAGCCGTAGTGTGGAGATCTGGTATATTGTAGACTTTCCTGGCTTGAAGCCACACTGATACGGACCTTAAAGATTATAAATGAACGGCTTCAGACGGGTACACAAATGATAAAATACGTTATAAGGTAGATTATTTTATATGTCGGTCGACGAGCCGAAGTCCCATCCCACTTAGGTCTCTGTAGATCCATTGTGATACCCTTGGGAAGGTGTTCTACTTTGCTTCTTCCTCGTAGCCAGTTCCATTGCGTCTCACATTCCGTCTTCAGCACCAGCGTCTAACCAACCGAATGCCTGAATGAACCTGTAAGGAGAGCTTTGTGGTACCTCTGCCAGTTCGTATAACTCATGAGAGAATTATTCTCCCAACGTTCTATTTTTAATCCGCAGGAGCTTGGACAGTGACGGAGGTAGTGAGGATTGTCTTCCCTATTTTGTTCATCTCCACAGCCGCCATAATTGTAGGCATGGGTCCCATTTTGTTTTCATGGTTATTACACTATTGTGCTTGGGTCATAACATCAGAGTAGTCATACAGGTGGCTTCCAACAGTCACTTCGTTTAGGATGACGATAGTTAGGTCGCTTTCGGGATCTTTTGACCAACCCAACCCGCATAAGTGCAACAGCGTACAATTCATCCCTAAAAAACTGTTGGGTGTTTTTTGGCGCCGGCATCGTTGCGCATCTCTTTGGGACCGACGTTGGTTAGGCCATCACCGTCAACGACGTGCGAGCCCTATTAGTCAATGATTGCCAACTTCTCTCGGGAGAATTTGTTTTATTTAAATTTAAAGCCATGCCATATTATGCACTTTGCATAATATGGAGAAGGACCCCAACCAACTTGGTGTGCGAAACTGGAGACAGCCAGCCATGGATCACGATGGTTGAAGAGGCTTGTTGGTTGAGGCCCAAGTCTACTCCTAACCACAGTGCCATAGAAGAAGCTCTGTACTTTGATTAAAACATGCGACCAATCACCTAATAATTATACTTGACACTTCTCGTACTGGGAAATGATTACTCGGTATTTATCTTGCCAGGCGACAGAATTAGTCCCAGTGAAATTGGTCCCACTTTGGAATCAGAATCAATTCGATCTTAAACAATTCGCGGCGTCACCAACGTCACCAGAGCAATAATTGGACGATTCGACGATTGTAGATTGCTGTGGGAGTATAATAGCACGGTCAATAAAAGTGGTTGCGGCATCTAGGTTAATGTTTAAATAATCTTTTCCTAACCTATCTTAGCTATTCTGAAGTAGCCATTATCATTTATTATTATTATGACTTACTACTAAAGTAAACTTATATCATATTTTTGTTATCTGGCAGAGACGAGCACGGTAGACCTCTGGAAGGTGGCTGTGGTCATGGTTATGGATGGTACTCAGCAACAACTCGTTTTGTGCGTTCTATTACTTAGTTCTATCACGAGCGAATGGGATCTACAGTTTTATGAGGACTCCGAACGGACAAGCTGAGATGCTTATTTTAGACAAAATACTCTTTGAACACTGTGAAAGACTCGAAAGAAATTGGGCTCTGAAATTATTTTTTCGCTCAAACCAGGAATCGAACCTAGACACATAGCTTCAATTGCGTATGAGTCGACGCACATATCCACAACACCACTATTACTTGCAATATAATAAGATACTGTGCTCCAAGACTTCTAAACAGATCTTCTCTAGTGTATTTTTGTGACGACCCACTGTGCGAAAAGATCAGTGGGCTATTTACTTTGAATCGAGATCTGAGACACAGCTAATGTAGTTTTTAATGGGAAAGGAGAACCTTCTCACCAAAAGTGGAAAGAGAAAAATAACATAAAAATTAAGACAATTCCTCAGCCAACCAATGCATGCAGCTTGTCTATTCGTAAAAGACAGTGGCATTAACGTTTTAGTTTTGAAATTTTAATATTGTTAACAACGACTTAAAATAAATACCGTTGCAACATTAACTACATTCATCAATCTGCTACGGGCACTTTTTTAACACCCAATCAGTGGAGCTACGGTCTTATTTTACGATCGGATCAACTGGCTTAAATTGCACTCGGAAATGCAAATGCAGGTGTTTCAAACTGTTTTGGGGCGTTGTGAGAAAGATCCAATTTTAGGCGATAATCCGATAGTCAGTCGTTCGCATGGTCAGCAAATGCATTGGACTTGGTGCGTCTATCCGAAGACTGATTTAATTTGATTTTTTAATCAGCCTTTTAACTGCCAAGTGTGCTATTTGGTGGTGCATTGGGAAATGAAAACATTTGGTTGATGGCAGATTTTCTCAGATCGTAAACGAGTCTGCTGGGTATTAAGGGAGTTTCATCGTTTATTGGTTTTTTAAAAAATTTTACTACTAGATGCATTTGGACTACTAGATGTGGAGAGGAGTGAGATCATACAGAGAGATAGACAAATTTTGGACTCATTTTAAGTCAATTTTTTTTTCGATGGAAATCTCGATGTTGCCGAATGAGGGGCCGAATTATTTACATGGGCTTGGTTCAAGATGATACTGATTTGAAAGGAAAACACCGATACAGGCAAATTGAAAGGGAATTCATCGTAAAAATGTACAAGCTCCAAAATATATTGAAAATATTGCAATCAGACTGAGTTCCAATTAAATCTAAGCCGCGAATACCAGAAATCGGTTGACAGAGTGAGTGATGGGGGTCTGTTCCCGTACCCAAAATAAGCAGAAAAAAATAAGTCTAAAACGCCTAAAATCTTCGAAAGTCTATTTTCGTATGACAAAAATATGGGTTTTATGTCATACGAGACATAAAACGAACCCTGCCCATTTTATCCCAAGAAAATTCTGTGGGAAGTTTGTTGGTTTTCTGTCAAATGAATTCACGTGTCAAGAACTCAAATTCAGTTTTGGCGATTCTTCAAGAGTTTTGAATTAGTTCAAGTTTTTGGTTATTTTTTGAATCGGTAGTACGTAAGAATAAGAACCAAATGAAGTTCCAATAAAATCCTGTTTTTCCAATTTACAAGTTTTGTAGGAAATTCCACCAGCATGGCTATAACAGACATTGAAAAGGCTTTTGACACTCTATGGTCTATAAAATGATCAATTTTAATTTCCCTCCGTATTTATGTACACTGGTACAAAATTCGACATTAACACGATGAAAAAATATGATTTTGTCTGTTCAGTGACTTGATGTATACTAAATATTTTTCACAGCCAAAAAAAAAAGGGCTCGTTCACAACAAATGTTCCCTATCGAGACTTTTGTATCTTGACGCTCACTTCATACTGGTACACCTGGTAGATTAGTTAAAAACTGATTTAGTGTATTTCGATTCAGGTGTACCGCAAGGCTCTGTTTTGGGTCCTGCGTTACATAATTTACATACTTCCAATGTCCTTAAGCTACAAGATTGTGAAGCAGCTATCTTTGCTGATGACACAGCAAATATTTTTATAGAATGAATTCGCTCTCGATATAGGGAGAAATCTCAAGACTGCAAACAATTTTGTAATAAATAGAAAATAAAGATAACAAGCAATCATTTTCACACGAAACACAAAACCTTGCCTTCTACCTACTGGCAGCCTACGAATTAACAGAGTCGAGGTCGATTGGCAAAATTGCCTAAAATATTTAGGCATATTGACACGAAGCTGACCTTTAGCGAGTACATAAGAAGAACAATATGCAAAGTTAACATATCCATTATGCAAAAAGTACTGGAACAGACATATTACTGTTCAAGTTTCTTATTGTGTAGTTGATGGTTGAGGACGCATTTGAGGACGCATTTGAGGACGCATCACAGACTACCAATTTGGGGAGTCTATGGCAGATACAATTATATTGGAGATAAGGAGACTTAAGACAGTTTCGTTAAGTTTACATTTTTAACGGCTTGATGCGGTAGTTGATTGAACGATTTCCCTTGGTTTGGAGGCTCAATGGTTGGAGTCCCAGTGAATTTAAGTTAATAAGCTTTTATCTGTTTTTAAAATCTGGTCCAGTCACGAATTGCCGTTGGGATCAATATAACGACGCTATCACTGAAATTTTCGATCAGTGGTAGTAGTCTGAAGATGGGTATCACAATGGACCAACAATGCTCTAAAGGCTCATCCATCAAGGGGTGCGAAATAAGCATAAGCGATGACCGGCTTCTCTCTCAAAGACCCCACTCGTAACAATTTGTTCAACTACCAATTTCTGTGCACGAATCAATTGTGCAATGCTATTGTATTACACTGTTCGGATGAATGAAACTATATGCGGGAAAATTTTTTGTGACGTTTTTTGGATATGCAGGTTTTTTGTGCAAGCATGACGACGGGATAATTAAAGTGACTACACATCCGGGCATTCATAGCGTCCTTAAGTTGGGACCAAATAGCAATGAATAAAACAAATGCAAATACAACAAACGAACACATCTATCAAATAGCCCTAATCCAGGAGTGGACCTACAAGTAGAAAAAAAATCGTGACACCGGCGGAAGGACCATCGGTTTTCAACACGTTAGGAGAGCAGATAAAAATACTTGTGCAAATGTTGGAAGATGGAAAAAGGCGCTCTATACATCAGCCGATGAAAGACACCATAGTAAGTATCAGGGCTTTGGAAATGCACGACGATATGACTAAGGAGGTGATCTGGAAGAATAAAGCTTCCCAAACTTCTTCGTGGCTTAAGCCTGCCACAAAGCAGCTAAACCAACGGAGACAGCGAGTGAAATCCCGCCATCAAAACGATGACCGAAAGCAGTTGCTGCGATGACGGAAAAAGGTCCTCTGCCCTACGCAAACCGACCGGGTGTAAGCGAGGCGTACAAAACTAAAAACAAGCAAATCCAAACGCCAACAAGGGGTACCCGGTTCTAAACCCCCAAAAACGGTGCAAAGCAAGCAGCAGTGGTAGCAAGAATCGGAGGATGGATAAAATTCGCCAAGAAACAAAAGCAAGTGAAAAAAACACAAGGACGCAGACAGAAAGAGAGACAAAGATCTGACGCGACAGTAGTGGCAGCGAAAGGAGAGCTCTCGTGTGCCGAACTATTTCGAAGGGTTAAGGTGGAGCCAAAGCTCATTGAAGAACCCAGAACGGTGCAATGCTTTGAGAAGACTACTCACTACAAGGAGATCATCGGTGAAAATTTAGGGGAAGAAGTTTAAGTGCGAGCTCTTTCACAAGGAACAACAGTGGAGTTAAAAGACGTCGACGAGGTCACCATCAGGAGTGACATCTGTGATGCGATCAGAGCGCAACTGGATGTGGGAATTTGTGAGACCAACGTACGCCAACTAAATAAAGCCTACAGAGGCGCTTAAGGTCGCAACCTTAGCCCTTCCTATAGAGATCAGAAAGAAGATCCTATGGTCGGGTAAGGTAAAGATCGGCTGGGTGTACCGCCGCATACCTGAGCATATCAGAGCCTGACCAGATGCTTGAAATTTGGGCACACACCTCGCCAATGTAAAAGCGAAGAAGACCGTTTGTTGAAATTTGACAGCGCACTAACATAATCCAATAATCCTTTCGTTAAGTTTCGTCAAGTTGTTTTTTCCCATATGTTTTCACAATTGGTAATCATATCGCTGTCTATGTGATGTCTAAGCACACCAATCTGCTCTAGACAACAGACATACATAGTACACACGCATTTTAACTCTTGAACATAGTGCTGAGCTATATTGCACCAGGAATGCAAATTATCCATTTCCTCATCTGCGTCAAATATCGTCGTGAGCTATCCTCTTGAGTAAAGGAGAGAGTGGACAACGCTCGCGTGAATCAGAGAGGAATGCCGGAGACATTCATTGTAATTTAGGTACATCGTCGAATGGAGTGCAGTGATCGACCGTTGGAGCAGAGTACACCGCCTAAATGCCGTAACGAACACCTGTACTTTTTTCCAATATTTTATTATTTCGTTGCCTTCGAGATCGGTCTTCGAGCGACAAAAGTTGTTTGCCTGTACTCTGGACAATTCTGTATTCTGTGTAAATTCTTTTCACACTATTTTCCGTAGAATTTGAGCCCCAAAAAAAGAAAATGTGAACGGATGAACAAAATTCACTACCCGATGTCTCTAATCTGATTAGCCACAAATGACCACGTGCCACCTGTAAATCGGTCATTTCAGAGCGCCCACGAAAACCAGCGCATCAAAACGAGGTCAACAACACACCGGAACTTCAAACAACACAATAACACAATCAAACTCACATTAATCGTTTAACTTGAGCGTGCATCATAATTTCCATGCAAACGCCGCGCCGCATAGAGCCTCACCGCAAAGTCAATGCACCCCAGAGTTCCCCGAACGAAATGCAACCGCATCAAAATAATCTCCCGCACATTTGTCTTCCACGTATCAGAGCATGAAGACAGCTAGACGGAAACAGCAATGGACGCCCGACTGAAATTAATATGAATATCCACTGATCGCTATTCTAATTTTGAAGGGCCCGTGAACTAATTCAAGAGTTGATCGAGGGAAAGGTCGTAAAGTGCTGCAAATCACTGCCGCCCTTCGGGGGAAATGAAAGTGGTCAAAACGGGAGTTGCCATAACTCCATCGCATAACTTTTGGAGAATACAGATGTCAACCAGTGTTCTTCTCGGCCAGCTTTTGGGACACACCTTGCTGTTGGGTTGAAGGCTGTTGGTGGCAGCGCTGATTGTTATTTGATTGTCACTTGTATTGTTGTATTTTGCTCTACACTGGATGTGGATTTTTTTAGAGTTGGATTGGAAAATTGAATATTGTAAATATAGTGGTCCCGGGGAAGTGTTCGCTTGTTAGAACTGGGATACATAATCAAATTGTGATCAGTGCCTATTTGAGCACCATAGGTCTGACTACTGACCTTAAGGGCCAAATCAACATCTATAAATCCTAAACGATAAGAAGAACAGCGGAGTGTTCAATGAGACTTTAAAAGTTAGCTTAGTATATTAGAATTTAATGCCACCAAATTAAGATTTAAGTTATGGGTATTATCAACATCAGTGCGTATTGGAGAGATGTGAAAAACAGGCGGAGCAAAATCGTCGGTACTCGGTGGTTGAAAGTTATTTTTTCATGAAGGTAGTCAGGTTGTTATAATGAGTGATTTTAAAAATTAGTATGCATGATCTGTATTCCAAAAATGCTTCTAATTCACATCCAAGGATAAGCCGACGTTGTCCCGAGACATGATCAAATCTTCGAAGGCTAAAAACGTACCGTGCAATAGCGTTTATTGCTTTTAGCAATTTTTTCATTGAGACATTATCACTGTCAGTGAACAACTCGCACCCGTAGGTTAACGGAGGCACTATAAGTGCTCTGGTAAGTTTTAGTTTGACATTAATAGGGAGTATAAATTTGCTAATAGACAGACCTCTAAGGGACGCATACACCTTCGACCCTATACTGTCTGTATGGTCAGTCCATGTTAGTTCACTTTTACACATTATGTTACACAGGTAGCATATTCGACGACAACAGAGTTTAATTCCATGGGAGGAAAGTTTGGAAGGGGGGATTTGGATTTGGAGAATGAAATGACTTTTGTTTTGTCAGGATTGAGCATGTGAGCATTTTCTTCAGCCCAGTTCGTAATAGAACTCACATCATCCTTTAATTTAGCAACTGAATCTTCAATCATACTTAGAGGAAAACTTAGATAGATTTGAATATCATCTGCATATATGTGGAAATTGCAGTAAGACAAAACTTTAGGAAGATCATTAATGAACATTGAAAACAATAACGGACCGAGAATAGAACCTACTCCCTTGTGCACATTGCAAAAGGACGACAGTTTTGAGTTATATAAAACAGCTTGTGTCCGGTTAGTAAGGTATGAACATATTAACTTGTTAGTGGGATTACAGAAGTTAGATTGGGTGGACAGTTAGTGACAAAGTATATACGGGTTAACACTGTCGAATGCTTTCGAAAAGTCAAGTAAGGCTAGTTATGTTGTCCTATCTTCGTCAATGGCTTTAGTGTATCGTCTGCTACTTTTAGTAAGGCTGTAACACAGCTATGTCCTTTACGAAATCCTGATTGCATTGGGACATGTCGATACGTCGGCTTAACCGGTGTCGTTGTAAACGGTTTTGACTGTATATTCAAATCAAAGTTTGTCTATTTGCTAGTCCTTTTTGTCCTTAAAGACTCTTAAATGATACGAGATAGAGCACTGATGTCTCTGGCAACCTTGTTCAAAAATCTGTGAAACAGGTTTTGGTGCCAATTTTTTTCCGGGAAGAAACAGAGAAGATGCTCCAGAGGGTCTTTGCAGTTTCTGTATTTATCTGTGGGAATCAGGCCCAGGCTATAAGCATGGTTGCCCACCAAGCAGTACCCTGTAATGATCACTCAGCAGTATACTAGTCTGCTAGTAATTCTTGGCAGCGAGATTAGCCCTTGCACGCACTGTTTGCTGTTACCAGTTGTTCATTGTCAATTTCATTGATGCTTAATTTGACAGCCGACATTGTGACGAGACTTTTAGTTTGGCAGCTGTTTCATTTCCCTGGATTCTCATATGTCCAGGAAGCCACAAGACAGAGACTGCGTTGTTCCTACAGAGGTCTTGCAGCGCTTGTATTACTTCTAAGTGCCCGAGGGTTGCCTAATATTTACTAAATATATTAATGGGCGTGTGACTTGAGCAGCTTATCAGACATTTTGCATCTTTCTGGATGGCCTGAAAGACACTGCAGCTTGTGGCAGGTTTTAACATCTTTACCTCAGCATCGATCTCTCCTTGCTGCTTCGAGCTGTTTATATGTTAATTGGGTTTGCCGACTGTGGGTATTGGGTTCTGACCAGTGCTCTCTAGTTTTATAGCGAAATTACAGTCGGAACAAGTTAAGGGCTGGTGGTAATGTGTATTATTATTGGCAATATTTATAAGCTTAAAAAGGCCCAAAGTTCTAAATGCAATAAATTAATGATTGTATTCCTTTAGCGTTAGGGCCGACTTAGCCGCAATGCCTTTGGAAAATAGGCTGATGTGATGTAGGTGTTGAATCATGTAAAAAATGTCTAAAGCCAATGTTTTACGTCATGTAGCGTCGTTCGACGATAAGGTTGTTCTCACAAAAAGCTTTTGACTAAACTGATTTTGAAACTGGGCTTCATTAACCTTGGCATATACAGAAACCTCTGTAGGCATTCAACGCATTATTCAAAATATAATATAAGTTAACAACGCATGAGTTGTAAGTAAACAACATACGTGGACACGCTACACCTGCAATGTTGAACAACATCTTCACATCGGATGCAGTAATGCTGACAATGGTTTAGACAACCGACGGCAATATGAAGCGAAGCATATTCCATCACGTACGCTGGCAGCTCAATAAAAGGTTACAATACATTTGTAATTAGATTTTAAGTTAGTTGAAGTTTTAATTTGGAAAAGAATAAACGTAGATGCTTCAACTCGCAAATAAACAATTTTTTTTTTAATAAAACAACAAGAGTTTAAACTGGCGCCCGAGCAGGGACCTGCACCTATCTTACCTTATGTACAAAATTCGAGTCAACCTGGCTTATTATCGGTTTGCAATAGGACCTTCGCCTAAGATTCTGATGACGCTCTCATTGAAGCCGGGTCATAAATAGATCATAGACAAATCCGTAAGTTCACTAGTTGCGAGCTGGGCACACAATAGTTAAACCAGCAGCGATGCAATCAATCAAATATTAACTGTTTGGTGTTGTTATAAATGGTAAAGCAACGTTGTGTTTCAAGCGATCAGAGCTAGCCAACATCGATATATACGAGCTGTAGTTCCAACAAGACGACACTGCCATGCAAACGATGCAACTTTCAAAGTTTTAGTAAAAAGAGGGTTTTAGTAAAAGAAATTGGCAATTATACACGGCCAGTGTTCAATTGTAAATCCATTGTCAGCGATGATGAGATCATGCGATTCTGTATCATTCGATTAGTTTTTCAAGGGCTACGACAAATTCTTGGCTTAGCTACTGGACCATTCACTGAAGCACTTCTAGAGAAGCCTTGACGACAAACAATAAAAACATCTCCATCAACCTGACCAATCTCGACCCTCTTCAGATGACATAGACACAATTATTATCGCATCAATATTTAATTTGTTTCTCAGATTTTTTCTCAGATTGTGTAATCTCTGGCTATCCTTCTTCCAATCCTGCACTACTTTATACGGCGTCTCTTTGGACTGAACCTTAGCTATCCACGAGGTCTACTTCACCAACCATCTTAGGCTTTCGATCCGTAGACACAAGTCAGCTCATGTCTATTTACTTGCTCCATTTATCAAACGTTATCGACCACTCTGTACGGCTGTCAAGTGAAAATTGGCTAGATACTGTCGCCCAAGCTTGAAACATTAGGAGCACACTTTGTAACCACGGTAACATTTGGAGCACACCGTGTGATAGTCTTGCTCCTTACAGTGAAAAACTTGAACTTGGAATTCGAGTATTAGCGAGGATCAGTACATTGAGATCAGGATTTTTACTTCCAAGATATGGCTACCTTTCCGTCTGGAGAGTCTCTTTACCAAGCCATGATCAATTGATCTACACTCGCATCTACTTACTTTGACACAGACAAGCTGAGGAACATGAACCACATAGATAACTGGTTACATTTAAACGACGAAAATTTCTCAAACAAAAAACCTGTACCATCCACAGTTACAGCTTGAATTCATAAATCAACCGCACAGCCCACAAACGATCAGCAACGCATATGAGACAGAAAATCACACAAAATCCGCGAATTCAATTTGTCACACCGCATCAGCCGCCTGTCTGCATAATGGCAGTGAGCTCATCGTTTCCCGTTTGTGCCATATTACGTGACACAACATCATAAAAGCGAATCACAGTTCCCCCTAGATCCCCATCCCGGCCGAAGACGATTAGACACGTCAGTAGATTATGCTGATGATGGCATCCATCTGTTACTACCTTCCGGCGGACACGGTACTCGAGCTTGCTCCATCCATGTGTCATTCGCCAGCGGATTATGGCGACATTTTGATCTATTTCCAAGTGAGATGCCTAGACAGGTTCGTCGGTGTCCGTTACGGCTCTGTTCATTCGCGACAGATTGAAGTCAAGCCTCCGAAACCATGTAAACTTTCCCTGCGTCACTCACTCACTCCTGACTGTCCAGTGACCACCGGTCAAAGCCTACGTGTGACTCCCATTCAATCCCCAATCCACCAATCAATTAAGTATGCAAATTCTGACCAGACACTCACACGATCACCGACCACCTCTTCTCTCACTCGCTCGTGGCTCGTAGTCCAGTCAGACCGTTAGATTACGAGATTGTAAATTTATTCACCTCTCCGTGTGGATACATATTTGTCGCCAATATTTACTCGTGCAGCCTCACGTTGACCCATTTTCCATCAGATAGAGTGGCTCCTCTCTCTCTCTCTCTCTCGGTCTCCCTCCCTGGCGCTGAAGTGGCATGCCAACGCAGTCCTCACGTCGACCCATATACAATCAAGATTCTGTCAAAACAAGTTCCCCTGACATTCTAATGTTTCCTTGTGACCCAATCCCGAGAGCGAGCACTCCAGACCCGGGCAGGACCGTTCGATGGACTCCTTATGCGGTGCCCCCTGTGCACTGCGCGGTTCACGGCGAATATAAGTCAAGGTAGTCCAGGCCCCTGCGAGGCGACGCATTCAAAATTTATGTTCCTCCGGCTGACCCAAATACACTCGGGCTCGTTGCAAGAGAAAGGACTATCCGCCAAACGAGTTTCCTAACGCGGCGCGGTGCATAGTTCTATTCGATCATTTCGCGGAACTCCAGAGCCAGAGCGATCGTTTGAATGCAGTTGCAGCGAATCGCTTGGCTCGGCTGGTAAGACGTGCGTTGCTGAGGATCATTTGCATCGTCGATCGGAAGTTTGTGTGCCGTAGTGCGTGCTCGCGGTCGTTGGAGTTTGTGTTGTGCGACGCCACAGTGTGTCATGAACCACGGTGAACTTGAAGTAAATGAAAATACAAATTGAAGTGGCGATCGATTGAGGTCTTAATTCTGAAAGTGACACCTCGGGAGTCGCAGACGACCCGAGCGAGTGACAGTGATGTGTGTGTTGTGCTGTTAAACTTTGAACTTGAATGGCGCGACTTGAGGAAGCGAGGATGGAGATTGCGATTCGAATGGATCAAGTAAGGTAGGTTCGAGTAAAAAATACTTTCATTCAATCTGAGGGACTTTATGGGCCATGGAGTGTATGAGTATTTTTGTCAACTAGAAACATAAACTGGTTGAGTGAGGCTAAAGAGCAAATTACGGAAGCAAACTGCTGCTTGTCCACTGTATAGCACAGAATATAGGCGAAAAAAGGTTATCCTCTCTGATCAAGGGTCAACTGAAATATTTATGATGAATTTGAAAGGCTTAAGGTTCAGACACTTTAAGCGGCATGAGCTGAATTGAGCGACCAATTGCTATCCGGTACTTACCTAAATAGTAAGGAGGTATGGTGAGGATAATGATGCCAACAGAAACTTCTCCTTGCTCTCGCTACCAAGTAGAGTATTTTATAGATTCCCATAGCCTTGACGCTGATTGCTGGTTTAGAAGCGACAGAGGATAAATATGTTTAAGGATGAGGTTATTTGAAGCACAAAACTATTCCTAGCTCATCATGAAACTTACCAAGTGAATAACTATAGGACATCCTTTCCGATCTTGCCATACCGTGGGCCGAGAAAATTACAGGCACACTACCTCATTGTTTGACTGTGCAATAAAATTATTCGGGATTAATGTTAAATTAAGCGCTTGGATCTCAAATGTGTCGCAAATAGCCGATACAGTCGGTCAATAAATTTAGTTTGTTTAAAAATAAAAGTAAAGATCTCATAAGTCTGTCATGGAACCACCTTGTGGGCAGGTGGGCTGAGATGGAAGCAAGTTGGAGAATGTCATTTCTATCGATGGAGTGTTGGGTATAGCTGGGGTAGGGGGTTACTTTTAAACTTGTAAACTGCTTATTTTGACTTTTCTGTTGTTTGACATTCTTATTGTGCGTGTCTGTTCTCTCGCGAGTGGAAGGGACCTTTATGCCGACTCCGAACGGCCAAGTTTGAGAAGCTTTTTCAAGACAGAAAATACTCTTTGAGCCTTGTCAGTGACTCAAAAGAGGTGGGGTCGTGAAAATTATTTTTGTTGCACAGAGCAGGGATCGAACCTACGACGTCGAGGTTAGGGTCGACGCACATACCCACACAACGTCACGGGCCACCACCCATTTTGACTTTGTTTATACATAAAAAGAAAACTATTTTAAATTTAGACCTAAGATTTCATGACTTCCACGCCATAACCATTCGGAGCCGAAAAAAAGGACCCTATGTATGCAAATTGTGTCCAGCGGCGCAACATTTTAGTCAACTCGACTTTATGGGCTCAACTCCGAACTAATTATAAGCAACTTTAAACTTAAATGCATGCTTTAACATTTCTTCAGAGAGAAAGGGGTAGAATTGCGATCGGATGTATTTGCGCATAAAAAACAAGGCACGTGTGAAACCAACATCCATGGAGCTAAACTTCACTTGTTGCAACTGCGTCTAGACGAGGTGCTTTTGAAAGGAAGATATTGAACTCGCAAAAAAATGCATATGCACAGGAAAAGGAATTTCACAACATAAAGGCGCTGAAATCTAAGATATGAAGATTGCAAAAAGAGTCTGTTTTGCCTTTTTAAAATGATACGTGTCTTAAGGCCCGTTCATCTGAGGTCGCTACGAATTGTGAACTTCGCAAACTCTGACAATTCATGCATATGGAGCTTGCTCATTAGCAGAGTACTACGGGTGCAAACTGACACTTCACTGCGATTTTTTTGGTCTTGGAGGTTGTGGACTGCGTTTTCCTCTTTGTGTATTATGAACTCAGCTCTTGACAGTTCGCAAAGAGAAACATTGATTCGCAGAGAAAAACTTTTACATCGTTAATTAGTATACTTTAACTAATTTTTTGATAGATTTTTATCGACGAAGAAACTCGATCGGTGAAAGTACACTTTAAAATCATTTTAGAACATAACAAAGTGTTTTGATAAGTATGGTCGACTTAAGGCCCACATTATCGTTATCACCTCGTGACAATGATAAAGTAGCCCGAAAAAATACTTAACGTGCAGTTAAGCTCATATGTCAATTAATTTCAGTGAAAGAAAATCGTGAAATATGTTTCGGAGAGTAAAGATTTTTATATTTTGAGTTTATTTGAATTTCATATGAGCAGCTAACTTTCGGAAACAACCCCTTTTCAGCAAATACAAGCAAAAGTCGCGACCGGTATCATAGTGGAATGGCAGGCTAAGCTCAACTGGGTACATTGACGCATCACGAAATGATTTGGTTCTGCGAAATAGTTCTGAACCATTTCTTGCTGACGTGCATCAATCACATTATTCAGACACAACAGAGAGACTTGCATTACAATACGCTTTGATTTCTTTAATTAATATCGGTGGTCTCCTTCGATAATAATATAATAATAATAATAATATGGGTGGCGCTACAGCCCGTAGGGGGCCAGGGCCTAGCTTCTCAGCAACCACTCATGTTGTGCGTGCTACTGTTCTCACACGAGTGGAAGGGACCTACAGTTTTATGCCGACTCCGAACGGCCAAGTTTGAGAAGCTTTTTCTAGACCGGAAATACTCCGTCTACTTGTCAGTGACTCGAAAGAGGTGGGATCGTGAAAATTGTTTTCGTCGCACAGAGCAGGAATCGAACCTACGACGTCGAGGTTGGGGTCGACGCACATACCCACAACGCCACGGGCCACCACGGTCTCCTTCGATAGCCTTGAGCCGAGTACTTGTTGCATGTAACCTTAGTTAGACAGGCACAAATGGAGTGTAAGATCCTCTCAAGCAGTGCTTAAATACCTGATTCTACCTTTTACACATTCTGACTAATAAAACATGTATCGAAAGGCTATGAAACATCAAGAAAGATATGGCCCGAGTACAACCGATCCAAAATAAAAGATCTTCGGCGAAAACGTCGTCGATTGGTGGCGGTCTTTACGGGCACTTGCTGGTAAAAGATCACTCCATCCAACGAGGTATACCACACAACACACACGTCCGCAGTTACAACTACACGGCTGAATGGGAGATCTAGCTCTAACCCGGCACTAGCTAGTGACAGGCAAGCAGTTGGCAGACCCTTTTCAGCTCCTCAAGATCTTGTCGTGATCGCGATCGTGATCGCGATCGAAGGATATTAAGGAAAAACATTGGTTGGAAAAGAAACATCTCAAAATACACTCTGTAAAAAGGAATAAGATCTGATAGTGTTGATTGGATTCTCACCGAACCGCCAATTCTAGTTTATAAGACTTTTTCAGAGAGGGATCTCGATTTCCTCTTTTGATCCGCAACTTCTGTAAAAGCCGTTATAAGGCAGTGTTAAAAGTGTAATAAAGGGCTGAACTTCTGAACTTGAGTGTATCTTTTCAGTTCAGTATAGATTTGTTTTGTAGTGCGATATTATAGTGTAACCTTATAGATAAAGTAAAAGCGGTATCTCTTTATACAGAACGCGAGCAATTTACCTCCTCAGTATCATTATGTGATATTTGTTAGTTAGAATATAAAGCTCCGCAAACATTGAAATCCACAAATGTCCAAGGTTTCTAGTTTATAATACAAGTATAAGGATTTTATTTCGCTTCAACCTGTGCTTTGGATGTTGCTCGATCGGTGACTTACGATAAGTGCACTCCTTATGCAGTGCTGAACTGCGTAAGCACTCGCCATTAATACTCGCCCACGGGAGATTGTCGAATGTATGCTCTTTGTATTGGCAACAATTCACTTGCTTTCAATTGGGTAGAGTATAGATATCTTTGGTAGCAGTGGCATGTTTGCTCGTTTTAGCATACATAGATACCTATCACTTCAGGATGGTTTCTGGTGACATCGATGATGATAAAAAAGAATCGGCATATAAAGTGTGGCGTCACCAGTGCATTTGATATAATTCTGTTTTGTCTCGGATTTTGCTGAACATTTTAAATATGGCAAGAACCTCAATCAAAGTTATATACACCCGCTGTATTGTGTCCGGTATTATTTGGCCTTTCTACCGGAGTTTCGGTCATCCCGTCCTTATCGTACCAGTAGGTAAACTGGACATATGTGATATTTTTTAATGCGGATTTAACATAGTGCACTTTTACTACACATTTTCTTTTTAAAGTTAACTTTAATAAGTTTGTATATTAATGCATCAAGCCATTATATATAAACCGTATAAAAGGCTTTTTCGATATCTAATCCAGTGGACTATTTGGATTGACCCATAACTCTTATTCTTTTACGTTGGCAAATGGTTAATCCCCCACACAGGTTAGAAATGCACCGACTTGCCTAGGGTGTTCATATGTCAACATGACATTTTCATGAATAGGGATGGTTGCTGGTACCGCGATCACGATTTGTGGGAGGTTCTTTAGTTTTGTCTGATACTGTATGTACATCAACGGTGTGGCTTGTCAAATTTCAAATAGTAACTCGAAAAGATATCTATCTAAAAGAACTTCCTGAACTTCCTATATTGTGTATTTCAAAATCACAAATAAAATATTAAAAAAACAGTTCAATTTTTATATTTAGTTCTTTAAAGAAATAAAAAATACTGAACCCAAAGTATATAATAAAAGTGCCTTTGAAAGAAGCACTCGATACAACTTCACTTAACGATCATTTGTTAGTAGATCCAAAACTTTAAGAATATAGTCGACATCATTCTGTTCCAGTGCATATTTACAAACCATATCGGACAGATTTGCAATACTTACCGGCAAAATGCAGCCAGACCCGGAAACATACTATCAAATGATTATTTAGTTTTTTGGGCTAAAAACAGTCTGAAGATGACTGGGCTTTAGCGATCCAAGAAGAAATTTACTTTGGCGACTCGACAAGCGGTGATGACTGCTCGAAGACGCTTTTATGAAACTTTATCAAACTCTAACCATTTTGTCCTCTGGCGGCTTTACTATTGCAAAACAACAATTGCATTCCAAATTACCCACTTAAAGTTACACACCGCCTTGTGAAGAAATTAGCACCATTCGGATATTTTTACATCCAGGCAAGTTGTTCATAATAAGGAAAATGTTCTCCTTTGCATTCGGTCGATTACAACTTTGTGTAAACGTTCTACAAAAATGGGCAACACGCATGATAATAATAACCATTTTCAAAAAATTAAAAAGGTAGGATTGCCTGAAAAAAAATCCAAAAACTGCCGCCATTCACCCCAACCAACTCCATGCTATGGAAATTATCCTCAAGGCAGGAATACTCATATTCAGTTCCTCTTAAATTCAGTATACTGCGAAAAGTAGACGAACATCACGCTATCCATTTGATTAAATAAACTAGAAGCCCCAGTGTACATTCTAGTGAAGAAAATACCTTATCTTACGCAACGAGTCGTGATCACTTCTGACCAGAGTCTCTTCGACTCCCCGCCTCAAAGGCGTCCAAATCCTCTGCATACACCGCAAGCGATCAGATAAGAAGGCGAAACAGCAAGAAGTTATTGAGAAAACTGAAAGTACCCCGCCATGCAACCATAACTCATGCACAGAACCTGCACGGATCGTTGGCCTTACAAAGAAACAAAGTGTGAACTTGAATATTCATGAACTCTGATCACATCCCACTGATTCGCACACTCGCTGTTCAGTCAATATCGAAACTCCACTGATCTCACACGAGAAGTCGATTTTTCACTTTGCCCCCTGAATCATAATCAGATTGAATGCCCGATTCCCACCACCGCCGATGATCGGCTGTCCAATTAAAACTGTTGAAACCGGAGTGTCGCTCCTTAAAACAGAAGCCAGATTCGGATCTTGATCACAGCCGACTGATCGTGGCATGAACGCCAGATCGCTTCAATCAAACGACGTCAGTGATGTCCACCTCGCGAGCATGCACCCGTCATCGCAGACTCAGAAGCCGAAGCAGAAGCAACACACAAGCCGCTGACTTGGGCAATTTAGTTCACACAAACAATTATTACGTTGCAGTGCACCTTTTGTCCGAGTGCAGCACCCCTGCAACACCGCCGTTCACGGTCCATTGCATCTCAATCGGATTTTGATTTTTCTTCATTGCGCTCGCTGCCCGGTTCCTTGTGCAAAGGCTTCTCCTGCGACTGCGACTCCCGGCTCAGCAGGGGATCCAGTTTGTGGGGAATAATTGGGTCACCAGTGACAGAAATCACGAGATAACTAACTGAACTTGAGACTCGCGCGACAGCATTTTGTTTGCGCGCAGAAAAAAACCAGGTCTCCTGTCTGAGAGAGCAAACTGGTCGGTCCGTCAGTGCGGCGCGTTCGATCCGCGCAGCTGCTGGCTCTTCGGCGAGCAAATACCGTTCGGATCGATGGTGCAGCAGCGCCACACGGAAGCTTAATCACTTTGCGTTCCGCAAAATAGAAAACGTCAAACTAGTTTCGTGGCAGCGTGGCACCTCTCCTCTCCCAGCGAAGGGGACTCCCTAGTCGCCTGCTGCCCCTCGATACCGCGGACGACAGTTACTTGCGTTGCACATGCAAGCAGCAGTGCGCGTTGATTGTCCGAGAACGACTGTGAATAGATGAGTTCAGCAGATCAGAAACTGGAGCAGATCGGACCGCTCGATGGCGAGAAGCTGGTCCATCCAGCTCCGCAGGTGGGTCAAAGGCATGGCTTCCAATCAAGGCGCTGCGATTTACTGCTCGCTGGCGACGAACGGTTGTCTTGAATTCCCCGCCGAATGAAAGGCGCTGCACTGTATGGAAGCAAGGGATGAGGCCGCCATTCCGGAGGCTTACTGTACCAACATGGACCCCTGTGGAGGCAATTACCGCAAAGCGTTACGCAATGGACGCGAGCATGCGGCGGGAATAAATAATTGGAAACATGGATTGACCCGCAGAAGACTCGGCTCTAATCCATTGCGATGATTGATAGATGTTCTGTTAGAACGCTGGTTAATGGACGTGCCTCGCCTTGTCGAGGTGAGCTATTGGATTGAGAATTCGCTCACTTACGGGCAAATCTAGTCAGTTAGAGCGTAATTGGCTACTTGTGAGAATTAGTCGAAGCTGTGTTTGTTTCTGACTTGCTGGTGGAATGAGTGGTGCGGGAGAGGTTTTCTAGGAACTGCTTGGCGCTGGGGATGTCGGGTGAGAAACTCTGTCGGATCAGAACGGCATGTTCAAAGAGCTCCTGTGACGGGCGATAAATGGAGATCATGACAATTTAAGACAGGCGAGTGAGAGAAGGCTAATCCCTGGCGGAAAGAAGGAATAAATAAGCTTTACTTTAGGACGCCTTTACAACTCAGACTAATCTTATTTGTAGGTATTCTAGCGGAAGTTTAGTGATCATCACAATGAGTCCATCAGAACCTAGTACATAATTGCGACGTGGCTCTCATGTCTACCCTAGTGGCTAGTCATCATCAGAATTATGTTGGAATCAGCTCTCTGGTTAACTTCTGTTGGTAGTCTTAACTAATTTTTCTGAAGATTGTGATGGAACATGAATTTTCAAAAGAACTTGAAAAAAACTGTGTTCATTTGCCGTACAACCGCCACAGATATGAACATGGAACAGAAAGGGATTTAGACAAGGCGACGCACTGTCATGCGACTTTTTTAATATCATGCTCGAGAAGATCGAGCGGAACTCAAATGTGAAGACGAGAGGCACGATTTTCCACAAATCTGTGCAACTGCTCGCATATGCCGATTCGTTGGCATCATCGGAAGAACACAATGGGCTGTCAGTGGGGCGTTTGTGAGCATCGTGAAGGAAGCTGCCAAGATGGGGCTTGTGGTTAATGAGAGTAAGACGAAGTATATGCTGTCCACCAACACCGACGTCTTGGACAAAATGTCACTATAGACAGCTATAACTTTGAAGGAGTGAAAGCCTTTGTTTACCTAGGCTCCGAACTTAATACAAACAACGACACTATTGCGGAGATAAAGCGGAGCTGACCAACCGCTGCATTTTCGCACTCGGAAGGCCACTGAGGAATAAGGCCATCCCTGGAAGAACCAAAACGTCCCTATATAAGAGATTGATAGTCCCAGTCCTGCTGAATAGCTCAGAAATATGGACACTAACTTAAGCGGACGAGCATATTCTTGGTCGCTTCGAGAGAAAAGTCCTTCGGATTATCTTCTGTCCCGTATGTATGGATGGTGTTAGGAGGAGAAGACTGAACTACGAGCGACATCAACCTGGTCAAACGAGTTCGTATTTCTCGTCTCAGATGGCTAGGTCACGTCGAGCGAACGGACACCAATACTCCGGCCTGAAAAGTTTCCCAGCTAGAGCAACTTACTCACAAATTGCAAATAGTAATGTTACACTATAACGGTGAAGGCTGCTTGTTTAACTGCTTCTTCCTAATCAAATCAGGAAGCTGATGATTATGTGGAATTTTTCGATCGAACTACCTTTTACATAAGCCAACAAAGCAAGAAGTCAGTGATGGATTTTTTTTTGAATACAAAATAGTACGTGAAATGATATGTAAAATTGAAGATATCCTCTTTAAGAAACAAACAAAGATATTTATCAACAACTGACTCTCTAAAAGAAGGAACGCTTATTAGAAGGAAATTCATTGGCATTTGAAGCTTTCTTATATCCGGCGTTGACTGCATTAAAAAATAAAAATATAATCCCCTACGAAAGTACCACCAAAATCTGTAGTAGAGAAAAGTTTCTGTTAAACCCCCAATTCGTATTAGAAGCTACAGTGCTATGCGGACTTCGGCATAGATTCTAATACAACCACTCGCGTAGCCCTCAATTGTTGTTTCACAAGTTTTAGACGCCTCCGAACGGCGAAGTTTGAGACAGAAATACATGCATTTGTGGAAAAGTCATCTGCGCATTCAGATCATTAAGATTGGTACACTGGTTTCGATGTTATTTATCCAACGTTCCCTTTTAATGAAACCACTGTGCGGCGTAATGATCGAAGCAGCAACCCACTCTGCAACTGTGATTCCACAATCACACACATATCGTGGAGTAAATACAGGCAACTCTCGGTAATACAAACTGATCTTTAGATCCCTTGAAGAAAACTTTGATAAGTCGAACAAAAACTATTTGTTTTGGTATGCTCGTCAATTCCAAATGATTGCTATGTTGGGCGTCATCTCTGTTAGTTCGTTTAGCTATTGAAAGAAGTTCTCTCTAAGCGTTCTATTCTTTAATCGGCAGAGACTTCAAACCAACTTCCATGTTTCGTAGCAACTCCTTTTTCGAGCCCCTGGAAAGCATTGCGCAAGGAATGCTTTTTCGCCTGAATCAATTGAAAGCTTACATATATTGTATGCTGCATCAGGAGATGACTGCAAATGAAGTCTGTGGGATACTTGACTTAACTTAATTCCCTTATTCCCGTGGGTGGACGTAGGATCCCAACATGTGGGGGAAACCCGTACAGGGTTTTGAGTCATCTGCTTTACTTCTCTCTAATTCTTGCCTTCGATTCTTATCTCCATTTTTACGAACTTCTTCCAAGGCATCTCTTGCGACTATATTTTTCTGTTTCTTTGGGAACCTGCTTGAAGGTAGATGCTGGTGTTTTTCTTTTCAGGCTATCTAATAAATGTGGGCTGGACATTGCTCCCAGTCAACACGTCTCTCCCTTGTTGCTTCCACACCCCAATGCACGTTCAACTGATTGAGATCCCCTCTCAGTTTTCGTGACCTAGCGATCTGATGCGAGAAACTCGACATCGTTTCACCAGATTGATGTCGGTGTACAGCCCGTACAGTTCGTAGATCAGTCTTCTCGTCCAAACACCATCGTCGCGTATGTACAGATAATAAGTGTTTTAGGTGATCTCCTGTCGTTAGGCCTATATTAAGAATTAATCTTTGGAACAATTTACGACGCTGGACCAGACGCCTACAGTAGGAATCTCATCTTGTCCACCTTGCTAGGGTGGCGAGGCATGTCTAACACCTCTGCTACTCTTTGGGTTTCACGTCGAAGAGTTGCAAATGCCCATCGCCTAAATCTCTCGTGGCACCAGACTCTAGCATCTGTTCAAGCTACCAGAAGGATGCCATAATACCCCGGGACTGGCCGACATTGTTATAAAACCGAAGACTTACTGTGCAGTACCTATAATAAGATAAGGCACTCACCGTTTATTTCTTTGTTTGCGAACTTGAAACCATAATTTTGACAAGCACTGTAGGTTATTTCCTAAACCATTAGCTTTTAGTTCAGGATTTTATTCGCCTTTTACGACAGGCATGTCTTACTTCGGGTATATTCTACGACCTCTACCCGAAGGGAGAGGTCCCGTATGCACAATGATAATTCGAAGGACTTTGCTCTCGAAACTCGAAGTAAAGTGGAATCTCTTCGCCGGCTATAGTATGAGCCCATGCTAATACGCCATACAACAGGACTGAGGCTATCAAGGTCTTATATAGGGATATATTTTTAGATCGAGAGATGGCTTTCCAATTTTCTCAATGGCCTTCCAAGCAAAAAAAAACAGCTGCTAATTCATTTTCTAGGGACCAACTTTAAGTCCAAATTTTAACTCTTAGATGTTCAACCAAAGTAACCCTCTTTAAGACCTTAATCGCCACAACCCTACTATATGGGCATAGAATTTGTCAAAAACGGACAAGGTTTTTATATATATGCCCCATCCCCATAAAAGGCCATCCTACCTCAGGTAAAAACTATAAGGTATATCCAGCGTACTGTGTGATCGTCTAAAGCCGTTTTGTACCGCACCAAACGGAATGTACCAGTTTGGTTTCCGGCCTGGCAAATCCACTATAGACCAAAACTTCACACTAAGGCAGATCCTGGAGAAGACCAGCGATTTTCAAATCGAAACTCACCATCTTTTTATCGATTTCAAAGCCGCATACAACAGCATTCATCGCAAGGAGCTATTCGAAGCGATGGCCGAATTCGGGATCCCGGGAAAATTGATCCAACGTGCTGTAGTGGAATCTTTCACGGCACTGAAGGAACAGGCGAAACGAGCTGGTCTGAAGGTCAACGAGGACAAAACCAAATATATGCTCTCGAACAAAAACGATCCGCTGCACACCACCTAGGCCAAAAAGTTATAATCGGCAGCTACCATTTCGAGGTAGTATACAAGTTTGTCTACCTCGGGGCGAACGTAAGTTCCACGAATCGCCCTTGGCAACCGATGCTACTTCGGTTTGTCAAAACAACTGGGCTCGAAACTGCTGAATCGAAGGACCAAAGTCATGCTCTACAAAACTCTTATTCTGCTAGTCTTGCTTTATAGAACCGAAAGCTCGACATTAAGCAAGACTGCAGGATAACTGGTCCCGCCTGTGAAGAAGCCGACTGGAGGAGATGACACAAGGATAGGATGTGTAGATGTAGTCCGAAATGCAAAATTCCGAGCGAATGCTCCAGCTAAGAGGGTCTTCGAGTTCGAGCCTTCTGGTTCGAGAAGGAGAGGAAGGCCGAACCTCCGGTACAGAGACCAAGTTATGGCGGAGGTAAGACTGCTTGGCCTTGATGACTGGAAGCAGCGCGCCCAGGACCATCACCGATGGAATGCAGCAATTGCTCAGGCTCAGACCCTTCATGGTTCGTCTGTAAGTAAGTACGTTATTGTTATTGGATGATTTGAGATGACCGTCGCTAAGACTATGGCTATATTCACGAAAGGCCTCACCCCTTATAAGAGCTTAACCTAAAGCGACCGTGAGAAGAGACGCTAGTTCTTTTATAAGAATCTTTAAATGTTAAACAACCAATTTTATGTTAAATCGAGAAATGGTCCTGTCGATTTGAAGCCCTGTGACTGAACACCCCTATACATCCCTAACTAATCAAGAATGTTCCGAATTGCATTTCTCGTTTTTAGTACATAGTATATGCTCCATTGCTTTGCTTGCGATCTCTCAATTCGCGATTGGCAAAATCCCCTCGCCTTGAACATATGAAAACATGTACATAACTGATCGTCACTAGCAGATGTCATCAAGTCGTGTAAGTAGTCGGCAAATTTAGTTTATTGTCGTAGCCATTCAACGAGATTAACTTTCGGCCCGTCCCTGAGCAAGAATCACCAAGCAACCAAACTCGTTCCTCACAAGCAGGAGTGGACGATCGTAAAAATCATTTTAACGGTTGCAAGCATGTTCGCTTTCGAATTTTGCAACATTTTCAGTTGTCCACCTGGCGCGGCCTCAACTGAAGATGCACATGCCATCCAATCCGAATTCAGTTGAATTTGTTAACCCACTTCCACCGGCTTGATCATTCATTCAGTGATCGTGTCAAATATTGATGTCAACTTGGTTCCCATGACTTCACGTCGATCGTGGGCTTACCTAAGGGAACTAATCTATTGCATGACTCTCCAGAAGCCCCGAAATGCAGCCAATGAACTCCCCAGAGAGTTTACAAGATCCATCGTGATCACTGACCGCGTTCGCCGCCGGGGTCGATTACAAATGCATGAAGTCACCAGATCTCCGCTCAGTTCTTCATTTCCCGGTCATAAATTTCTGATCATACATCAAGCCGCAGACAATGGTAACATAATCGGTCCCACTCCCATTTGAGAACTAATTGCAGCCCCTGCGGCTCTTCACAAATCATGTTTATTGTTCGGCGTGGCTCATCCCCAGACTGGGGCAGACACTCAGTGCGGAGTGCAACCTCGTACCGTGGCAGGCGCACCGCGGCCGTCCCTCATAATGGTGCATCTCGAAGCATAAAACCCAGTCGAATGGCAAATGTGAGTCTCCTCTCAGCCGTGAAACCGTTTCATTACCCTCTCCGCCCGCCGCCGACGTTCAGAACGAGAGCTGCACTCTCTGGGCCGCCATAGATCATCCTCGTTGTGTGCGCCGATCTTGGTCATGAACCCGTAATTCACTACCCCGCCTGACCGATCATAATGAGGCAATTGCGGTCGTTCTCGCGCATATTTCTCCTTATTAAGCTCAATTTCGGACCTTCTGAGTGGCCAATTGGGCTACGGCTCTAATGATACCTTCTGGACGTCGTCGACGCGGCGCACCACGGAAATGGGTTACGTGGTTGAGGTAACATATCGCCCGGAATTCGGGTTAATAGATTACCGAATTTTCCCTGCACACGCGGCCAGGCCTAGGCTCTGCGGATGGCATCGGCCATTTCGCACGTCGCATCGCCTGCACAGACGCAGACACTGATGATTTAGCACTTCATTAATGGCAGGCCCATAGCTCAGCTCTTTATCAGTCGCACGCACAGCCCGTGCGCAGACGACGACGGCGCGGCGACGATGAGCTTGTTTAGTACGTACGCGCTTGCGCGCACGACGCGGAATATGGGAAAGTACTTGATGAGTTTGCACGAGAGGTGCCGAGAGATGATTTGATGAATTTATGGCCGTTTTTATCTTGCGGAACGAATGACGTGTTTGTCGAAGCGGTGATCGGTGAAAGGTATGCCTGCTTACGTTCGAGACCGACCGTGTCAGGGAATTGAGTTGCGCACTTAGACTTTTGGCTATTAACACTAACTTGTCATTGTGCTGATGGGTTTCTCAGGTCGTCTGCTTCTTTTTGCTGCACAGACTCTTTTGTCTTGCACTGACAATGGGTGCGGACGCTTGCGCTGCTACAGTCGTTCAGTTGAAAGTTTGCAAAAAATAACGACGACGATTAGCGCTGATTGTTGTTTCGGTTGGCAATCGTTTATCGGGCGGACAGTTACTGTGGCGGTGAGCTATGTGAATTCTTGTCATATCCCAATCGTGGTCGATCTTTGGCACTAATCGACTTGAGATCGACAGATAGACACAATGGAGGTAATGCCTTTATCAGTGGCTGTCTGTGAGAGGTTGTATCAAGGGACGTGGTGCAAGGAGCTGAATTAATCTTGGTAGATTATAGAAAAAGTTGGAGGTACCTGTGCCCAATGGTCTTCAATATCTGCGGATTATAGTCTATGGGAAATATTGAGCTGGGAAGAACATTCTATATTCGTGTGGTGCGCCCAAAAAACGAGTCTCTAAATTTAATTCTGTGGTCGCCCGTGGCGTTGTGGGTACGTGCGTCGACCCCAACCTCGACGTCGTAGGTTCGATTCCAGCTCTGAGCGACAGAAATAATTTTCACGGCCCCACCTCTTTCGAGTCACTGACAATACTCAAAGAGTATTTCCTGTCTAGAAAAAGCTTCTCAAACTTGGCCGTTCGGAGTCGGCGTAAAACTGTAGGTCCATTTCACTCGTGAGAGAACAATAGCACGCACAACACGAGTGGTTGCTGAGAAGCTAGGCATTGGCCCTCTACGGGCTGTAGCGCCACCCATATTATTATTACTATATATAAATTTATTTCTGCGTCCGGAAGCAGGCTTAAGGGTAAACTGATGTGCATTTCTGGCGAGACGTGTATTGCGGGTGAATTCAAGGAGAGGAGAAATAGAGTTGGCTAGCTCACTTGAGCATCGTTTGTTAAAATAACGATAAAACACGGACAAAGAAGACACGGTACGTCGATGTTCGAGCGAGTCTAATGAACCCGCGAAATCGTCGTCTCCAATGAGTCTTATAGTTCGCTTTTGGATTCTATCTAGTAGGTGAAGGCTGGTCTTGGGGACACCAGACCAGATGTGAGCGTTGTACTGAAGTTTAATGCGAATTTACGCCTTATAGATTAGAGCCAAATAAGAGGGGGTGAAATATTTCTTGCATCGATTAAGGAAACCTAAACATTTCGCAGCATTTTTGGCGACCTGGAATTCGTGATCGTTCCAACTAAGTGTTGTGTTGATGCACATACCAAGGATGGAAAATTTTCCGGTTTCGTCGATACAAGCGCCATTCGTGGATAATGGCTGATTATCAGGGGTTCGCCTTAGAGACAGCTTACAGCATTAAGTTTTGGAGGCATTGAATGCCACTCTGTTGTCCTTACCCCAGTTAATTATGCTGTCCAGATCGGAATTCAATGTGCTTGACATACGCTGCCGTTCCAATATTACGTCCGAAGGGCAGGGTCGTGCATTTTGGAACGAATATGAAAAGCTGAGGGTGCTGTCATCAGCGAAGGAGTGGATTGGATTAGAAGTAGCAGACAGGAGATCATTTATAAAAATTAGAAAAAGTGTCGGAAACAGTACAGAGCCTTGAGGGACCCCAACATTTATTTTGTGGATATCAGACTTGAACCCATCCAAAACAATTTGGATTGAACCGTTCGAAAGGTAGCTTCTAATCCATAGAAGTAGAGACTCATCAACACCATAAGCCCGCATTTTCGACAAGAGAGCTTGATGCCAAACTCTGTCAAATGCTGTAGAAAAAGCAAGCGGTTCCACTTTTCGGCGAAAGAAAAGCTATCAATTCACCAGGGGACATGTTGCTGAGGAAGCCATACTGTCGGTCATTAAGAAGTTGCCGCGATTCAAGACATTTCACGAGCTGACGATTTATCAGCGTTTCCATGACCTTAGAAAGAAGGGACGTAAGTGCTATGGGTCGGTACGAGGTGGGTGACGAAAATTCGACATTTTTAGGGACGGGCTGGACAAATGCTGTTTTCCATCTACTCGGAAAGAGACCTGAAGAGTAGGATAGATGAAAACGCTTACGCAGCTGTTGGGCCAACGAAGAAGAACACCTCTTAAGAAGTATTGGGGTAACACCAGCCGGGCCAGCGGCCTTATGAACGTCGAAATCTTAAAGTATTCTTGCAACTGTACGAGTGCGGAAGTGAATTTGTCCCATGGAGAAACCAACGCTTTCGAGTACAGGTGAGGATTTTGACCGCTCTGTCAAACTCCTCCTGCATTATTGTGGTTGCCGTGTGCAGAGACCTATGACGCACCACGATGGCCTTATCGTCTGCAAAAGCAAATGCTATTGCCTGCTTGAATACTCGTAAGAGTTGGTGTATAGAATAAAAAGGATTGGTCCCAATTTAGACTCTTGCGGAACTCCATATTGCACACGTTCCCTTTTACTATGTGTTTTATTTATTTTTACACAAAATTGCCTGTTGTGCAGATATTCTCTAAGCCAATTTGCAACCAATCCTCTTACTCTATCATGCTCTAGTGCTTCAATTAGCTTGTCATGGTTTAGGGTATCAAATGCCTTACCGAAGTCCATGAATAACACATAGACATGATAACTTTTGGTCAAGTTTCATTGACATAGTTTGCAAATTCCCCTAATAACTTGCGCAGTACTTTTACTTTTCTGGAACGCATATTAACCTGGGTGTATAGAAGAGTTCTTCGAAATGAAATCTTGTTGTCTGCCTCTCGAAAAATGCAGTGTTTCGAATACTGGCAATATAAATATTGGTCTATAATTGCTGACCTCTCGGTTTTTAGTCCATCAGGAATTTTCGTTTCATTTCTGCTTATGTTTACCAGTTTACACAGAGTTGGAGTCAATATGTTCATGTGCCGTATCATATCGCTTGCTCTTATTCTATCGACGCCTGGTGACTTCATATCGTTCAACGACAGAATTTTTCATATTTCAGAAAAATTGGCTTCTTGTGGCATCATTGATCTGAATGAGGTTGAACTAGTGCGGGTGGAAATGACAACACGACATTGCTGAATGATGTTTCGTATCTGAGTGTTAAATTTTGTTGCAAATACACTGCCTAGGCTACCAAGACACATTTTGCCAGAGAAATTCTTTGAAATAATTTCACCAACTCCAGGCTTTTTTCCTCCAATCTAATGCTGCCCTTCATTCCCTCTTCATGTCTTAGTAGTTGGCAGCTCTGTGCAAATATTTGCTCTAAGGCCAAGGACTGCACTTCCAATCATTTAAGCGAAGATGTATTTGTTTTTGCTTGATTTCCGATTTTCACATTCAGTCATAGTGTCCATCGTACTCCGGATATTCTGTGCAGGCGCATACAAGTCCTCTTTGATGGACTCTTCAGCATCAGTTGTTTAGGAGGATGGGCCTATTTGAGCCTCAAGGAGAATCTGGCTTGAAATCCGATCACAGCCAGGTGTCACTTATTGGGTTGGAGTCGATTACTCAACCGCTTTCCCACTGCTTGTGAATATGACACCATGAAGCCATTAATTTAATTCATAAAGGACACTGTTCATTTCCTTGTATTACCACACAGACAATTATTTCTTACAAGTTGACCCGAGCAATCGATGGGCGTGGAGGCAAGTACATCTTGTGTGCCAGCACTTTCCCTCGTTAATCATCAAGAACAAAGGATCGCCTTCACCAATCCCAACTGCACCATTTCGCTGTTCAATTCGCAAAAATTCAAGGTTCCCACAGACTTTCTCATGGCTACAGTCAAAGTGTCGAATTTCAATCGTTACGCAACTCAATTAACAAGATTATTCTCAATTCTCAATTGGCCTCCATCAGTGGTAGTAACTCAGCGCTCAACACCTGCCCGTGACTTTCAATTGTGTCTTATACAAGCCCCCACAGTGGCACTGAATAAAATGAGATACACACCTCGCAAGCTAATAAGCCGATCTCTCAGTAATTAAAGGCCCCCTCGCCCGTTAATAAGGTGTAACGACTCTTTCACGCCACAAAATCGGTATTAATTACCCACTCACCAGCAGCGTCAACGCAGCACCACCAGTAGTCGAACGTAAGGCAAATCCAAACACGGAAGCTCACATCATAATGGTTAGCCCCGTTGACACCTTTCACTTGTGTGTCTCGCAAAATACCTACTCTAAAGAAATTCATTCGATATCAATGAATTCGGCGAGCTCAAGCCCGAATGGGAGAAAAGTGCGTCCCTCGAAGTGACTCTTCTGCATGTCGAATTGGCCATAAGACACTTCTGGTTGACGCACGAACGCAGAGCACGTCATTGGCTGACTGGCTGGCTTGCTAATTTGACAGAGAAAAAAAGCCGAAAGACTCCGAGAAATGTCACCATTGTCGTGCAGTGACAGTGGCACTGTGCAGCGATTTACTTAATTACACACAAGAGACCTAATGAATTTTCTAATAATAGCGGAAAGAGAAGAAGGAAAACGATGCTCGGCTACTTGGATACTTGGGAATCGTGTGCAAGCGTGTGCGTCGATGAAGTTATTCGGTAAGCATTTTCATTTCTTTCTCGATCATCACGCCGGGGAGGGGCCACGGGCGACGGGGACGATGAGTTATTGCGTAAAACTTTTATTACTACCTTTCGCGTATAACATTCGAGGGGTTACGCAACATTTTGGTGGATGTACGTACATCCACCACGCTGTTGGCAGACATGCGCCAAATGCTGGGCCGCGGTGTTTGCTGGGAACTGTGGCAGCACCGGGAGGGAGGAAGTCGTAGAGCCCCCTACCCCCCATCGGGTGGACCTCATTTTTGCGATAGAATAAATTAATCTTAATTACTTCATCGTTGGAAGGCCACAATCAATCTTGTGGGTAAAATGTGCAAACGATACAGTGAAAGCTAATAAATAACGCATGCATTTCGCTGAAATATAAATTGGATTTACATCGACTTAGGCTGCGCGTTGCTTTGTTTTCTACAATTTCTTCGCCTTTCCGGAGCTGGGTAGCGCGGAATTCGCTGCTTTGACGGCGCTGCGAGTTGGTAATGAGATCAGTGATCTACATCGCGATGACTCGAGGCGGGCAATTTGCGTGCACAATAAGCTGAGGAATCTGTCACAGATTGTGGTGCGGAAGTTTTTGATTGGGAACGGCTGTTTGATCGACGACAGGGGTGGAGGTTTCATAGCTGCAAAAACTGCGTGAGACTGTCAGTGGACTGCTCTGTGTCTCGAAACGAAGTAATTGGTGAGAGCAAATCCCCGTGAAAGCATTGCTTGGCATTCAAACACAAAAGCTATCATGGATCTGGCAAGCGACGAGGGAATATGCAAATTTGTAAGTACACATCGATAGGATCGCAGAAGATCACTCTTCTTTCGAGCAAGTTTTGAAGGAATTCTACTTTAACTAAGTAATTGGAAAGAGGACAATGAAGGGACCAAACGAAGCAAGAGGCTCTATGTTCATACGTCAGTCCCTCTACCTCTTTGACCAAGTTCTTTTAATTCAAGACTGTGATCATTTCAATTCTAGTGAATATCGTGAGGATCTCACTCGCAAACAAGGAACCGATAAAATATATCGAGCCAAAGAAGAAAGGACACGGACATGCTTTTGAGGAAATCAAAGACGCAGATAGGCGTTCAAGAACACAGTACGAATAGAGTCAATATCGAGATTGTACTAATAATAACTCTTGCCAACCGTTGTGTCTATTAGTTCAGGAGGTAATTGGGTATTAGAACCAAGGCTAAGGAAGTACAGGCTGGGTCATCTGGTGTTTTTTTTAAATCATAGGTTATTTTGACACTGTTTTCTGCTACAAATCTGTCAAGGTCATAATAATAATAATATGGGTGGCGCTACAACCCGTAGGGAGCCAGGGCCTAGCTTCTCAGCAACCACTCGTGTTGTGCGTGCTATTCTCTCACGAGTGGAAGGGACCTACAGTTTTATGACGAGTCCGAACGGCTTTGTTTGAGAAGCTGTCTCTAGACAGGAAGTACTCTTTAAGCATTGTCAGTGACTCGAAAGAGGTGGGGTCGTCAAAATTGTTTTCGTCGCACAGAGCAGGAATCTAACCTACGACATCGAGGTTGGGATCGACGCACATGCCCACAACGCCACGGGCCACCACTATCTGTCAAGGTCAGCGGAACGGAATAGGTCTCTTCATGCTTGAATAGATTTTGGGAACTATTGAAAACTTATTCACCAAATCTAGCCCAAACAGTGCGTTTTTTTGAAACAAATTTTTGGGCCGAAATAAAGCACCCAACGCGATTGCTCCACATGCATCGCAGGTTTGTGCAAAAAGTTCGAGAGTTCGTGTGCGTACAAATGAGAATGCGGATTGTGGAGTGGTGACATCATTGGCACATTTTTCTTCGAAAATGTTGCTTTGTTTTCAGCTTCATTCGTATCGGTCAACGGTCAACGGTCCACGATCATTGGTCAACGATGAGGGTTACATGTCCTGTTATGCAACTTATATTTTACTGATATTGAAAACATGGACTTGGAAAACTTTGGTTGCATGCAGCACTTGAGTACTGAATTCCTAAATTGTGTTCAGCCGTATTGGCGATGTCAATTGGCCGCCTCGAAGATGCGATTTTACCACTACATCCCGAAGAGGGTCAGGGCCTATCTTCTCAGTAACAAGTTTGAGAAGCGTTTTCTAGACACTAAACAGGAATACTCTTTGAACATTGTCAGTGACTCGAGAGAGGTCGTGAGAAGTATTTTGTTGGTCTTACCAGAAATCGAACCTGCAACGCCATAGAACACCATAAACCATCAAGAATTGAAAATTAGAGTGACAGAATGCACTACCGGCCGCTGTAATCACTTGAACAACGTTGTATTTGTACCACGGGAATGTTGGTTGGCAATTTTGTTAAATTTATTGCATTTTTAAAACTAGTCTTTTCTTTGGCTCACCCTTAATAAGTCCTTGATAAACTCTTTCCTACTCCAGCTCAAAGAATCTTCAAATCCGCTCTAGAGAGACAAAACAATAGACTCAGCCTACGGCGTGCATAATTCAAGACTACTGCCTAATGCATTCAAAAAATGATCACTCCAGTTGTATTTTTTAACACAGACGAATGTAAAATATAATTTGATCCCACCTTCACTCGCATGAAGAAACAACGTTTAAGGTTCTGTCAGTTTGCGCTTGTCCAAAAATAACCTTAAACCAGACCAAAATACAGCGCAAATTCGGGTGCTAAAACCCAGCATGCAGCGCTCCTTAGGCTATGACTAGATGTGACTGTCCCAACTTGACAGCAATTAATTGGTGTTTTTGATAAAGCGATAAAGATGACGGATAAAGCGATATTGTTCAGCGAGGAAGTAAGCACTGGCCCATAACCAACTGCTGGATAGCGAAGTTGGTTGGTTGCCAGTTAAAGTATCAATTTATTACGGCTTATCTTCCCTCAGTTAAAATTAAAGAACAGCAAGAATAGCCTTGCTATCATATTTTAGAACAAACGTAAATACCAATATTACATGATCGATACGAAAGAATTTGATTCCAATTCTTCGAGAAGAACACACAAGATTGACCACATAAAGCGTTATTTAACTTAAGATATCCTTTCATCCCTAGCAAATAAGATAAGCAAATAAGTAAAGATGAAGATAATATAAGAATTGATGAATGTGTTTCATCCTTAGATTGAAAAATGTATTTGGAAAACAGTTGGAAAATAAAGTTGAATGAAAGCGGACGCATTCCGCAGCTCGGAAAATATCAACCGAGTAGCAACTCAACGTTTTTTTTTTAATTTGCCGGCCATTAGTCGTGGGATCCTTGGTTCGAACCCCAGTGAAAGAAAGTTTAATAAGCTTTTATCTATTTTTCAAATCTGGTCCAGTCACTGTATGCTATTGAGATTAACTGGACGGTACTATCACTGGTTGCTGTGATCAGTGGTAGTAGACTCCCTATGCCGAAACTCAATCACGAGTTTACCATATCCAACCATACCCTTTTGCGATCCAGAGATCATGGTCGATGACAAGTCCTCTTTGATTATCTCTCTTTTACTTAAGAAATTAGCTTTTGTTGATATTTGAGTCGATTAAGGAAAGGTATAAATTCTATTAATAGTGTAATGGCTCAACATAATAGACCAACATGGTGTAAGGCTAGTTACCTTACCTGTCCTTAGCTCTTGGGTACATTTACCCTCAGGCGAAAATTGCACCATAATTGGGGTGTCTTTTGCCTTTCTTGGAGATGGAGATGTCGTTGTCTGGCAGTCTCACCCTAAAGCTATGTTTTCATTGACGCAGTGTTTAGTAACTATGCTAATAAAAGGCCCGAAAGACAGCCTCCTCAGTCTGATCATAGTAGTGCTGTGGCTGTACACTCATCTCTGAATGAGAGCAGACCATATTTGTTTCATACTAAGGTATTATTCTATCCCTTCAGACCACCTACGATGTGTGCAATCAATCATTTTAAGCACAGTGAAATGTTTTGCAGAAGCATGTGTTGCAAATCTTCACATGGTGGTTTGAATTTGGATAAGTGGGATTCAAGACGGCATCAGAAGGGAATGTAGGTTGGTGACACACCAGCACAACGAAATATTAAGAACTAACTGCAAGTGAGGTGATTTTCCTCATCATAATATTTAAGATTTACATACCATTTTAGGTCTTGTTTCTACATGTTCATGAGGCCAATCACCTTCCACAACAATGCTATAAAATGGACTTAAAAAACTAAATAAAAATCCCCATAGACAGTCATATCCTGCATAACATTAAATTTTGTTCATACAAGATGTCCATACTTCCCTACAAATGATTGAACACTGAAGTGATACGAAGTGATTGTACCAACTCCGCCTGTTACGAACCTCATCAGGAAATCAGATGAAATTCATTGGTTGTTCCGGTACAAGGCGAACGAACATCTGTTGATATTTACATTTTAATCGAGCTGATCTGCTAATTAGCTGATAAATGTACATATTCTGTTTTCTCCTCGACAGTAACCAACTCGTCTGGCCAGATCATAGGCGTCGCGATGTCCACAATAACATCGAAGCATGCGTCGGCCAATGTCAGGAATCTGCATATCGCAGGCCAGAAACCAAATTGACTCGGACAGACAGACGTTCATGTTGCTTCCTGCATGGTCTGCCTTGCGTTAGTTACACATGAATGTGAATCTACACCAAAGGTGCAATAAGTTGATGGCGACGATAGACACTTCAAGCAGATAACGTACATGTACACATGTTGTTGAATGGTAAATTTACATGTTAATCTGCAGAATCTTGGAATTCTTCTTGAGGTCACTTTAAAATCACTGTAAATGGGCCATAGCATAACGTTTGGAGCTATTTGTCGATATCTACTGAAGCTCATCAATAAAATACATATTATTTTACTACGAAGCTATTATTCTTAGTGTTTGCCTACTAATGATGGAATCATTAGCATTAGCAAAATTAATTCACGATGCAATTTTTGTTCGCATTAGCAGTATGAGAATACCACCTTATGTACGTATTTCCCCTTTAAATTGCTCCACTGATCTAGCTGAATATTAATTTCATTGAACAGAAAGCGAAAACGAATGTTTTCTTCTTCTCTTGGCATTTTGCATTAACAACAAACAAAAGTTTGCTATGACGGTACATTCGCGAATTGTTGGCGTTATCGCAAATTCTAAATGTTTGACAGTTTGAAATGAGAATACGACATGAAGTACCATCAAGCGAAATGTGAAATGCGAACTGAAATAGTTTTACTTCACTTTTTAATGATACTTACTTACTTAAGGTGGCGCTACAGTCCGGGGTGGACCTGGGCCTCAACCAACAAGCGTCTCCAGCCAGCTCGATCTTTAGCTAGCTGTCTCCAGTTTCGCACGCATAGTTGGTTGAGGTCCCTTTCCACTTGCGTGCGCCACCTGAGTCGCGGTCTTCCTCTACTGCGCCGTCCCTCGGGGGTGGATGCGAAGACTTTTCGGGCCGGAGCATTGGTTTCCATCCGCTCTACATGACCTAGCCATCTCAATCGTTGGATCTTCACTCTTCTGGCTAAGTCGATGTCGCTGAACAGCCCGTATAGCTCGTCGTTGTATCTCCTCCTCCACTCACCATCTATGCAGACGGGACCGAAAATCACCCGAAGAATTTTCCTCTCAAAGCAACCAAGAGCTGCTTCATCCGCTTTTGACAGAGTCCATGCCTCCGCGCCATATAGCAGGACTGGGACGATTAAGGTCTTGCTTTACAAGTTTCCCTGGTTGTTCGAGAGAGGGTTTTGTTTTCCAATTGCTTTCTTAGCCAAAGTAGCACCGATTGGCAAGAGTTATTCCTCGTTTGATTTCAGCGCTGGTGTCATTGTCTGATTGATAGCGGTGCCTAGGTAGACAAAGTTTTTGACTACCTCAAAGCTGTGACGTTCTGACCGAGACGTCGGTGTTGGGTGTCCTTTCTCGTTGACAGCATATACTTCGTCTTACCCTCGTTTACCGCTAAACTCATCTTCGCCGCCTCCGTTGCAATACCCACAAAAGCGCCATTGACATCACGCTGCGTTCTTCCGATAGTGTCAATATCGTCGGCATATGCGAGTAGTTGGACGGACTTTTGAAAGATTGTTCCTCTGGCGTTGGCGTTCGAGTTTTGAACAATTCTTTCAAGAACGATGTTGAAAAAGTCGCATGACAGCGCGTCGCCTTGTCTGAATCCTTTTTTGACATCAAAGGTCTCGGTTAGGTCTTTACCGACCTTGATGGAGCAGCGTGCATTCTCCATCGTCATCCTACACAAACGGACGAGTTTGGTAGGGATGCCAAACCTAGACATTGCTCTGTATAGCTCGTCTCTATAGATGCTATCATACGCGGCCTTAAATTCGATGAACAGGTGGTGGGTATCGATTTGCTGAATATTTGGTCGATGGTGGACGATGCCTAAAGCCACGCTGGTATGGACTGACCAAGTTGTTGACGAATGGCTTTAGGCGTTCATACAGTACGGCAGATAAGATCTTATAGGCGATGTTAAGGAGACTTATCCCCCGATAGTTGGCGCAGTCAAAGGGGTCTCCTTTCTTGTGGATCGGGCAAACAATGCTGAGGTTCCATTCATCGGGCATGTTTTCCTCCGACCATATTTTACAGATGAGTTGGTGCATGCTCCTTACCAAATCATCGCCTGCGGCTTTAAAAAGCTCGGCGGGTAGGCCATCAGCTCCAGCAGCCTTGTTGGATTTCAGTTTAGATATAGCAATCCTCACTTCATCCGGGTCGGGTGGACGGAATTGTTGATCTTCATCGTCCCTTTCATTGGGGTTGAATGGTTCGTTCTGCCTGACAGCGGAATTTGGTTCTTCGTCGCCGTTATACAGTCTGCAGAAATGGTTTCTCCATATCCTCAGCATCGACTGTGACTCTACTACGATGTTCCCTTGATCATCCTTACAGGCTTCGGTTCGGGGTTTATAACCTTGACTGGTTGACTTTACCCTTTGGTAAAACTTCCTTACCTCATTCCTGCAGTAGTATCCCTCTATTCTGCCGATCGCGCGCTTCTAATGCTCCTTCTTTTTTCTCCTGAGAAGCCGGTGTTCGTCTCTCCTCTTCTGCTCGTAGAGCTCCCGAGCAGCTCTTGTCCTTCTTTGCAGTGCCGCTTTGTATGCTTCTTGCTTGGCTGCATTCGCCTGCCGACACTCATTGTCAAACCAGGGGTTTCGTTGTGGTGGCGGATTGAAACCCAGCACATCAGAGGCGGCATCTCTGATGGCTTTTTGGCAATGGTCTTCAATACTTGATGTTGGCGGCGTAGGATTTCTTAAGAGGTTGAGGGAGACACGATCGGAAAAGGATTTGGCAATCTCTTGCGATTGTAGCCGGTCGACGTTGAACTTCCTCACAGTATTTCTTTGTCTTGGCGGTGTTCGGGATATCCGCAACCTTACCTTGGCTACTACAAGGTGGTGGTCCGAGTCAATGTTGGCACCTCGGAACGTTCGGACATCTATAATACTGGAGGAGTGCCTTGCGTCGATCGCAATGTGATCAATCTGATTGATGGTTGATTGATCAGGAGATCGCCATGTCTCTTTGTGAATGTCGAGATGTGGGAATTTTGTACTGGCTACTACAACATTTCGCCCCGCAGCAAAGTCGATCAGCCTAAATCCCTTATCGGATGTGGTGTCGTGTAGGCTGTGCTTCCCGACCGTACTACCAAAGATGTTCTCTCTTCCTAGCTTTGCGTTAAAATCGCCAAGAACAATTTGAATGTCGTAGCTAGGGCATTGCTCATACGTTTTGTCCAGGAGCTCATAGAACCTGTCTTTGGTGTCGTCATCTTTCTCCTTTGTGGGACATGTGCGCATATAAGGCTTATGTTGGCAAATTTAGCCTGGATGCGAATCGTCGTGAGGCGCTCGTTCACGGACCTGAACGATAAGACTTCTTGCCTAAGTCTGCCTCTAACGACAAATCCACATCCAAATAGGCGCTGTTTTTGTTGCTTGTAGCAATCACCGTAATATATATCACAGTTTTTCATCCTTCTTTTGCCCGGTCCATCCCATCGCACTTCTTGGATGGCGGTTATGTCTGCTTTGCAGCAGTCTAGGGCTTCCGCTAATTGTTCGGCTGCACGTGGTCTATAAAGGGACCTTACATTCCACGTACAGATCCGAAGGTCGTTGTCCGTATATCGTTTGCAGGGTTCGTCATCAGTAAAATCATCCGTTTCCGAGGCTTGTTGTTGCTTCGTAACTGTTGTTTTTTTGGGTGGCCGGGCAGTTACCCCGACGGCACAACCAACCTGGAGGGCCAGTTCCTTTTTTGTAACCCCTAGGACAAGAGGTCGCACTTATAACTTTGGCAGGTTGAGCTCGGGTGAACTACAACCAGTACCCGATGGCTACCACTTGGAGGTAAAATAAGCACAATTGGTGTGTAGGAAAAGTTGCAACACTGGGCATCGCCAAGCTGACGCCATTCAGTGCCTACCCGATTCCCACAGCACCCAGCCACCACTTTCTAATGATATATCATATTAATTTAGCCTTAGCATTTCACATGCTAAAAATTAAGATATCAGATGCTAATTAAATTAAGCGAAAATTGAGTAATTTCCATACGTATTGTCCACTAATGAAAAAATATGGTTGCGTATATTTTTAATAACTAAATAATTAACAAAAGAAAACAATGCAGAACTTAACTTGTTATAAGGATACACATGAAAAAGCAATGTAAATGACATATAAAAAAACATGCATATATTTTCGTTACATGAAACCAAAGGTTGGGGTAGCTTGAAGTCTTTCTCCAGTTATGGAGGCCTCCTTAAGCACTTGTGTCCTTCATTGCATTGCGCTGAATAAACGCCAACAAATTAAGGCGGTGGATCTGTAAGTAAAAACCCAATGAATGCCTTATTCGCCTTTAAAATTGTGTTTGAAGAATGAGTGACAATATACTACATTATTTCTCGGTAGTCGGTACTGATGTACTTACAGTGCGTTTTATATACTAATAATTTAATATGGGTTGTGCTATCGTTGCCCCACGTGTGGAAGAGACCTACAGTTTTATGCCAACTCTGAACGGCCAAGTTTGAGAAGCTTTTTTCTTGACACGTATACTCTTTGAGCATTTTCAGTGACTCCAAAGAGGTAGAACCGTGAAAATTATTTTTGTCATTCAACCTTCTACGTGGAGGTTCAAGGTCGACGCACATACCCACAACGCTGTACAGCGACATGAGTCTGCGTCTACGGACTACGGACGTCTCTCAACTCCGAACGAGTGGGAAAACGCAATATAAGACGCCCAAGAACCCGTAGTGCGTAGTCACACAGTGAACAATTTTTACAGTGGTTCAATCCGTGATTCTTTTCTTGTTCCATCCAAGCCACCCTGTGACGATCTAAAAGTCGTGGAACACTCTTAATTTTCGATCGAAATTGCTTTCTGCAGAATTGATCTCCAGAGTGTGGCCTTCGAGACAATATTCTGGACAAGGGTTTGTTAATTTTCTGCAACTCACGGTCGAATTTCTTGAAGATTTGTATTCGTCTCTCTTCGTGCTCTGAGCTTCGAGTAGTACACAGAAATTGTTCTGTTTTCCCATTCTGTCCACATACGATATGGACTTACCGCATGGCGTATCTAAAATTTGACTTTTTTCACAATTTCCCAATCAAGTAGTAAATTCACTGTACCCACAAATGATCCTCCCCTAATCGACCACACATTGAGCAACAACACCTCAGCCCATCAGTTAGATAAGAGACAAGGAACTCATCAAAAAGCGATCACAAAGCTCAATGCAATGCTCACCGCAATTTCTACACCTAATCTGACGCAGTATCTCGCGCCTTGCGAAGCCACCATTAGCAAACACCCTCCGGTCGCAGTGTAATTGCAGGTGATGTCGAGAGCACAACCACATCGCATCACAATCATAATCGTCATGTACTCGACGTGCGATCGTGATGCAAAAGGGTTCGTGTGTCATCTGCCGCACTCGCCGTGGCTGCGTGAAAGTGAAGCTGTGCACGGTACAAAATTTCATTTTCTTTCTTCTTGTTTGTGTGCGACTCTGATGGCTGCGAGGGCCAAATTGACGGACAAATATTTGCTCAATCAGTGCGAACCTTTTGTAAGCGCTTTAGCATCGCTTCTCGGCTAAATGCAATTGGTCTTAGTCTACTTTGTACCTGGCGGCCTGCGTCTGTCTAATGTGTTCGATTAGGTAATGGCAGTTGGAGGGAAGGGAGGGCAAGCTAATTGTGGCGTTACGTCAAATCGAGGTTGTGTCACGAGTTTAGGGGCCAGGGCAGCAAGGTCGGGCAAAATTGGAGCAATGCTGGGCACACGAATAGTTCAAATGAATTAACCACGGCCCGTGAGTGGTTTAATTGCAACGTTTATAGGTGCATTTGTGTTGTGATGTCGACGGGCGCTCTAATGCCCGATGATTCGCTGATAGATGACACGGGAGTTTGATGTTTTATTTGATGGCGGGACCAGATGCAACCTTGAGGAAGACAGATTTGGCAACACCCGTCGGGTTATTTGGAGATGTGCACACAGAGTGAGACATTTCGTGTTGAAATGAGTTCGGGTAATCGACTGACGTTTGATGAGTTATGTCACTCGTGTCATAAAATGGTTTGAATTGGGTTTCGTTTATTAGGGCAACGTGGAGAGACTTTTTGTGCATCACTTGAATGAGAAGCCATGGATGCATGCAATGCACAGATGGTTGGAGATTATTGCAGCATTTTGCATTTGCGTTGGGCGATCGATTCATTTTCAAGCTGTCGATGACATATCAGATCTACGAGGGTGGTCCAAGTGGGCCGGGTGTTAAAGATTAATATAAAAGCCTTGCGACGGGGAGTACTCCTTGACTGTACCCTTATCCAGGGACTTACACACTTCGATGTATTGGTTTGACTGGTAAGCACAACTTGACTCAAACTGAAATTGTAGGCTGTTAAGCCCCATATCTAGCAATAGCTCTAAGTGCACAGGCCTCTGTTTTGTCGTTATAAAGGTTTGATGAATAATGCGTATGGGTCTCAGGGATCTTATGCCAAGCAATTGACATCTTGCCTTATAGCTCAGCTGAACATTCCAAGGCATTTTGAAGAATATACATTTTGTGTATCTGTTTTGTATTTTTTCGACGCGTTCAGACAGGGTTGTGAGGACGGGATTGCAGGCAATGTAAAGTGATAACAATGCAGATGCACTAGTGAATCCTTTTGTGCTACGCTTTATGAAAACTTCGGCTGGGTTGACTTTTGCTCAGAAATAGGAATTAAAAATATTTGTTAATATAAATAATAAATCTTTACCAATATTTGCCATAGAAAGGGGGTACAGACCCAATGGAACAATTAAATTGTGAGGGGATGACTATTTCGTGAATAACATTGAGTGGTATGTATTTAAATCTAAATTGATATTGTTATTTAGGTACCATTCATAGGTGCTGTTTAAATCGAACTGCAGTAATAAGCAATCATTAACATCGTTTATGCTTCAC